>JANAVB010010599.1:1399130-1881231 GCA_029216955.1 Iris pallida | reverse complement strand
TTGGAATCGGTGACCTCGACTGCTGAGAGAAAGAGAGAAGAATTGCTGAGCTGAGAGCGGAGATTGCCCGCCTCCAAGAAGAACTAGAAAATAAGGTTATTGAGCATCAGACTACAATCCAACAAATCGGTGCTCTAACTCAGGAAAGAGACGAGTACGTAGCAGCTCATGATGCTGAAATCACTCGTCGAATGGTAACCATGCCCACTTTCAACAAAGAATCTGGGATGGAAGAGGCCAGGAGGAGAGTGATGGCTTCTCGTGAAGAACGGCTGCAAGTTCTGAAGCAACAGATTGCTAATCTGATGACGCCTCCGTCTCAGTAGAAAACATCTTGTATCTTCTTGTCTTTTTATGATTGTATGTAATGTCTTAAATTTGATCAATAAAAGACATTTTGTTGTGGCTCTATCATTTATTGCATATCTTGTTCAGATATAAATAATAGAGATAGGAAATATATTCAGAGGTACAGGACATGATATATTTCTTGATGATTTTGTAGAAAATAATTATATTCATTATATCTGCTCAGAGGCAATGTGGACGTGGCAGAATATAATTTGTCGAATATTATTATTTCAATAGACACTTAATCAGGAATAAAAGTTGCTGATGTGGATGATTAAATGAACGAATATGAATCGTCGAAAAAGGTGTGAACGAAATGAATCGTCATAATGAATGGATGAACGGATAAACTATCGGATGATAATGAACGGGCGAACCGTCATATGTTGGTAATGAACGGGCAAACCGTCGGATGAACGGGTGAACCGTCAGATGATAATGAATGGGCGAACCGTCAGATGAATTGAATAACGGCGAACCGTCAGATGATAATGAACGGGTGGACCGTCGGATGATAATGAACGGATGAGCCGTCGGATGAATGTGAATGAACGGGCGAACCGTCGGATGAATATGAATGAACGGCGAACCGTCAAATGAATTGAATGAACGGGCGAACCGTCGGATGAATGTGAATGAACGGGCGAACCGTCGGATGATAATAATGAACGGGCGAACCGTCAGATGTTGGTAATGAATGGGCGAACCGTCGATGATAATGAACGGATGAACCGTCAGATGAATGTGTCGCTTCGTTGTTTGGAGAATCTGCCGATAAATAGAAAAAAATCTGAAAAGAATGATCATTTCCTTTTTCCAACATAAAGATGTCGTCTGGAGATGCATCCAAGAAGGCTGAACTCGCCCCGAAGTTGAAGCGGGCACGGAAGAATGTCCTGCCGATCCAGTTCAGCCAAAGCAGGCAGAAGCAGGCGAAGGTTCGTCTGCACCCAAACCACCGCGGGATATCTTGGACTTCCTGCTTGAACCGAAAAGACCGAAGAGAAGAGACCATGAGGATGGTTGCTTACAAGTTCTGGTAGGTTCCAGCAAGGAGGTTCTCGGTTCTTTTGCTGACTGTGTCTTTGAGAAGGACGGCAGTGGTCCCGTCCCAATATCGAGAAGGATGATAGTGACCTTCCTTGACATTATGTAACATCATTTATGATAAAAATCAAACTTTATTTATGAATTGTCTGATCATATTTACATAAAATCTCTGTTACATTTATACATAGTATTTCTTGAGAATTTGCCATTGATAGGCATCATAGCAACTCGACCGTCTAACTCTGAGAGTTGATAGGCTCCATTTAAAATACTTTGCTGACAACATAAGGCCCTTCCACTTTGCGTCGAATTTGCCTTTGCTCATGTGAGTCATAGTCATAGGACGTCTGACCATTAGAACAAGTTCTCTTGTTGAAAGGCTCTGACTTTAACTTTGCGATTGAAAGTCTTCGAGATGCGGGCTTGGTATAACTCAATATGCTGTTGAGCCAATAGCCGTTTTTCATCGAGCGCTTCTAATTCTTGAAGTCGAAGAAGATCGTTATTCTCTGTAGTGAGCTCGTTAGCAATGACAATCCTTAAAAAGGAATTTGAAGTTCCAGAGGAAGAACAGCTTCACAGCCATACACCAGAGAGAAAGGTTAAAACCTGTGGGTTGCGGACCGTAGTTCGGTAGGCCCAAAGACATTCGCCAAGCTTTTCACTCCAATTTCGTTTGTTAGTAGATACAAACTTCTTAAGGAGCTTAATGATAGTTTTTGAAGGCTTCGGCTAATCCATTAGCAGCAGGATTGTAGGCTGTTGAAGCGACATTGTCAATTCGATGATCATCACAGAATCTTGTGAATTTTTGACTGCTAAATTGAGGTCCATTGTCCTGAATGATTCGTCGAGGTACACCAAATCTGTAGATGACATGATGTTTGACAAAGTTAATGACACTACTAGTCTGACTTCAGCCAAAGGTATAGCTTCAGCCCACTTGGAGAAGTAATCTGTTATCGCTAATATGAATCGATGTCCTCTTGAAGAAGGAGGATTGATAGGACCTATAATGTCCATGCCCCAAGCTTCAAAAGGCCAGGAAGCAGCAGTCGGATGTAGAAATTCTGAAGGTTGATGAATGAAATCTGCATAGATTTGACAAGCACGACATTTTCTTGCATATTCGATGGCATCTGATACCATAGAGGGCCAGTAATAACCCATGCTCGAATACGATCTGTAGTTTAGGACCGGGTTGATGTGCTCCGCAGACACCGTCATGAGCTTCACGCAACACTTGCTTTGCTTCATCACCAGCAAGACAGCAAGAGAAGACCATCATAAGTTCGCCGATAAAGTTTTGGTTATTTGATTGTAGTAGAATTGGAGAGACCGCCGACGATACTCGTAGCCTCCTTAAGATCTTCAGGGAGTATGTCATGAACCACGAATTCGATGAAAGGAATTCTCCAATCTTCGTCGATAACATTGACTTCAACAAGGTTGCTGAATTCAATATTACGATTGTTTTAAATGCAAAATAGCTCCCGATTAGAGACAACCACCACCTGCTGTCTTTTGATAGGGATGGCTAAGAGCTGCAAGATTGGCCAAGACATCTGCTTCGGTATTGCAAGCTCGGCGAACATAGTCGATGAAGAACGCTTTGAATGATGTAGCCATGTTGATTGATGCTTCGTGATAAGGCACCAGATCTTGATGGCGAACTTCGTAGGTTCCTCTAACCTGATTGACCACTAGCTTAGAATCGCCATAGACTTTGAGATATTCAACGTCCAGTTGTTTAGCTAATTGAAGGCCGATGAGTAGAGCGTTCTACTCTGCATATTGTTGGAGCATGGTTCATCTAGAGAGTAGGCTCTTTGAATAGCTGATCCATCTGGAGAAACGAGAACAACTCCAACCCCTGCTATAATGGCACCATTTGGTCCAATTCTGGATGCACCATCGAAGAACAGACGCCATGTAGGAAATTCCTCAGAAATCTTGTTTATTCTAACGTCTCGTCTGGAATTTCATCGTAGAGTTTG
Organism: Iris pallida; assembly: GCA_029216955.1. Taxonomy (NCBI): domain Eukaryota; kingdom Viridiplantae; phylum Streptophyta; class Magnoliopsida; order Asparagales; family Iridaceae; genus Iris; species Iris pallida. Next base: position 1,877,833 of record JANAVB010010599.1, on the reverse strand, counting down.
GATGTCTCTGGTACAGGATGAGCTGCTAAGAAATCCGCCAACGCTTGACCTTTAACAGACTTTTGAGGAATATATCATGTCATATTGAGCTAGCAAGATGGCCATGTAGCCAGCCGAGAATTGAGTGTGCTGGACTTCTTCATGAGTACCCGAAGAGGATTAACTCGGGATATAACATGAATAGTTTGTCCAATGATATAATGCCGAGTCTTTTGGACAGCGAACATAAGAGCTAGGCATTCTTTTTCAACCGGACTATAACGGTGTTCAGCACCAATCATAGTACGACTGAGATAGTAGATGGCCTTCATGGCCTTCTTTGTTCTTTTGGGCAAGTAAAGCACCCAATGAATGATCTATAGCACGGACATACATTAAGAATGGTATACCGAAGATTGGTGGCACCAAGACTAGTGGATTCATGAGATATCGTTTGATATCGTCGAATGCTTGTTGACATTCTTCATTCCAAATAAAGATACACCCTTCTTATTAGTTGAGTGAATGGTCTGCAGCGTCCAGACAGATTCGAAATGAACCTCCTGATGTACGTAAGTCGACCTTGGAATCCTTAGCTCTTTTAGGTTGCGTGGAGGACGCATCTCTTGAATAGCTTTGATCTTCTCGAGATCCACGTGTATACCCTTAGAGGTAATGACGAAGCCGAGAAACTTGCCACTAGAGACACCCAAGAATGACTTGGTGGGATTTATTTTGAGTTGATGTTGGCGCATGAGATTGAAGATTGTTCTCAAGTCTTGGATATGATCTTCCTTTAGACGACTTTTGACGACGATATCATCAACATAGCATTCGACTGTCTTGCAAGATGATCTCGAAAGATGGTACTCATAGCCCGTTGATAAGTTGCACTAGCGTTCTTGAGACCAAATGGCATCACGGTATAACAGTAGACTCCACGAGGAGTGCGGAAAGAAGTATGTTTTTCATCTTCGGGATTCATCCGAATTTGATTGTATCCGAAAATCCATCCATAAAGGATATTCGTCGAACCACAGGTATTGTCAATCATGACATCCGTGATAGGGAGAGGAAATTCATCTTTTGGACATGCTCGTTAAGATCCCGAAAGTCGATGCAGACTCGAACTTTGCGGTTTTCTTTAGAACTGGGACAACATTGGCTACCCAATCAGGATGTTGTTCTTCTCGGATAAAGCCACAAGCGATAAGCTTCTTGACTTCATCATCGATTGTGTCCATCATTTCTGGTTTGAAACGCCGTTGTTGCTGTTTGACTGGTTTTGTATTGGGCAAAATGTTCAGTTTGTGAGTAGCAACTTTGGGATCTAGACCTGGCATGTCTTCATAACACCAGGCAAAGACATCAATGTATTTTTTAATAAGAAGAATCAGCTCTTGTTTATCTGCCTCTGGAAGATTCTTGCTGATGAATATTGGACAGGTGACCCGCTTTCACATCAATTTGAACTAATTGATCTTGGTAGGGGGTTCTCTTTGTTTGAATCGGAGTACCCATTGATTGTCCATCTGTTGAGCCCAAGGATCTGTTTCGGGATTTTTTTTATCTCTTCGTCATAGCCTTCTGGAAGTTCGACGGAGACCATATTAGAAGATACGATCAGCCGATGGACTTCACCAATACTGGTGTCAGAATCCCATGATCTGGAGTAAAAGAATTAGAACGTTCTTCACTATCAGAGTCGAAGATTGCTGGGATAGCATCGGAGGAGAAGCATATCCGAGACCTCTCTTGGTCCTGCTGTAGTACATCTCTGACTTTCCTTTCGGAACAGTCGTACGGATTGGAGTTCGTCTGCCTTTACCGTAATTGAGGCCACTCTTGAAGTCATAACCCATCTTTCGGATGATATCTTTTGATTGTTGACTGTAACGACGGAGTTGAAGATGTCCTGTATCGTTACTCTTGCTTTCATCGTATAGCTGAATTATTGTTCCGGTCCTTTACTAAAAAGTATTGGACTTTCACCTTTCTTTGGAGAAGGGACAATACGGTAAGAATCATCTGGATCTTCAAATGAGACTTCTGTTTGAAGAGATTGTACAACTCCATTGTAAACGACTGGAAGCTATCTAACATATCCAAATAACATTTAGCATGATAAATGACATCAGTATACTAGAAAGTAGATGCTTTTTCATTGATCTGTACATTCGTATTTACAACAGGACCTTTAGCCTTAGCAGACTTGGTCAGATTGATTACAAGAGGGGGAGAAGAAGAACGTGGAGGTGGCTTGTTACGACGGAGGTCAATAACAAGTGGCTCAGAGGAGGTGAGCTCCTTTTATCCTTGTTATGAGTTAAATCAATAACAAGTGGCTCAGAAGAAGTGAGCTGCTTTTTGTCCTTGTTACGACGTAAGTCGATAACAAGTGGCTCAGAAGATGTGAGCTCCCTTTTATCATCATCAGTTGGATGTTTCTGGACTGGTAAGTGAATAGCCAGTGGCTTAGAGGACTGAGGATGAGAGACTCGCCCTTTGACAGGTATGATAAGAGTGTCTTTAGGCATTGCTTCTTGCTCTTCTTCAGTATCCAGAGACAGCACCACCTTCATGAATTCATCTTTATACATACGTGCATCATTGCAGTATGCTTCGAAGCCTTTAAAAGGATAGAGATCAGCAACCTCCTTTTGCACTTCTCCATTGTCATCAATACTTGAAACATTGATGGAGAGTCGAAGGAATAATGTTGTGCTCATGCAGAAATGGTCTCCCCAATAAAGCATTGTAAGAACAACCATGATGTCAATAATGTAGAAGGTCACCTTTGTGCGAAGATTGCCTATTTGGAGTTTTAGGCGAATCTTGTCCAGAGGTTCACTCCTTCCCTGATTAAACCCGAGAATGGTGGTGATTGTACTGGAAAGACTATACACTGGGATCTTAGTGCATCCAACATTGTCTTCGGCATGATGCTAAGAGCAGACCCTGGATCTATAAGGATACGATCGACTTTCATAGAGTCGACATACCCTGTATAGTAGAGAGGACGGTCATGTCTGTTGTCTTCCATTAGCATGTCATCTTGTTTGAAAGTTATGTTTGGAATCAATTCCAGAACACTATGACAATGAAGGCAAGAAACTGGCTCTGCTTTAGGCTTCTTCAGAAGGGCTAGACAGTTTCAGCTTGCATGAGGGCCTCACTCAGAGTTTCTCGAGTCTCTTTGGAGAGAGCAAGAGTTCGAAGATGGACAGCCGAGCCGGTGTATTAGCTAGCTGAGCCAATATATCAAAGTTGTAAGGCTTTTCAAGTCCGTAAGGAGATGACTTCTTCAAGGGTTTGTCGAAGCAAACTTGTTGTTTGCCTTTGTCAGCTACCGTTGGCTTGGGAGGAATGGGTACTACAACTGGTGAAGGTGCAAAGAAATATCCTCAGTAGAAACAGGCTGCACTGGAGCAGGTTCAGAAAAAGAGGCAGGATTCTCTTGAGTCTCGGGATACTCCTTTAGGTAGGCTTTCCCTGATCTGGTGCCCAACAGGATTTCTTCGTCAACTATGGGGTCAAAACACCATGTTGCAAGTCTTTGTTTTGCTTTTGGAGCGATCTTTCTTCTTGGAGGAAGAAGAAACCTCGAACTCTGAAGCAAGATCGGGATGAATCCACATAATCTCACCATTGTCAAGAGACAAGGGAACGAGACCTTCATTTAGTGGAGGTAGAGATTCTCGATCTCAAGTGTAGCTTTAGGAATAGGAATGACACCATGTTGTACCATCTGCGGAGGGAAGTCACCGAACTGGACTGAGACCATGTTTACGGTAACAGTCTTTTCATCTTGCTGCAGAGTGAAACACCAGCGTTGACAAGCTCTTGAATTTTGCCTTTAAGCACGTAGCATGCTCTAGTAGGATGCCCAATGAATCTGTGGTAGACACAATATTTGGGATGATCTGTCTTACCGACTTCATCAGGTTTCTTTGGGTCTGGTAGTTGGATCTTGTTGCTTTTGATTAAGCAATCAAAGATGCTAGCAGTGTCATTCTCGTCGAAGGAATACTCTACTTTCGGACGAGGTTCCCTTGGTTGAGGTGCAGAAGGAGTGGAAGAAGACGTAGGTGGAGCTACGTTAACAGCCAGAGACTCTTTGCTCTTCAAGTTGATGTTCAAAGTCTCCTTGTTCTTACGATTGTTTTGACGATTACCGCCACTTGATGTTTGATGTTCATCCCGATCGGGGTTAGACATTTGTACCCCTAGCTGCTTGAATTTGTCAGCACTAACTTCTGCAGCTTTAGCATTGACAATGAAGGATGGCCAGTCTTGGAACTGGGTTGATCCAGTCCACATGCTAATGATAGGCAAAAGATTTGCCTTATAGGTGTCTATGGTGACAGCAGCGGGAGTCCCTGGAGGCATCTTCAAGGCTTCTCGGCGAAACCTTTCAATGAAACTTTCAGCATTCTCATTGTGTCTTTGCTTGATTTTATTAAGGGCTGACATAGTCATGTCGTTGATTCCCTCATAAAATTGTTCTAAGAAGATTTGTTTGAGACCCGAGAAGGAAGTGATACAACCATCGGGGAAAACTTCTGTACCAATCGTATGCTACGCCAGCTAAACAGCCGACGAATACTCTGGTAAGAAGAGCATCATTTGGTTGGAGTTGAATGGTCATTACCTCAAAATAATTGATGAACTGGCTAGGAGAAGTGCTGCCATCAAACAGAGAGATCGTTGGAATCTTGTACTTTGGAGGAAATGGGACTTCTTTCCATTCAACTGGATAGGGCTGCTTGATCTCCAGTCTTTGCAAGTTGTCTTTCTCTTTGAAAGCCTCAAACTGAGTTCGTAAGAGTTTGACAGCTTCATTGGCGTCTTCAAATGATGAAGAAGGAGCAGGTGGAGTCTGAGTGTTAGGAGGAGGAACAGCATGGTAAGTACCACCTCCAGCACCAGATTGACTAGGTGTAGGTTAAACTTGTACAAGAGGTACTTGAGGAGATACTACCCCCAACCCTGCATTGACAGGTACCGATGATGCTATGATCTCAGGACTTACAGTAGGTACAGTCGGTGGTGTGGCATGTTATGCCACAATGATAGAATGCATACTAGCAACCATTTCAGCCATGGTCTTCAGCTTGTCTTCTAATGCAGCTATTTGCTATTCTTGATTTGCTGAAGTTGAAGCATCTGGATCATCAGTGACAACATAAGCTGTCACTTCTCTTGGTACAGTGGAAGACACTGTCTGTTCAGAGCTTTCGCTATATGCATCATAGTCGAAGAAAGATTCGTCTCCCGAATGTGAAGTAGGAAAAAAACTAGAAGGATCTTGAAGAAGATTCTTTTGACCGATTGTATCTCGACTTCTGGATCGGATATGTCGAAATACTCCTTCAGAAGATTCTTGAAGTAAATCTAAATACCGCTGGCTCGGCTTGCGAGGTTTGCCGTGCTTGGAGCACTTTCTATCCCCAATGTCTCGGGAAGTCATGTTGACAGGAGCGTACAACACTTCTTCATCCTCTGACATAGGTTCAGATTTTGCAAAAGTCAAACGATCGAAGACAGATCGTTTTGTTGTTTGACAACAACATTGGATAATGACTTTGTGATTGCAATGATGATCAGATGATTGAACTGGAGGTGTCAAGATGTTGTCCCGTTTTTGCTTGAGATGTTCTCGGAGATCAAAAGTTTGAGGGATCTGTTCTTTGACAATATTTGGAACATGGTTCCGGTTCTTTAGATGTTTTGTCCCTTGAGTATATAAGGAATTGCTCACCTCATTGGCATAGGTGTCGGGATTTTTGACCCTGGAAGTTTGTCTTTGATGATGTTTGGTCTTCGACATTGGCTGTTTGTGTTTCGCCGAAGTTGGTCTGTTGAGATAAGTTCTTAGATCTGCAAATTCACCCCCAGGGGTTTCTGTTTGAGACACCAGCAATTTTCCTTATTTTTATCGGAATATCTTGAGAGTCGGAAGATCTTGGAATTCTGCTACTGGGGTAGGAAGAATACCTCTTTGATCAGTACAAGTTCTCTTGACATGAAGGAAGAAGAGCCCTCATTTGAGAGAGTTCTTGTACTGATTGGTGCCGAAGCACGTTCAGGTTGATCTTCTACGATAAAAACCGAAGAAGATTGAGAAAAGACCAAAGGGCCTTTTCCTTTGTTTTGTGAAGAAGGGTTAGCTAAAGAGCGTTTCCCTCTGTTGTCTTCCAAGTCATATGACAAGGAAGTTTGAGAAAGACCAACGGGCCTTTTCCTTTATTTTGAGGAGGAAGAGGAATAGCCAAAGGACTACCCCTAGTAGATTGCGTAGGAGCAACAGGTTTGGGAGGAGGAGCAGAGTTTTTCCCCTTGCTATGAGAAGAAGAGAGTTTAGCTAAAAGGCTGTCACTCTTGGTTTGTGCAGGCATGGTTTGTGCATGAGTTGATGGCGCACTGACCACTTGTGCATGATTAGCTCTGGCAGAGGGTGCACTGGTTCTGGCCACAGAGACAGTGGTTTGCGCATCAGGAGTTCTTGCCACAGGGTGTTTAGGATGCACTTTGGTTGCTGGAATATTGGTTTGTGCAGGAATATTGGCAGCCAACTGCGCCAGAGGCAAAGGAGTCTTACACTTAGCCAAGGCAGCATATGAAGTCTTTTGTGCACTGACAACAGCAAATTGCACAAAAGTGGCAGAGGCAGATTGTGCACCAGGCTTGGTGGCAGAATAGACAGACTGCACAGCAGTCTTGCTGGCAGACTGTGCAACAGTCTTTGGAGTAGACTGCGCCACAGATTGCGCAGCAGCCTTGGTGGCAGAACTGCCAGATTGTGCAGCAGTCTTGGGGACCCACACTGGGCGTACTTTGCTCGTGGCAGAACTTGTTATAGTACGAGGGGTGGTCCTGGAGTTGATCATGGCTTCGTAGGCTGTCTGGTTGACCTTCACAACCAGCGTCTTCTGCGTCTTTCCGATAGACGCTACGTCACATTGAGTTTTCACTTCCTCGTCGGAGGAGAAAGTCGTCTCCAGCAGAGTCGCCATTTTGTTTGCAAAAACAAAAGTTTGAACTTTATTGATACAAACTTTGTAAAGATTACAAAAATTATGGGAAAGTACAACTGTAGGAATCCAATCTAGAAGACGATTGCTTTATCCCTTGGACGATGTGAACTTTGAAGACGGTAGCCTCGGAACTTGACTTGAAGGCTAAAGCCTCGAAGAATTGAAGGCAAAAGCCTCGGAAGAATGCAGTAGCACTTGGGCAAGAACTCCTGAACTCTCTGATAATTCTGAACTTTTAATGTCTGATCCCCCTTGAATGGAGACTTGAAACTCTATTTATAGAGTTCTGGAAATAACTAACTTTTAGTTATTCTGGACTGCGCATGCTGGATTGCGCATGGATTGGATTGCGCAGCTTTGGACTGTGCAGGCAGTTATTGGATCGTGGTCCAACTGTCTTGGACACATGGCATCTTTTGATTGAAATGAGCATGATCGTGCATAGACAGTTGCCACATAGTGAGCAATTGATTGCATGAGTGCCACGTGTACTTTATCACTTGTATTGATGGAGTGCGCAACCTAAATTGTGCTGGCTTCAGATTGCGCACGCATGGACTGCGCACAGAGTGGTTGGCCGATTGCGCTGCCAGCTGTCCACGAGCGCCGTGCTGTACAATAAACAAACAGTCGCCTTGTTCTCCGTGCTGTCAGCTGTCAAAAGATTTGATTGTGTCAGGTAATGATGATTATTGCCACGTCAGCCTGCGCGCTTGAGAGTGTGCGCAGTCTAGTGTGCGCAATCTGTGTGATACGCAATCTGATGTCTGCACAGTTCATTTGAAAGATGCATTTCTCGATCGTCATGACTTTGTTGATATGTGCAACTTGATTTTTTAGAACCTACAGTTTCGTGTTCGTATCGGACACGTATCCAACAGGATACTTAGGTGTTCGATTAAATATCTCAAAGAACTTTTCATTGCTGTTTTCAAAAAGTGTTTGAATAGAAATTATTGTTTTTATGGGGCTTATTGATTTCTAGAGGATTGAGCTTAATTTAGTGTCGTGTCGTGTCGGGATCTGGACACGAACAAGCGGTTCAGATACCGCACGCACTGTTCTGCTACTCGGGGTCAAGTTCTCCCTGTGTAGGACACGTGGACACATGATACTGGTTGGACATGTTGGGACAGTGTCTGACACGACACTCTCCAAGTGGCATGACCTATCGTGTCATGTCGGACACGTAATTTAGTGTGCACGAGTTTTACACTGGGTCGTTCAGTCGATTTTTCATGCACTGATACGCACTTCTGGACACGACACCGTGACATATGGACCTGTGTCAGGCTATGTCAGACCTAGAGCTATACTAGGCGAACCCACATGTGTGATCACGAGACTTGATTCGTATCGTGTCGTGTCCTAGACCCTCTGGAACACGTGCACGATGTTATGTATTACTGTGTGTCTGTGTTGTGCTCGATTTGGGTTTTATTCGATTTGGACACGTTTGTGTCATTGTGGTGGACTCGAGGCACTACGTTGGACATGAGCACCTATATATCTATCATTACCAACCAATGATTTGGCATGTTAACATGTTTTCAATTGTTATTTGTATTACCTTAGATTTCTGATACCATGTATGATTTTTTAGTATTTTTCCAGTTTCTGAAATCGAATTTTGGCAACCAATTTAACATAGTTAGAAGCTCTAATTCACATGTTAAGACCTTAGTATGATGTACCTATATGTATTCTAGCTATATGTCAATTTTGGGTTGAAATGGTATATGAAGAACTGTCATTGGTTTGAACTCAAAAATCTGAGATTAAGTTCATATGTTAACTGTCATGTGAATGCTGAATTTACATTAGTTGAATTGTCACGTGTTACTCCCTTTCCATGCATTATCTAACTGTTTCCAGGTTATAATATTAGTTCACTGTTTCAGGAATCACCCTACACACACATGAACTAAAAGTATAAACTGTGTAGAAGCTGGAAATTGCAACTGAACACTTGATTTATGTAACTCTTGACACATATAACTCTCATGTGACAATATCACTCACTGTCAACACACACACACACACTCTTAACTGTTAGCTAAATCACTCCCCCCTTTACACATGTTCGCACACACACAGTCCCTATAGATGCATGTATGTAGTAGTTTAGTTATACATATATAATGTAATATATATGTTAGTCTTAATTTCTTTATAATGTATATAAGTTTTATAGCTAAATGCAATGTCAAATAGATATGCCATGATATGTTGACTTAGCCTATGCCAATGTGTGTGTGCCTATATATAGTGAACATAGATATATGTATATAGGAATTGTGTATGTGTGATGTTGGTTTTGACCTTGTGATTGTGTATGAGTACTAAGCTAGACTTGATTAGACTAATTTAGACTTGTTAGACCTAGTTTGACCATAGTTGACCTAGGTTTGACTTTTAGGGTTGACCAAGTTGACCAAGAGTTGACTTTGGTCTAGATTGACCTACAATCATGTAGAATGCATAGTAGGACTTCATTATACCATTTTGGACTTGTTGTGACTTGTGCTGTTCAAAATAGGAGCCAGACACCTCTCCTCGGACAGTATATTTACTTTGGACATTAGGACATCAGGCGAGTACATTCTCTGATTATTTCATATCCTGTTAGAATTATTTTCCTGCTTTAGATTACTTTACTTGATGATGTCATGTTGGTAACACAGATTAGTACTATATGGATCCTTTCTTGACATGTTATCCCCTCAGAGAGCATCGGATACTACATGTTCTGTACGTTTTACTTATATTGTGTATCACTATGCTTTATGGTTCATTGATCACTTGTGACATGTACTCTCATGATCACAGAGTCTTCCTTGAATCACCCATTTATGGACATTCCCAGAATCACCCATTTATGGGCCTACCATGTATCACCCCTTGTGGGCCATTGCATGGATCATAACATAACCTGGCTGGATCCTTGTGTATTGATTGGGGGTACGGGGGAGTAGAAGTGAACATGTGAATAATATCCAAGTAGTGTAGTTCCCAGAATCACTCCATAGTATAGTTCCCAGAATCTCCTATGCCATTCACATGTCTATATTGTACTCTGACTCACTAGTCACTGTTAGTTCTCTATTTATAGTAGATATTTCCATTACAGCTATCTCATTTACATTCTGTACTTTCTTTCAGATCATGTATCTTACTTTACTGCATGTTTATATTTTCTAACATGCTATGATTTGTTGAGATGTATTGTGCTCGTTCCTGTCCTGACTGGACCTGTTGAAAATATTACAGAGCACGAGGAGGAGGCCTGTGTGGATACCTTCTACGGGACAGCTCTAGATGACACCAGTGATCCGGATTTCCAGCCGGATCTATTAGCTATAGAGACTGAGGCTTCCTAGTCTAGGTTTTACTATTACTGTCATTTGGGATCTGGATTGTATATATTCTTTCATACTCTGTAGTTGAGACCTTGTATTTCTGGATGTTTGCTGAGATGTTATCTTAGACACTTAGACTATTTTGATCATCTGTATTTCATTTGAGTTCTATATCATATCGTGCTTCTTCTTCCTTAGTTGTGATTGAGTTTACATTCTGCTATGTCACCCCCATTCGGGGAGTATAAACTGCTTAGCATTATATTGTTAGATGTTGTGACCTAGGACAACGTTCTACTATCGACACTGCGGCGTAGGCTGGACGTGCCTACGTCTCGTGCCCTTACTCTAGGGTGCGGGTCGTGATAACATGTCATAACCCATATTACTCTGTTTAGGACATTGTGACTCCGGTACAGACATCAGATATTACACTACTCTTTTCAGAGTAGCAGGCGAGTACATTCTCTGATACTTCTCTCATTTATTTGTCAATTATTGTACTTCAGTTCTAGTTAGTTCTATTTGATTCTTGTTACAAACACGTATTGTTATTAATGAATTCATGTATACGACACACATACTTTACTCGTCTTGCCTCTATTATTCGAATCACCATTCGAACTATTTGAACCACCTATTCGCATCTTCATGTGCTGGTTGGACTTGTATTCATCTTATGTGTTGGATTTTGGATTCATTTATATTAAACTGGGCGGGGAAATACCGATTAGACATGTAAACATATCTCCTTATTCGAATCACCCCTCTGTGAATGATATTCGAACGATAGCCATCCCTCACCTGATCAGTGTGTGGTGTGCTGTACTACCTACAGCCGTTTATATGTCGATCTTGGTATTTTAAAACACACTTGGAGAAGTAATTCAAATCATTGTTAGAACATCATGTGAATCATTATTCACACCACCTTATTCGAATCACCTTATTAGAATAATGATTAGAATCACATTCGACTCATCTTGTATTATACTCATATTGGGATTACACTCGACTTATATTATACTGTCTGGACTCACCATGTTACTCTAGTTCAGCTAGTTTCTATTTTACAGTCTTTATTGCCATAATTCTTCTCTTGTTTTAGTTACTTTACTTTCCTTGTACTTTCTCTGTCTCTCTATACCATCACCTGAATATAAACTGCCATGTTCATCAATATAACTGTCTATAACTGCTTTATAGTTCTCTGTCATTTACTTGAGTTTTCTAGATGAGATTATGCTCGTTCCTGTCCTAACTGAACCTGTTGAAATTTTATAAATGATTGCCCTGAGGACACTTGCCCTACTCATTATGGACCTGACGAGGGATTAGCCACCTTTGGTCCTGACACTTAGCAGTGATCGGGATACAGTTTTAGACTTGCATTAGTTCTTATTTGGACTTGTTGTATTGATTTGAGACTTGTGTTGTATTTCAGATTATTGAGATGTTATTATTTCAGTAGTTGTAGTTGTCTTTCTATTTGTAGTTATTTTCTGTGTTATCTTATCGTACTTAGACTGTAATTGAGTTATACCATATCTTATACTTGTCCAACGTTCGGAGTTGATTATGACGAGTATATTATATACTGCATGAGTTGATGGTTAGACAGAGACCTAAAACAGCGTTCTACCGCCGACACTACGGCATAGGCTAGGCGCTGTTACGTACTCGTACCCTCACAGTGGGTGCGGGTCGTGACATATGGCACCTAAGAACACGTTTTGTTCAAGTTATGCTTGAAGGCTATCAATTAGCCATTCATGAGTTGAGTCAATAAGAGTATGGAAACATTGGAAAAGATGTCAGAACCGTATGTCAGTCTCGAGGCAACCCTGGTTTGGGCTCTACAAAAGAAGTATGATGAAGCAAAGGAAGTAAGTTGTGACGGTTAGGCTATGCATTTACGTTGAGTCTAGAAGTCTCGTAGGTGCGTGATCATTGGACAACTTGTCGACAAGGTTGTGTGCCCTCAATTCGGAAACCTGGGACCACAGACTGTATCGACCTAGGAGGAAAATAAGGTAGTTGAGCTAGATTGTACCGCTCAGGCGATTCAAGGCTTTCGACGGGGCTCGCTACCTGTGCTGGACGTCCTTGTCTATGCCCGACAACAAAGTCCAGTTAGGCCTGGGGGGCATGATCTTTCATATAGATAAGTTGGCGTGCTGAGCGACAATCCGCTTACACGATGTCGGTCGAATCAAAGGAAGTACAAGCACAACACGAGTTGTATTAAGAAGGTGTGCATGGTTGTAATACTAGTATGAAGCCTAATATTTGGCTATAGCAAGGATACGTGCTTCGATACGAGATATGGCATCGAGTATTCATTCGTTGGCACAGGGTTGCATAATTCGGATTTGAGTCATTTTGAGTTAAGTCAAGAAGGACAGTACATTGCTAGTATGGTTAAGGTTAAGAAATGTTGAGTTACGAGACACGACAACAGATGTGTTGTGGCACGACCGCGTTGTTACGACACAAGCATAGGCAAGTTACTAAGTGGCGAGGCATGACCTCGATTATGTTACACGAAGGGATTTATGGCACGACCATAATGATAAGTAAGTTATCGGTACAAGACACAGTGATGGTCTAGAGACACCAAATAGGCCAAGCGTCTATGTCCTAAAATTGATCCTAAGACAAGACCCTTGTTAGCAATTCGGCAAACGAAAAAAATTCGAGACGACAAAAGTACGAGTACAAATCGGCTCAGTGCAAATAAAATACGTTCAAAAATTCAGTCAAAAATTCAAAAAATTAAAATATTGAGGTTAGAAACTTCACATTCATAAATAGGTTGTCAAATTTGGTTAATTAAACAGGTTCCCAACATATTTTTTGTGCCAAATTTTTTAATAATTTATATAGAACACGTTTAAAACTTCGCATGCTTAAAATTTATGTACTGATTTTGATCTGTCAAAAGTACACAAGTATTATACGTTTATGAAAGATACAAAAAAAAATTCACGTATAATACGAGTTTTATTCGGGTGATTGCTAACAAGGGGCAAGACTAGAAAGACAATAAAAAAAGGGTTATGTTTCACAAAGTAAAAGAACGTATTAGTTTTGTATGGGTAGGTGAGAAGCTCACTCCACCAGTACAGTTGCGTACTGACACCCACACAGTTTTGCAGGCACATGTAAAAGCTCGTTAGCGCAGAGCTCGCTTGGATGCATCGAGGCACGAAGTTCCTTGGCATTTCGAGGCGTGCGACTGCATGGAATCTGGACTTATACGAGACATAATGTATGAACATCGCCTATCTGAAGCATCCGCAGACTCGTCAAATTGTATTGAGAGATGAGAGAGAGCTGAGTGATGTTCGACATCGCCTCCGAGCTTGAAAATAGGCTGCTTTGAGAAGACTATGAACGAGAATGTGAGGAGGAGTTCCTGAACGGGAATCCCTTATCGCACTTTTTTTTCTATTTGGCTTGTGACAGTGGAGGTTGTTTCTTTATTCCGTTGATGATCTGACTGTGAGAGGGTATTACCGGGCTCAACTTCACTGGCTGAGGGAAGCAGCAAGGACTCTCTCTGGGATGCTCGAAACTTCTTAAGGAACTCGGGAATCGGGGGGGGGAATCGAGAGGAATTAAATCTGGGCTGAGAGCTTCAAATAGAGGAGAACTCCTCCTATTTATAGTTGATAGAGATGGAAGTACACGCGCCTACAAGTAGGCATGCATGAACTTCAGCTTGCCACGTGGCGCCCCTAAACAAGGGTTAGTTGTGACCAGGTGCACACTTCACTGGTGAGAAGACCATAGCTGACCGCCACGTAGTAGATATGTTGTTAGAGAAAATCTCGAAATACCCCAAACTCGTTCTTTGGCGTGACTAGGCATTAAGACACGCGGCACGCGCTTGAGTCATACAAGCACCTAGGAGTCATTGTCCTAGGTGGCGCATTATATGCGGGCGCGAGGTAGAAGCACATGCGCCTATGAAGGCTTTAGGACGACATACGCCTATTTGCATTGTTTCCGAGGGGAATGAACTTTGACTTCAGTGTTCGTTTCTTGCACGAGAATCGAAGCGTCATACTGTGGTCTCGAGAGAGCCATGCTTATTGAATGCAATCTCAAAAAAAATGAGTAATTTATAAGTATAGGCGGGGGCGTGATGGATCAGGCACACCTAAAGTGATGAGGCGCGAGAAGGGGCGCGCCTAGATAACACGCGTCTGGAGCACGCGCTTGTTTTACACTGCTTCCCAGGCGGGTATATTCTACTCTTCTAGATTTACCCTTGCACGAGAGTCGAAGCGTCTGACTTGACGTCTCGAGAAAGATCTTGATTCATTTAATGCAGTATGAAAGAAGTGACGTGAAGGATCAGACGCGCCTATAAGGCGCGAGCAGAAGATTTGGCGTGCCTTAGAGGGGCACGATTGGCCCAAAGCATAGAGATAGTCTATTTCTGATGTCAAGACACTCCAGTTAGGCGTGCATAGCTCTTCGTCAGGCTTGGTGCTTGCATCATACTTTGATCATATTGGGGCGCGCGACCCATGCGCCTACAAGACCCCCTTCAAAGTTTTCTAACTTTCCTCGTATAGTTGGAAACACTTTGAACAGTAGTGGGGAGCACGCTAGCACGAGATTTAGCACGATCTCCTTCTGGATAAAACGGTCGGTTCTGCTCTATCTCGAGTAGATAACTGTTTGTTTTCTCTCTTTATCAAAGTACACGTTCTTTGAGGCCTATAAATAGGCGTTGGAAAACCGATCGGCACTGAAGTTGAAAAGTCAAGTTCATCGCCATTAATGTCAGGTTCGTTGCAACAAATATGGATTTGGGTTTATAAATAAAGGCTATTTGAAAGAGAGCTTTTATTTTCTTTCCATTCTCCTTCGTTTTATTGTCTCCGTCGACCGCCCTTTGTCAACTTCATGGCACCAAAGACCACCGTCGCTAAGGGAAAGAGAAGGACCAAGGTGTTGGCCCAATGATTGTATCATGTTTTTGAATATGGTTAATATGTTAAGTTTAGCATTTCATTATCACTAATCTTCATACTATCACTATAGCATTTCTACTTATACTTATACCTTTGGTGATATGTGCTTATTATTTTACATATTAATGATATGAGTTGTCATTTTATATATCTTAAATTTAATTGAGTTACCAAAATCAAAACTATGTTGGTTATTCAATTAAGTCTAATATTATGATTATCACTAATATTTATGCTATCACTATAGCTCTTATACTTAAACTTAGCATTATCCTACTGTGCTTTATCTTATCATATTTGCTATATGTATATTGCTTTGTTCGTTTAACATGTACATGCAAAAAAACAATATGCAAGATCAATGTGGACATATACAATGAAGAAATCATGGTGGGCCAAAGACGACGGATCCTACAAGATTTCTCTGAACCACCCGACGACATCTCCGGAGCCACGCACACGAGGGTTCCGTTGCCCGATCAGCGAACGGGGGTTGAAGGGGCAGCGCACCCCGTGGGTGTTCGGGAGCGAAGCCCCCGAAAGGTATTCAGTTTTCATAAACTGGATATCTTTGGACAACTGTCATCAAGGAAGAAGCCAACGTCTATCAAGAAAAAAGTCAGGCCATGCCATCATCAATTCAAGACTCTGAAGAAGCCTACACCTGTTATAGTATATCTGGAGTCTGTAATGAGTCTTAGGAATAATTGTAAACACAAGAAGTGTATGGCAAAATCGAAAGCTAGGGTAGAAATTAGCCCATGATCATTTTCGGATGAAAATCGGCATACCGATGGTATACCGGTCTATACCAACGGTATGCTAATTTTTGTTCACAAAAAGTTTCTGTCTACAAAATCGGCATACCGACGGAATACCCATCTATACCGACGGTATACCAATTCAGTAACGTTGAAAATCTAACGGTTGGATTCTGAACATTTAATGATCCCAACGGCTATATTTCTAGCCGTTGCAATTCCAGGCCGGTATTCTGACGGTATATCAGTTCGTACCGAAGGTATACCGATTGCTGACTAAAAAGTTGCCTTTGAGCTTTTTTCAATGCTTTGGTTATAAATAGCCTTGAATCCCTTCATTCAAGGTTGATGCTTTGAGCCTAAAATTTTCTAAACCACCAAAGCTTATCCACAAACAAATCTACAAAGTTTTTATTTGCCATCCACAAATTGTGTTAGAGTTATTGAGTTAAAAAGTGAGATCTTCATCTTGTTGTATAAGGAAATCAAAATCTATTGTGAAAGGTTGAATTGGAGAGTCTTCGGATTCAAACTCTCGATTGAAGTTGGTGAGTCTTTGAATCCAAGCTTTCGGTTAAAGCTGGAGAGTCTTCGGATCCAAACTCTCGGTTGAAGTCGAAGAGACCTTCGGACTAAAGCTCTCGTGTAAGAAGTTGGTGAGCCTTCGTATGAAAACTCATGTTGTACTATTTGCGATAATAGTGGATTAAAGCCGGAGAGAGTTCCGGGACTGGAGTGCCCCTTGGAAGGATACCAGGATACATCGGGTATCGGTATTGTTTTGCTTCTTCTCTTGCACTTATATTTTTAAATTATCCATTAGCTTGTGCTAAGTGCTTGATTAGTTAGCTTGACCCTATTCACCCCCCCTCTAGGGTTACTACAATTGGTATAAGAGCAAGGACTCTATTGTTAGGCTTAACATCCTTAGAGTAGATCCTTGTAAATTTTCTATGGCATCGTATTCTTCCTCCTCCGATAAAGAGGATTTTACTTCTA
The DNA here is from genome assembly GCA_029216955.1 of Iris pallida. Classification (NCBI taxonomy): domain Eukaryota; kingdom Viridiplantae; phylum Streptophyta; class Magnoliopsida; order Asparagales; family Iridaceae; genus Iris; species Iris pallida. Next base: position 1,860,710 of record JANAVB010010599.1, on the reverse strand, counting down.
GTAGCATGGACAATCATGTTTCTTCTAAATACAAAAAATGCTCTAAGTGAAAAGCCATGGCTAACCAATCCTTAGAGATTCTTGATGACCTTCATTCTACAAATGAAGAACTTTCAGAAAAGGTTATTCATTTAGAAGAATCTAATAAGTTTTTGAGAAATAAAAACAATAATTTATTATCTAGACTTAATTCTCCAAACTCATCTTGTGTTTCTTTAAAGAGTTTGAATGAGGCTTTAATTTTAAAAATCAAATATCTTTCCTCATCAATAGAAGATCTTAAGAGGCAAACACATGAGATAAATTATTTGCATGATTCTTCTATTGACTCTTTAAAGAAACAAAATGATAATTTTATTTCTAGAATTGTTTTATTTGAAAAAGAGAATTATGCATTAAATGTTAAATTTGATTCTCTTACTTGTTTGCATGATGATTTGCTATTAGAACATGATATTCTTAAGACCAAATCCACGCATGCTAAATCTAGAGATATTCATAATTCTAGTATGTCACATGTTCATAATCATGCTCATTTCGATACATGTGCAACACTAGTATTAGGTGTTTCTATTGCTCTCGCATTGGACACATGAGTCTAACTTGTCCTATTCGTAGGAGTTTTTCTACCAATGCTAGAGTAAATAGTATATGGGTCCCTAAAGCTAACAAATATGGATCCAAGTTCATTTGGATACCAAAGTCTTCGCCTAATGTTGTAGGTGGAGCTTCTTGTATCGGGACATAGCACCGAGGAGCATGTTGGTTGCAAAGCTCAAAGGTTAGCTTCCAAGCAATTGCACCAACACAAGTGTGGCCATTAGAGCCACTTTGGTAACATGCTAAACGATTTTTTTAAATGGTTTATATTTGTAGAATATAGCATGTTTCTCTTGATTTCTTGCTACTAGCTCACATTGATATCCTTTAGTTGCCTTTTATATAAATCAATGTGAGATATAATACTAGCATGCTAAGTTAATTTTCTTATTAATTCTTTTATCTAGTGACTAGTTACTTAGCTTAAATGATTAGCTCACACTATGTAGTTTATCACTCATTTTTTATTAGTGTAACACATTTATATATGCATGGTCGTTATTCTTAATCGATATTTGTGAATATATGTGTTTAGTACAAGCTTCTTATCACTTGACAAGTATACACTTATACTTCCATTTTAACCTTGTGCTCACATAATATATTCATTATTGATTTTCATATTTTTTTTTGATTAAACCTCTTATGAATCAATTATGTCTTTGCCTAATAAGGCTTATTTATACGTGTTTTGAATTTGTGATAGTTTTTCAAACATTCAGTAAGGATACATGACTATATTCATTAGATTTTATTTACATGTAGATCGTGTATTTATTATATTGGTATATATTTTTGTATAAATATCTTTATGTGGGCATATGAGTTAAGCTCTAGTTTTATATTGCTTTAAAGAATAGTTAATTATACTTGCTTCCTTCAAACTTGTGCTTATCTCATACTTTAACTATTGATTCATTTGACCAAATTTGTGCTTCTTGAATCAATTAGCTTCTTCCTTAAAGTCTTCTTTTGATGATATCTTCTTGACTTTTTGGTTGGCATTATGGATACATGTTCTTAATTGATTTTTGATCTTTTCATGTATGCCTATTCGTGATATATATAGTTTCATATATATAAATGATTCCTAACTTTTGATATGTATTTGTTTTATACCTTTAAGATAGGATCTTGAGAGAAAATGTTTATTAATGTCTTGCTCGTGACTAATTATGGATGTTCTATTAAGGATCACATAGTTTTGTGCTTTACCTTGCATGTTAAAATTACCTCCTTAATTAGTGCACATTTTCTAGTCTGTATCTTTATAATTTACTATGGTGCACTATGAAAGCTCTTTGAAAAATGTACTTCTTGATATCTTAAGCATTTAGTTTTCTTGATCTTAATGATCTTTCCTTGCTCATTCCTTGGATTTATGCTTCTTTAGAATTATTGTTGCCTAATGATGTTTTCGTAGCACATAAGAATTCTTGTAATTGATACATCATATTTCTGATGTCTTAGCTACTATGGTTTGAGCTTTTGTGTTGAGATTTTCCCATTTCTAGAGAATACACTTATTTCATAATGGCTATAATATTTTGCATTCTCTAGATCGATCTATTATTTTATTGTCTTGGGTTAATCTTAATACTTAGCAAAGAGATTTATTTTATTATGTTTTCATGAATATCTCTTTTGGCCTATACTTGATTAGAGTCTAATTCATTTTTAGTGACTTAAGAGTTAATGAGCACATTTATCTTGTTAATGGCCTACCTCATTAATCTTAATTAGTTATGTAGCTTGCTTATTTATGATATATTGTCAAGCTATATAATTTGGTTCACTTTCACTCAACTAGCTATTATTTTTCTTTTCAATCTATATATGATATGCTAGTTTACATAAACAAGATTTGTGATTTTTTTAAATGTAATTCATATCCTATTTTAGATACATATGTTTGTTTTCTAAAACTAGTTTTACAAATTCTTGATTAGATCTTGTTTCTCTTGGAGGTTTGTGATTCCTTTCTTTAAGTCTCCTTCCATATTAGTCATTAGTAAGTATCTCTTAAATTTCTCTCATTTTTGAGTCATGATTTTATCGTATTATCATTTATCTCTCTTCTTGATTATATTTGCAATCATTTAAATGAGAATAAATATTTTTCATATTTTTCATTAATTTATGAGATTTTATTATAAATATGGATTTGAATTATTTTTTTTGAGATTTCTTGGATCATGTTTAATTTGTTTATTTTTATTGATAAAAGATCCTAATGGTTGAGTAGTCCTATATTTTCTTATTATGTGATTATCAAGCTAATTTATTACTATACTTTGACTACTCATGAATTGCCACATATGGGCCTTTGCTATTTGAACTATGAACCATTAGCAAGGTTTGGATTTTACCCGTTGATGGGTACATATATGGTGAAACATACCTAGTCCATACAAAGTAATAAATTGGTTGATTCTTTCTTAATTAGATAATCGTGGACATGATATTTGAGTTTTATTTTTATTTTATTTTTGAGCTATATTCTGATTCCATCATGATTGTTTTAATTGACCTTTTTTATGATGATCTTTTTTTCTCAAAAGGTAACATACATTGATATATCATATTTAACTATGAGATTCTTCTATATAGGCTAATGTATGTCATTTTTTGATTAAATGTGCTTAATTACAATATTCTTTTGATCTTTCATCTTTAGTGGCTATTAATTGGATATCTCTTCTTGACTAAGGATGATATTATTCGTTTTATGATGATTTTATAGCCTTATATGCATTGAGCAAGGGGGAGAAATTCATAGTTAATTTACCCCTAGATCTTGTAGTTATCTATTTTATGCTATAAGCGCTTTGGAACTAGATATGCATGTTTTGAGGGGGAGCAAATTAATTGGTCCAATTCATTTATACCCTTTAATATATCGTATACCTAGTTCATCATGGAACCATATTTTCTTCATTTTCATATCATAGTGATTGAGGTCATAATACTTTTATTTTATGAAGGGTTTATGAGAGTATATGCAATTGTCGTTATCTCTCTCTTTTATATGGGTTAAATAAGTCATCTTGTTAATATTAACTTTCGTATCTTATCTTGATGACTATTGTGCTTTCATTAATTTGGCTTTCCTTGTATGCTTAATTGATTTGGCTTTCCTTTTTGAGGACTTAACCCAAATTCATGATTTTATCTATATTGGTAATACTTTGAGGGGAGCATTTAAGTCGACTGAATTTCTCTTTCTCAAGTATTTTTCTCCTTTACCTTCATATTTTATCTAAAGGGTATTCATATAGCATGATAAGGTAATTGAGTTCAAATGCATGAATTTGGATAAGCAAATAGATTTACAAATAATAAGATCATTTTATATCAATTGCTCTATTTTACATTGATTATTCCATTATTTTGTTCCATCCTTTATCTGTGGACAATTGTGACTATCATGGTTTCATTGATCAATGTTTCAAGTTTATGTATTTCGATTGGTATCAAGTTTATATATTTCAATATCTCAATTGGTATCTTTCTTCTTTGATATCTATTATTTACAATTATCTAATCCTCATGGCTTCTAACTGAAATCCTTTATTTCATAAATTCTCTTCCAAACTAGAGTAATATTTTATATCATATTATGTTTTGGATTTCTTTCTTGGATTTCATGTTGGTAAACTATCTATTTATTATTTTCAAATTCTTTTAGTTTTACCAACTATATTGTATTTTGACAAGCTATTTTCTATTTGGTACTCTACATTTGGTATATAATTTCTATACTTGTCTTTACACACTTCTCCAAATGTTCTTCATTTAGTATATCTTGATCATGATTGTCTATGTCTTCCTCATGCTCTGATTTGTGTACCTAAAATTGATTTTATTTTATCTCTTAATATGGGAGAGCTTATTTTTGATCATGTCAAAGAGGGAGAAGTAAGTTTAAGTGGGGTAGAAGTAATCTAAGTGGTATGCTTTTAGTGATATTGCTTATGTCTTTTGTATATTAGTGATACATGCATCTATTATGTCCATATTAAACTTAACCGATTTGCCATAATCAAAAAGGGGAAGATTATTGGCCCAATGATTGTATCATAGTTTTTGAATAGTTAATCTATTAAGTTTAGCATTTCATTATCACTAATCTTCATACTATCATTATAGCATTTCTACTTATACTTATACCTTTGGTGTTATGTGCTTATTGTTTTACATATTAATGATATGAGTTGTCATTTTATATATCTTAAATTTAATTGAGTTACCAAAATCAAAACTATGTTGGTTATTCAATTAAGTTTAACATTATGATATCACTAATATTTATGATATCACTATAGCTCTTATACTTAAACTTAGCATTGTCCTACTATGCTTTATCTTATCATGTTTGCTACATGTATATTGCTTTGTTTGTCTAACATGTATATATAGAAAAGCAATAAGCAAGATCAATGTGGACATATACAATGAAGAAATCATGGTGGGCCAAAGACGACAGATCCCACAAGATTTCTCTGAACTACCCGACGACATCTCCAGAGCCACGCACTCGGAGGTTCCGTTGCCCGGTCAGCGAGCGGGGGTCGAGGGGGCAGCACACCCCGTGGGGGTTTGGGGGCAAAACTCTTGAAAGATATTCGGTTTTCACAAACTGGATATCTTTAGATAGCTGTCGTCAAGGAAGAAGCCAACGTCTATCAAGGAAAGAAGCCAGGCTATGCCATCATCATTTTAATACTCTGAAGAAGCATGCACCTGCTACAGTATATCTAGAGTCTATAATGAGTCTTAGGAATAATTATAAACACAAGAAATGGATGACAAAATCGAAAGCTAGGGTAAAAATTAGCCCAGGATCATTTTTGGATGAAAATCGGCATACCGACGATATACCGGTCTATACCGACGGTATACCAATTTTTGTTCACAGAAAATTTCTGTCTACAGAATCGGCATACCGACGAAATACCCATCTATACCAAAGGTGTACCAATTCAGTAACGTTGAAAATCCAACGGTTGGATTCCAAACATTTAATGATCCCAACGGCTATATTTTTAGCCGTTGCCATTCCAGACCGGTATTCCGACGGTATACCGGTTCGTACCGACGGTATACCGATCGCTGACTAAAAAGTTGCCTTTGAGCTCTTTTCAATGCTTTGGTTATAAATAGCCTTGAACCCCTTCATTCAAGTTGATGCTTTGAGCCTAAAATTTTCTAAACCACCAAAGCTTATCCACAAACAACTCTATAAAGTTTTTATTTGCCATCCACAAATTGTGTTAGAGTTATTGAGTTGAAAAGTGAGATCTTCATCTTGTTGTATAAGAAGATCAAAACCTATTGTGAAAGGTTAAAGTTGGAGAGTCTTCGGATCCAAACTCTCAGTTGAAGTTGGAGAGTCTTCGAATCCAAACTCTGGGTTGAAGTTGGAGAGTCTTCGAATCCAAACTCTCGGTTGAAGTTGGAGAGTCTTCGGATCCAAACTCTCGGTTGAAGTCGGAGAGACCTTCAAACTAAAGCTCTCATGTAAGAAGTTGGTGAGCCTTCGTATGAAAACTCACGTTGTACTATTTACGATAATAGTGGATTAAATTCGAAGAGAGTTCCGGGACTGGAGTGCCCCTTGGGAGGATATCAGGATATATCGGGTGTTGGTATTGTTTTGCTTCTTCTCTTGCACTTATATTTTTAAATTTTCCATTAGCTTGTGCTAAGTGCTTGATTAGTTAGCTTGATCCTATTCACCCCCCTCTAGGGTTACTACACAAGGCGACCGCCTCCACCTCCTCCGAGAACTAACCCCGCTCTGACATTCATAGCGCAATCGAGGGTACGGCCTCCTCCGTCGAAACTTTCGGCCTATCTTGCATTTCGAGCTCAGTTGAACTCCTTCGTTGTCACTCTTGAGTCGCCTACAAGTGGACAGCTCACGCGCCTGTATTCTTGATGGATGCGTGAGAACTATGCACCTGTTTTGTTGATGGGCGTATGAGAACTATACGTATGACTTTTTGGTAGGCGCGTAAAGGCTATGCACCTGAAAAGGTGTACGTTTCTTTAACTGTTTTTGTGTAGTATTTTTCTAACTCATTTTGCCTCTCTCTTTGTAGTATCCGAGGTAACGCCGAAAGCTGAAGTCGTCATTAAAGGGGAAGTGTCGTCCCTCTTTATCAAGGAGGAATCAGTGATCACTAAAGAGTGGATAACTCCAAAAGTTGAAGTTGTTGTTAAAGAAGAGTTGGTGACCATCGTGGAGGAGAGCACTCCAAAAGTGGAAGGTACTGTAAAGGGAGAACCGACATCGGAAGGTAGTGGAACCGGGAGCTCGGGTCATCCCGCTCCTGCAGAGGACCTTGATCAGTTTGAGCCTTCATATGCACGATGGTTGAGGGAGTGGTATATGCCTTAACATAACTACCACTCCTGGCTGTAGGATTCCATCGACTGTCTTGCGGTCTTTGCTCTCAGAAAATAAGGCTGAAGCCAATTCCTTTTTCTTCGTCTTAGTGTCTGCTATGTATCTTTCAATGCTCCAAGACGTAGTCTGCTTTTGTTTCTTTTCAACGAAAATGTAGTCTTTTGGATGAAGAAGTAAAGAACTTATGCTTGTTCAATTTGTCATGAACTTGTGATTTTTGTGGACCTATTATCTTTTGCGCACCTTGATTTCTAGGTACAGATAATAAGTCGAAAGGGTGAACCAGCAATTTTACTCAGAGGTAATATAGATGGGGCAAATATGGGGTTAATGGTAGAGTCTTCCTACTCAGAGGTAATATGGACGTGGTAGGAATGAACTCGGTGGGGGTTATAAAGAACATCTCAGAGGTAATATGGACATGTTTGTTCAGTGGGTTTATCAAGTACGGACGATATGCGACGGTCTTTGTCAACAGAGGTAATATGGACGTGTTGATAGGCAAGAATGTATACTCGGAGGTAAATAAGGACATGGTAGACATTCGGTAGGTTTATCTCAAATACACCTAGAACTAGGTGCATAAAATAAATGATGACCTTGGTCAACAGAGGTAGTGGGGATGTGTTTGAACTAAGATCGGTAGGTACGAATGTATACTCAGAGGTAAATAAGGACGTGGTAGACATTCGAACAAGCTATAGCGATAACAGTTATGTAGAAATGGAAGGTGAACTGGACATTCATATGTAGTATTTCTTGAGAAACTTGTCGTTGATAGGCATCATGAGCAAATATCTATTAGGTTTTGCTAGCCAGTACGCACCGTTACAGTAGACCATTTCTACGACGAATGGCCCTTCCCATTTAGGTTAGAACTTTTCAGCAGTCTTGTGAGTCATGATCATTGGCCTTCTGACTGATAGGACCAGGTCGTCGACCCGAAATGACCTTTCTTTGACCTTCTTGTTGAAGGCTCCTGAGATTCGTGCCTGATATAGCTCAATGCGCTTTTAAGCTTGAAGGCGTTTCTCGTCGAGTGCTTCCAACTCTTGTAATCGCAAGCGATGATTATCTTCTGTAGTCATATGGCGGTTCAGAGACACCCGTAGAGAGGGAATATGGAGTTCCAAGGGGAGTACGGCTTCACTTCCGTATACCAATGAGAACTACGTGCTACCGGTAGGTGTACGGACTGTGGTTCAGTAAGCCCAGAGGCATTCACAGAGTTTCTCGTCCTAGTCGCGCTTATTGGAAGACACGACCTTTTTGAGGCGCCAGATAATGGTTTTGTTGAAGGTTTTGGCCAACCTGTTAGCTGCTAGGTTATAGGCTGTCGACGCTATGCTGTGAATTCGGTTCTGATCACAGAATCGTCGGAAAGAGCAGCTGACGAATTGTGGGCCGTTGTTCTGAATAATTCTCCGAGGTAACCAAATCGATAAATGACATGATGCTTGAGGAATTTAATCATGTCAGAGGTTTTCACTTTTACAAGTGGTATCACTTCGGACCATTTAGAGAAGTAGTCAGTTATAGCCAGGATGAAACGATGATCTTTCGATGAAGGAGGGGCGATCGTGCCGATGATGTCCATTCTCCATGCTTCAAATGGCCCAGATGCCACCGTCGGGTGTTAGTACTCCGATGGTTCATGAATAAAGTCGGCGTGGATCTGACACATCCGGCATTTCTTAGCATACGCTAGGGCATCGGCTATCATCGTAGGCTAATTATAGCCCATGCGCCTGTGTCGGTCCTGGAGAGTGTAAGCCCACTTCTCGATTTTTTATTTTTTATTTTTATTTGATTAAGTTTTACTTTTATGGTCATTATGAGTCGTACCTAAGGTCATAAGGGAGCTATAATCACATTATGGTCATTTGGACCTTATTAAGCATTGTTTAGCTATTTTATAGCTTACTATAATTTTTAGATTTTTTAGATATTTATTTTATTTAGTTTTATATATTTTAAAGGCTTTCATTATTTATTATGAGGCCATTTTGGGATAATTTGAGGTAAAGTATTTTTAATTATATTTTAGAAGGTTAAATATATTTGCTATCATTTTTACAATTTTTCTGGAAATATTTTAAAAATTTTAATATTGGAAAACCTATTTTCTAGGACCTCTAGAATTTATTGTGCTAGCATATGGGCAAATGTTGACCCCAAATATTTTTTTAGGGTTCAATATGTTATTTTATATTTTCTGGAATTTTTTCATATTTTTTTGGCTATTTTTAATATTTATTATGAGTTTCTGTAATTAAAACTATTTTAAAAACTAATTTCTAGTTAATTAATAACACAGTAAGCACATAATGGGGCCCACACGTCAGCCACCCAGGCCCAACCACAGGCCCACATGTCGGCGCTACATTACCCACCTCTCTCCTCTCCTATATATAGTATTATATTCGAAAACCCTAATTATCCGGGCCGACTTTGAGGTGTTTGATTCCAAGGAGACCCCCGACTTCCCGATGCGATTGCCGTCAACTCCGACCTCCTTTTAGTGTGTCGTTTTTTTGTTGGAAGTGTATTGAGGTATACTTTCTGAATATTTAATTTATTTTTATATATTCTAAACCTTAATTTCTGTAAAATTCGTAGAGTGTCGGTTGTCCGAAACTAGACACGTTTTGGTGTTTTCGAGATTCCGGGAGAAGCAGAAATTGAAATCATGAACCGTTTAAAGTTTCGGAAAGCTAACACAGATCTTTATGACATATATTTTTGCAGAAATTAATTCGTTCATATATTATTTTAGTTATTCAGTTGAACACAGAATTGATCAGTAAATCATCGTTTTGGTCATGGTTAGCCATAACGGCGATATCTTTTGACCAGAACTTGATTTTGCGGGACGGTTGATTCTAGTGCACTCATGGCACTGAAATCTACCAAGATATATTTTCAAAATTTAGAGTTCACGATGTTTGACTAGATAGTCAATGACACATCTCGATTTGCGTGCCATAGTTTTCAAAATTGGAAACATGACTTTCTATGGCCAAACTTCCATGTTTGGTTTATATTCAAATTATTATTAGGTTAAATTAAGTTTTTAAGTAATTTATTCTAGAATTAACTATTATTAGATTAGTTTATCCATTAGCCACTTATTCAATGAATTTAGAAGTAGAACATTAGAATTGATTTGTGGTTTTCGTGCATGGTTTGTGGTACGTTGTATGTTATAGGTTGACAACTTCTAGATTGGCAATCCCTCGTCCTCGACTTGTGACTACGGTTTGTGCAAGGATTCAGGCAAGTGTAGTATTGCATTTAGGTTTTAGTTTATTATAATATTTTCTCTATCGTTTTCTTGTTTAATATCCCGTTGAGTCATTGCTTGATATTCCATTGAGACACGATTGTGACACCGTAGTTACCGTATCCTTCTTAGTGTATCATTGACCGTTATTGATTGTTAGAGAGTTGGGAGGAGAAATACTCAGTAAGTACGTGAACAAACTCAAACATTTTAACTGTGGATAGCTAAGTCGTACACCCACGTATGAGTTAGTCGTACCCTATTATTGTGGATAGCCATCGTATGATGTGCCGTATTAGCCCAGCCGTTCACGTATTAAAAGGCATTTCACACACACATAGTTGTTTTCATTGTTCCTTTTCTAATTCATGTCTTGCTAGTTCATATCTTGCTAGTTCATATCTTGCTAGTTTATATCTTGCTAGTTCTTTATATACTCTTTGCCATCATTGTTTCTCGTCGTTCTAACTTATTTTGGGCTAACAACATTAATGGCAATATGGTTGTACTTTGCTTATTTCCTGACTAGATCGTTGTTATATGTGAGGATGACATGCCTACTTTTGCGCTATGGACCATACGAGGGGAAGATAGAGACTCGAAGGCCAAACCATAGAAGACTAGTTAGATGTGTGGTAGTTTTTATAATTGTAAAAGCTTATATTCTTCTTCAAATGTGAAACTTCTAAATTTTGTAAAGTTGATTTAGTTGTTTTGAATGAGCAGTTAGTATTTATGAGTGTTTTATTTATAGTGGACAAGACAACGTACTACCACCAACACTGCGGCGTAGGCTGGGCTTGGACACGTCTCGTATCCGAAAAGCGGGTGCGGGTCGTGACAAGTTTTTTTGGTGTCCCATGCAGGTGGGATTTCGGAAATGATTGCGAACTTATGGTAGTACTTAAGTTAGTTTTACTACTGTAAGCCTGTGACTAGGAAGTGCTCATTCATAATTAGGATTGATTTAATTTTAGGAGAATACCAGGACTAGGAGTTCCTTATTTAATTCTATTGTTAGGTAAATAAGGTTGCTACATAGGCCATGTAATTCTATTGTATTTTAATATGAGGGTACGATCCAAGGTGGGTAGAATATATGTTTGGTAGACCTTCATAGAATTCAATTCCTAATTTTGATCTTTTTTTGTGCCATTTTATCTTCTGCCTTCTCTAAACCTTGTTTTATTTTCAAAACTATTTTGCGATCGTTTTGTTTTCAAAACTGACACTTTTATTCAAGGACATATACTTACATTTTCTTATCATCATCGACTTGTTTGAATTTATAGAAGCTCCTTGAAATTCTTATGGATATAGTTGAAATAATTTTCGATGACTTACAATCGTAAGGCAGATGCGTACTGTCCCCATTTATTTGAATTATGGAGACTGCAGGTTCACTGCAGTCAGCAGCGCACTGGCGTGGCATGATCCCTAAGTTAAAATAATTTCAAGTATGCGTAGGTTGTCAAATATTACTAAAACTATATCCTAGTTGTATTATTGATCTTCTGATTTATATGTCAATATTGGGTAGAGGTGATAGAGTGTTCGATAACATATTATACTTGAGTCATGAAACCAAGGGTTCACGACAGCCAGATGTACACTGGCGAGGCATGGATTCTCGGTTAAATGACTTCAGATATACTTATGATTTTTGAATATCTTAGAGGTTATATCTTTTATTGGCATACGACTATTAATTTTTCTAAATTGATTTGATGTCTTACTTCTTGTTACCACCTTCTCAACAATTGGTACTTCTCTCTTTCTATCCTATTTCGATTTTATCCATAACCAAGCCTAGATTTTGACTAACCCTTTTACTATAATTTGTGGATAATATTTTTAGTCGTTCCTAGTCATATCCTTTAAAATTTCGAGGATAAAATTTTCTAAGGTGTGTAGCTTTGTAAGCCCACTTCCCGATTTTTTTTATTTTTTTTATTTTTATTTGATTATGATTTACTTTTATGGTCATTAGGAGTCGTACCTAAGCTCATAAGGGAGCTATAATCATATTATGGTCATTTGGACCTTATTAAGCATTGTTTAGCTATTTTATAGCTTACTATAATTTTTAGATATTTTTAGATATTTATTTTATTTAGTTTTATATATTTTAAAGGCTTCCATTATTTATTATGAGGCCATTTTGGGATAATTTGAGGTAAAGTATTTTGAATTATATTTTAGAAGGTTAAATATATTTTCTATAATTTTTACAATTTTTTTGGAATTATTTTGATAATTTTAATATTGGAAAACCTATTTTCTAGGACCTCTAGAATTTATTGTGCTAGCATATGAGCAAATGTTGACCCCAAATATTTTTTTAGGGTTCAATATGTTATTTTATATTTTCTGGAATTTTTCCATATTTTTCTGGCTATTTTTAATATTTATTATGAGTTTGTGTAATTAAAACTGTTTTAAAAACTAATTTCTGGTTAATTAATAACACAGTCAGCACATAATGGGGCCCACGCGTCAGCCACCCAGGCCCAACCGTAGGCCCACATGTCGGCGCTACAGTAACCGCCTCTCTCCTCTCCTATATATAGTATTATATTCGAAAACCCTAATTATCCTGGCCGACTTTGAGGTGCTTGATTCCAAGGAGACCCCCGACTTATCGATGCGATTGCCGTCAACTCCGACCTCCTTTTAGCGTGCCGTTTTTTTGTTGGAAGTGTATTGAAGTATACTTTCTGAATATCTAATTTATTTTTATAAATTCTGAACCTTAATTTCTGTAAAATTCGTAGAGTGTCGGTTGTCCGAAACTAGACACGTTTTGGTGTATTCGAGACCGGGAGAACCAAAAATTGAAACCATGAACCGTTTGAAGTTTCGGAAAGCTAACACAGATCTCTACGACATATATTTTTTGCAAAAATTAATTCGTTTATATATTATTTAGTTATTCAGTTGAACACAGAATTGATCGGTAAATCACCATTTTGGTCACGGTTAGCCATAACGGCGATATCTTTTGACCAAAACATGATTTTGCGGCACGGTTGATTCCAGCGCACTCGTGGCGCTGAAATCTATCTAGATGCAGTGTCAAAATCTAGAGTTCACAACGTTTGACTAGATAGTCAATGGCATGCCTCGATTTGCGTGTCATGGTTTCCAAAATTGGAAACATGACTTTCTATGGCCAAACTTCCATGTTTGGCTTATATTCAGATTATTATTAGGTTAAATTAGGTTTTTAAGTAATTTATTCTAGAATTAACTATTATTAGATCAGTTAACCCATTAGCCACTTATTCCATGAATTTAGAACTAGAACTTAGAATTGACTTGTGGTTTTCGTGCATGGTTTGTGGTACGTTGTATGTTATAGGTTAAAAGCTTCAAGATTGGAAATTCCCTCATCCTCGACTTGTGACTACGGTTTGTGCAAGGATTCAGGCAAGTACAGTATTGCATTTATGTTTTAGTTTATTATAACATTTTCTTTATCGTTTCCTTGTTTGATATCCCATTGAGTCATTGCTTGATATTCCATTGAGACACGATTGTGACACCACGGTTATTGTATCCTTCTTAGTGTATCATTGACCGTTATTGATTGTTAGAGAGTTGGGAGGGAAAATACTCAGTAAGTACGTGAGCAAACCTAAACATTTTGATTGTGGATAGCTAAGTCGTACACCCACGTATGAGTTAGCCGCACCCTATTATTGTGGATAGCCATCGTATGATGTGCCGTATTAGCCGAGCCGTTCACGTATTAAAAGGTATTTCACACACACATAGTTGTTTTCATTGTTCCTTTTTCTAGTTCATATCTTGCTAGTTCATATCTTGCTAGTTTATATCTTGCTAGTTCTTTATATACTATTTGCCATCATTGTTTCTCGTCGTTCTAACTTATTTTGGGCTAACAACATTAATTGCAATATGGTTGTACTTTGCTCTTTTCCTGACTGGATCGTTGTTATATGTGAGGATGACATGCCTACTTTTGTGCTATGGACCATACGAGGGGAAGATAGAGACTCGAAGGCCAAACCATAGAAGACTAGTTAGATATGTGGTAGTTTTTATAATTGTAAAAGCTTATATTCTTCTTCAAATGTAAAACTTCTAAATTTTGTAAAGTTGATTTAATTGTTGTGAATGAGCAGTTAGTATTTATGAGCATTTTATTTATAGCGGACTAGACAACGTACTACCGCCGACACTGCGGCGTAGGCTGGGCTTGGACATGTCTCGTATTCGAAAAGCGGGTGCGGGTCGTGACATTTAGGTTCCGGCTGATGAGCTCCGCAAGTGCCGTCATGAGCCTCACGCAGTGCATCTTTAGCCTCCTAGCCTGATAGGCATCGGAGTAAGAGTCCGTCGAAGGAGCGGCGGTATAACGTTTTAGCTTAAGTGTCATAGTAAAACCGAAGGGAACGTCTTCTGACAGAGGCCGCTTCCTTTGCATTATCTGGTAAGATTCAATACACTGCAAAATCTATAAAAGGGGATCGCCAGTCTCGAATGCCTTCTTCGGCCTCTATGGATTGATAGGCTTGCATGCATAAGTTGTTCTTAGGGCATACCAACTCTTGTCCCATCACCGTGATAGTGTGCTGAGTTCCGATAGGTGCTGACAATGATGTTGCTAACCCTGCTAGAGCGTCAGCTTCCAGGTTCCGTAAACGAAAAACATATTCTATAAAGAATCTCGTGTAAGTAGAGATTATAAAAATCGCTACTTGATGGTACGGGATCCGATTCTCATGTTGGACCTCGTATTGTCCCCGAACTTGGTTGACAATCAACTGGGAATCACCGTAAGCTTCTAAAAAGTCGACCCCCAGCTCTTTGGCCAGCCGAAGTACGATGATGAGAGCGTTGTACTCAGCAACGTTATTAGAGCACGGTTCTGAGAGTGAATACGCTCGTTGGATGACCAAGTTGTAGGGGGAGATTAATACTACCCCCACTCCAGCCATAATGTCGCCTTTGGAACCTGTTCTTGAAGTACCTCCAAAGAACAGTTACCAAACCGGCTCCGCTGTAGAGGTGTGGGCATTTATTACTTCATCTGGGATGTCTTCGTAGAGCTTCGATGTCTCGACTACAGGATGGGCAGCCAGGAAATCGGCTAACGCTTGACCCTTGACCGCCTTCTGAGGGACAAATACTATGTCATAAGAGGACAGAAGTATTGTCCATGTGGCCAGACATGAGTTTAATGCCCTTGGCTTGGTCATGAGGACCCTGAGGGGATTGACCCTAGAGATGACGTGAATCGTCTGGCCGACTATATAATGTCGGGTTTTCTGAATAGCGAAGACGAGGGCGAGGCATTCTTTCTACATAGGGATATACCTGTGCTCGGCTCCGATCAATTGACGGTTGAGATAATAAATGGCTTGTTTGTAACCCACGTCGTTATTATGGGCTAGCAGGGCTCCGAAAGAATAATCCAAGGATTGGACGTACAGCAGAAAGGGCCTTCCCATGACCGGAGCTACTAGGACGGGAGGGTTCGTAAGATATCTTTTAATGTCTTCGAAGGCTCGTTGGCATTCCTCACCCCAGACATAGGATACCCCTTTCTTCATCAACTCGGTAAAGGGTTTACAACGTCTTGAGAGATTGGAAATAAACCTCTGGATGTAGGCTAAGCGCCCCTGAAGACCGCGGAGTTTATGCAGGTTCCTTGGCGGTTGTATTTCAATGATAGCTTTTGTCTTCTCAAGATCTACGTGAATACCCTTCGAAGTTACAATGAAGCCTAAGAACTTCTCGTTGGACACTCCTATGAAGGACTTAGCCAGGTTCATCTTTAATTGGTGTTTCCTCAGCAAGTCGAAGACGGTTCTTAAATCATAGAGGAGATCACCTCGAAAGCGGCTTTTGACAACGACGTCATCAACGAAACATTCGACTGTCTTGCGCAGGTGTTTGCGAAATATGATACTCATGGCACGCTGGTACGTAGCGCCCGTATTCTTTAAGCCGAAGGGCATTAATGTGTAACAGAATACCCCTATCGGAGCCCGAAAGGACGTATGTTTCTCGTCGTCTAGAAACATCTTGATCTGGTTATAACCGGAGTATTCGTCCATAAAAGACATGCTCTCGAATTCACAGATGTTGTCGATCATCACATCAGTGATGGGTAACGAAAATTCGTCCTTTGGGCAAGCGACGTTCAGATCGCGGAAATCTATACAGACACGGATCTTCCCGTTCTTCTTAGTAACCGGGACGATGTTGGCCACCCAATCTGGATGTTGTTCCTCACGGATGAAGCCGCTCTTTATAAGATTGTTGACTTCTTTCTCGATAGCGTTCATGGTATCGGGGCAAAAATGTTGTTGCTGTTGCTTCACTGGCTTAGCTTTAGGCAAGATATTCAGTTTGTGTACGGCGACATTCGGGTCTAAGCCCGGCATATCTTTGTCGCTCCAGGTGAAGATGTTTATGTATTCTCTTACAAGCTCAATAAGAGACTCGCGATCTTCTCATTTCAAACTTTTGCTAATGAAGATCGATTTAGGAGAAGAGCCGTCTTCTAAGTCGACTTGTACGACTTTGTCTTCAGTAGGCGGTTTGCGTAACTCGAAGCGCTTCTCCCACTGGGCATCAAGTTGCTGATGTAGCACCCCACTTTCGATAGGCGACGAACTTCATAATATGCTTGCGACGAGTCAGATCGGTCGGGAACTTAGATGGCCATCTGACTCGATCGCTGGGCTTGGTAAACGATAACGCCTTGCGGCATCGATTCAAATCGATTTGGACAGAAGTTACGAGAATCGATCCAACTAATGGAACGACTTCTGTTGGAATAAGTCCTAGAAGCAGCGGGCTGTGTCTCGGCGAGTGAGCTCTATATAATAGTCCCTTCGACGGGACCGGACCGTTGTATGATTTTTTTGGAGCTTTTGCCGCTGGGTTTTGATGAAGTGCTTTCGCGTCGTTTTTCTGGATGCAATTTACAAATTTCGAAGCAAGGAGAAAAAAAGGAATTCTAACAAAGTGTTGGTGCCATTGTAGGAGCTCGCGTGACTAAAGCTTGACGTTGCAAAGCGCTTCGACGATCGGCACGAGCAAAGAAATCGGTGGGTGATTCGGACCTTCCTTCTACTATGTCCCGCAAACAAATTTCTTGCCTCAAATTCATTCAAATCGAACGAAGCCAAGTTAATTGCATGCCAATCCACTAAGGTCATGAATTCGGGAAAAATGTATCAATTTAGAGTAATCTACCCTAAAAAATACAAGTTTCTCACATAGACAGAAAAGTTTAAGGTTCTAGTAAAAAGATAGACTATTTCACGTGCTGCAAAATAATGTGAAACGTTGATCATGGGTTATGATGCCTCGGACAATTTGGTGCCCACGAGACGCTAAATCGGGAGTACGGCTTTGGGAAAAATGAATCGTTGCATGAGTTGCGAGAAATGATAATATCGTTCGATACTGTCCGCGCTATACAAAACTATTTGCATATATTAAACTGTTCACGCATAGGCATGGTCATGGACGGCTTATGCACAAGTTCGTTTTCCTCGAAACGGTATTCGGGTCATCAGAACCGATTCGTCCTAGGGGGAATAAATTATCGTGCTTCGGCGCGAGGCATGCGGAACCTTCAGTAAAGCTTGCAACCTAGGCTGAAAGGGTAGCGTCGCATACCAATTTCGATTAAGTCCCTAGTGGTGCGTAACACCAATGACCACATGTAAGATAGTAGCATGCTCATCTATTGTCTTATGCAGGTATAATTACTATCTCTGTTTTATGCAGGGACGAGCACGGCCGTGGTAAGAAATGTGATAAATTACTACTCTTTCATTGGTATCTTTCTTCTTTGATATCTATTTTTTTTTTCGGTTATCTAATCTCTATGATTTTTGACTAAATTTTTTAATTCTCTTGCAAAACTAGAGAAATATTTCATATCATACTATGTTTTTGGATGTCTCTTTTGGATTTTATGTTGGTAAACTATCTATTGATTATGTTCAAATTCTTTTACCAACTATTTGTGTTTTGACAAGCTATTTTCTATTTGGCACTCTACATTTTGGTATGTAGTTTCTATACTTGTCTTTACACACTTCTCCCATTGTTCCTCATTTAGTATATCTTGATCATGATTGTCTATGCCTTCCCCCTTATGCTTGAGTTTATTTTTTCTCTTATTTCGAGGGAGCTTATTTTTGATCATGTCAAAGGGGGAGAAATAAGTTTAAGTTAGCACACTATCTTCTCGTAGTATGTGTTTATTAGTGATATATGCATCTATCGTATCTGTCTTAAACTTAACCGATTTGCCATAATCAAAAAGGGGGAGATTGTTGGCACAATGATTATATTGTGTTTTTGAATATGGCTAATCAGTTAAGTTTAACATAATGATGTCACTAATACTCATATACTCACTATCATGTTGCTACTTAAACTTAGCATTGTCCTAATTGTCCTATATTATACTGCTATGCTTGTATCGTACTGCAACATATTTTGTTGGCCTAACATGCTATCATGTTGTTACTTAAACTTAGCAATGTCCTAATTGTCCTGTATTATATTGCTATGCTTCTATCGTACTGCAACATATTTTGCTGGCCTAACATGTATTTGTAGACATGCAGTAAGCATGATCAAACATGATCAAACAGGACATAGGCAATGAAGAATTATTGTTGGACCAAAGACGGCGTCATATAAAGGGATTTCTCCGAACCGCCTAGCGACCTATCCGGGGCCTCGCATCGGGGGTTCCGCTGCCCGGTCAGCGGACAGGGGTCGAGGGGGCAGCGCCCCCCGTCGGGGGTTCGGGGGCGAAGCCCCCGAAAGGTATTCAGATTTCCAGATCTGTTTATCTTCGGACGACTGCTGTCAAGGGAAAAGACGTCTTCAAGACTGCTCAAATATCAGAAGAAAGGCTTCATAAATAGGGCTCTTGGTTTTCCTAATTGTTCTAAGTCTGTAATCTTCAATTTATTGAGTCTAGGAGAATGTGTACGTTGAGTCGCACTGAGTCATCTCAACCCCTAGCATATCTCTCCAAAGCTCTACCATACAACAGACCAATTCCTGAACCAAGCCCAAGCTCCACAAAGTCCAAAAGCCCAATGGACCAATTCTGTCTGCTGGAGACAGAGTTCGGGCCGAACTCTGCCTCCACACAGAGTTCGGGCCGAACTCTGTCCCCTGATTTTCAGGAGCTGATTTTTAGGGCCTGCTTGCTGCAAGCTGTCCAACGGCCAAAAAATTTGAATTATCCATACCGAATTCTGGCCGAATTCTGCTTGTCCCGAACCCTATAAATAGGCCTTGGTTTCTCTCATTTGAAACCATCCACTCTTCTATTCTTCTTCTCTTACATAGCCTATATAGTCAAGAGCCTTACTCTTCCAATCTACTAGCCACAAAACTTCCTAAGCCCCAAGGTACTCAAGTGCGATTCAGCTAGAAGTGTTTGTGCAAGAGTTGAAAAGAAAAGTCACTTGGACAATTCCAAGTCGCTTGGAAAATTCCAAGCAAATCGCCACTGCGATCCTCTGTAAGAAGTTGACGTGCTCTTCTGAAGAAAAGGCACGGGTTGTAAACTACTATTTCACAAATAGTGGATTTGAATCCTGAGCTAGAGTTCTCAGGCCTGGACTAGTCCTCCACGAGGGAAACCAGGTTAAAACTGCTGTGTTTGCGTATGCTCTTCTGATCTTTATTTACTTCCGCATTTTTCTCTGATTTATTTACTATCTTGATAGTTGTTTTTGTGGAGGTGATATAGAGTTAATTTTTTATTTGGTGATT
Source organism: Iris pallida (assembly GCA_029216955.1). Taxonomy (NCBI): domain Eukaryota; kingdom Viridiplantae; phylum Streptophyta; class Magnoliopsida; order Asparagales; family Iridaceae; genus Iris; species Iris pallida. The sequence continues at coordinate 1,840,623 of JANAVB010010599.1, read as the reverse complement.
ATTGACACAAACTCTATTCACCCCCCTCTAGAGTTGCCTACACGTGTTTTCACTTTATTACTCAAAGATGGCTATCGATATAAACTGAATTCATTTAGTTCTAAATAGAAAGACAACTCTAAAGCATGCCTATCTTAACAATCAGAGTCGGTTTAGACGAGTTGGTTCGTCTCGTCCACTTAGCAAGTGTGCTAATCCCCTCCCCTAATTTCCCCAGGTACGACGGGCGCTCTAAACTAAACTGAAGCTGAAGTACGGAGAGGCATTTTGAAGCTCTTCCTATGCTGAAGTATTTTGAAGCCAATTCAATCGATGGCTTATGTATAAAGGGGCGAATGTATGGAACGACAAGTGTTAGTTCAGGCAGCTTGTCGAGTATGTTTTATTTCATTTTCAATCAATGTAGCCGCAACGACATCCAATGTAATTACGACTTGCACTTCGTTGCAAGCTATGAATGAAAAGCAAATTTCTATCTTCCTATACTGCGTCTTATATTCTGATGTGATTTGTGAAGTTTCAACTTGACGTATTAATATGCAAATCAACGTAACGTTCATGCCTTGTATGAGTGCAACTCCAGACTCGTACGGCATCACGCCTTAGCGAGGATGATCGAATCGGCAAAATAACATCGGGGACGAACGTTTGTCGACTCGGGGCGTGACAAATTGGTATTAGAGCTCAGTTATGTTTCCTCAGATTTTCGAAAGATGTTTTATTATTGGAATATCCGTTGCGATGGCTCGATTGAATGCTTGTCGACATGCTGCATGAAATAAAAGTTCCATACAGGTAAGCCCGTAGATAGTAAAAAATACTAACGGGTTTACTCTGTTTTATAGGAATGACTAAGAAAAAGAACAATACTGGCACAACAACCGAAACCGTAGATAGTACATCGAACACAAAAAGCACTGGCCCTAGCGAGACGACTATGGAGAAAATGCTACAGTTGATGGAACTGCAGCAACAACAGCTTTAGATGCAATTCAAAGCCCAATTTGATGCGCAGCAGAAGCAGATGAATACCCTGACTCAGATAGTGAGCAAGATGGCGGGTAATACCAAGGATACGGATGTGGTACCCGAAGAGAAGCAAGGTGATCGAGAAGAAGACGAGGAAGAAGAAGCTCAACCGCAAATGATAAATTCTTCTTCCATGCTCAAAGTAAAGGAATTCCACAAGATGAACCCGCTGAAGTTCAACGGTCGAGCAGAGCCCGATGTGATAGTGGGATGGCTCACAGAAATGAAGGACTTGTTTGATCTTCTCTGCATCGAAGGGTCCCAGAGGGTGGCCTGTGCGGCGCTGCAGCTGCAACTGAGAGCATATGACTGGTGGGCGGCGAAGAAATAGGAGATCTATGAAACCGATTCTAACACAAAGATTTTCTGGAAAGTATTCAAGGCGGCCTTCCTTGAGTAATTGGTTTCCTCGCGCCATCCGTCGACAGAATGGGGGATGAGTTCATGATGTTGAGGCAAGGAAACATGACTGTTGAAGATTATGATGCAAGCTTCTCAAAACTTGCAAAATTTGCCGGCGCCTTCCTGCCCAACAAAGAAGAATGGTGCGAGCGTTTTCAACAGGGCCTCAACGATAAATTGAGTAGGGACGTCATGAACCAGCGATGCCAAACTTATCGTGAATCCTATGAAGCTGCACTTGATAGCGAGCGGATCTTTGGCCGTATGTCACAAAGGGTCGTGCCTGTCGTCCGCAATAATTTTAACAAGCGTCCAAATGACGCTGGAGGATCGGGAGTACAAAAGCGTCCGAACACGTCTGAGAATCGAGGCCCCTTATCCACAAAAAATTGCCATAGATACGGCAAGCATGGGCACCGAGCACCCGACTATAAATTGAGAACATGCTTCAAGTGTGGCGAGCTAGGCCACTTCAGTCAATTCTGTCAGGCGGAAAAGCCAAATCAACACCCTCTGAGAAATGTTCCAAATCCATATAAAGCGTCTACACTGCAAGGTGCGAATGCGGTACCAGTGAACCCGCCGAATCAACACCATGGAGCGCAAGACCGAGTCTATGCATTGACTAGAGACGAGGCGTTTGGGTCCGATACTATTGTAACAGGTATATTACTCTACAAAAATATACCTACTCGAGTACTATTCAATTCGGGTGCGACGCATAGTTTTATATCTGCTGATTTTACGAAAGAAAATAAAATAACCATACAATCACTAGATATAGACATTTACGTTAGCACTCCGTTAGGAGTCGATATGCCTGCGAACTTTATTTGTAGGGATGGCCACATTTGCATCGGAAGAAGAAATCTATCCTTGGATGTCGTCGTACTAGACATCAAAGAGTACGACATAATCCTGGGCATGGATTGGTTGGGCGCTTGTCATGCAACGATTGAGTGCGCGGAGAAGAGAGTGATGTTTCGCCTTCCTGGCGAGACAGAGTTCTCATATTCGTGCGGTACGGTCTTGAAGACGGCAATGATGGTATCGGCAATCTCGGCGAGGCGTATGCTACGTTTCGGCTGTGCGGGATACTTGGCATCAGTTCGAGACACGCGAAAGGATAATACGAACACAATGCAGACTGATGTTGTGGCAGATTTTCCTGACATTTTTCCTGACGAGATGCCCGGGATGCCACCGGATCGAGAAATAGAATTCAGCATCGACACCTTTCCGAATACGCGGCCGATATCAAAGACACCTTAACGAATGGCTCCAGCAGAACTGAAGGAGCTGAAGGTGCAATTACAAGAGTTGCTAGACCGCGGATTTATTCGCCCTAGCGTCTCTCCATGGGGAGCTCCCGTACTGTTTGTGAAGAAGAAAGATGGATCGATGTGGCTATGCATCGACTATCGGGAACTCAACAAGGCGACCGTGCGGAACAAGTATCCTTTGCCACGAATCGACGACTTGTTTGACCAACTGCAAGGCGCGTCAATATTTTCAAAAATCAATCTTCGTTCAGGCTATCATCAATTGAAGATCAAGTTCGACGACATATTGAAGTCTGCCTTCCGCACTCGATATGGTCATTACGAATTCCTAGTCATGTCGTTCGGTTTAACGAATGTCCCAGCCGCTTTCATGGATCTGATGAATCGAGTCTTCCGACCCCAAATCGATAAATTTGTAGTCATGTTCATCGACGATCTCCTTATCTATTCAAAGAATCGAGAAGAGCATGCAGAATACTTGAAGACGATATTACAAATTCTGCATAAAAATAAATTATATGCCAAGCAGATCGTAAATGCGAGTTCTGGATGAGTAGCGTGACATTCCTCGGACATGTAATCTCTGCCGAAGGTGTCGCGGTGGACCCAAAGAAGATTGAAGCGGTGGTAGATTGGAAACGACCTGCCTCGGCTAGCGATATTCGGAGTTTTCTGGGCTTAGTGGGCTACTACCGAAGATTTGTACGAAGCTTTTCAAAACTAGCGTCGCCTCTGACTCGTCTCACCCATAAGGGAGTAGTATTTGAATGGAGTGACAATTGTGAATCCAGCTTTCAAGAGTTGAAGCAACGGCTCGTCTCAGCTCCAATCCTTGCACTTCCAGACGGTCCAGAAGGCTTTCAGATATTCAGCGACGCATCGGGAACTGGCCTCAGGTGCGTACTCATGCAGAGAGATAAAGTCATCTCCTACGCTTCACGACAGTTGAAGCAGCACGAGAAAAACTACCCGACGTACGACCTAGAATTGGCGGCGATCTTGTTTGCATTGAAACTCTGGCGGCACTATCTCTATGGTGTGGCTTGCAGAATCTATACAGATCATAAAAGCCTGAAATACTTGTTTACGCAACGAGAACTCAACCTACGGCAGCAACGTTGGCTCGAACTCATAAAAGATTATGAGCTAACGATCGAGTATACGCCGGGCAAGGAAAACGTTGTAGCTGATGCCCTTAGCAGATTGTTCATGGGAACACTAGCCATAAATAGGGAGATACGGCGAGACCTTGAAGCGATGGGTATCGAACTCGAAATTGAGTATCGACACCTGCACCTAGCTCAGTTGAAGTTAGGATCGAGCCTGCTTAGCAAGATAAAGGCCGCATAGAAAGATGACTCATTCCTGAAGAAGATGTGCGAGCTGATTTCGACAGAAAGGGTGACTGACTTTGCGGAAGACGAAGATGGGACGATATGACTAAAGGGAAGGCTCTGCATTCCTGAAACTGTCGAACTCAGAAAAGAAATTTTGACGGACGCACACTATGCAAAGTACTCGTTACATCCTGGAAGCACCAAGATGTACAGGGACTTGCGCACAAACTTTTGGTGGCACGACATAAAGAAAGACGTGGCTACATTCGTGTTATAGTGCATGGCGTGTCAGCAAGTGAAGGCGGAACACCAAAGGCCAGGCGGAGAGCTACAGAACCTCGCTATTTCCGAGTGGAAGTGGGACAACATCTCGATGGATTTTATTATGGGATTTCCAAAGACACCGCGGGGGAATGATGCAATTTGGGTCATTATTGATAGATTGACCAAGTCGGCTCACTTTATCGCAATTAAAGTAGGATGGACCATCGATCGGTTAGCACAAATCTACGTCGACGAGATTGTTCGACTGTACGGAGTACCGGCCTCAATAATTTCGGACAGAGACGGGCGATTCCTATCGCATTTTTGGACGAGCCTACAAGCGGCGATGGGGACCAAACTAAATTTTAGTTCGGCGTACCACCCCCAAATAGACGGTCAGACGGAGAGAGTAAATCAAATCTTAGAAGATATGTTGCGTCTATGCGTGATCGATTTAAAGACTAGTTGGGATACGTATTTGCCGCTTGCGGAGTTTGCGTATAACAATAGCTACCAGTCGAGCATTCAGATGGCTCCATACGAAGCGCTCTACGGGAGAAAGTGTCGTTCGCCAATATGCTGGGATAAAGTCGGAGAACGACAAGTGCTTGGGCCGAAACTAGTGGAGCAGACCGTCGAGAAGGTCCGCTTGATCCGAGATAGACTCTGCATCGCACAAAGTCGACAAAAGAGCTGCGCAGATCTTCGTCGACAACCGCTAGAATTTTTGGTCAGGGACCATGTGTTTCTGAAAGTAACGCCCATGCGCGGTGTGATGCGGTTCAGAGTTAAAGACAAGTTGAGCCCGAGATTTATAGGCTCCTTCGAGATCATCGAGCGAGTTGCAACGGTTGCTTATCAGATCGTACTACCTCCTGCCTTGGCTGATGTGCACGATATTTTCCACGTTTTACAACTTCGAAAATACGTGCACGATCCAAGTCATGTGGTTAGCTTCGATCAGTTGGAGCTACGTACTGACTTGTCTTACTCGGAGGAGCCTATTCAAATTTTGGATCGTAAGGAGAAGGTGCTACGAAATCGGTCGATGTCCTTGGTTCGCGTGCTTTAGCGGAACCATTCAGTTGAAGAGTTGACGTGAAAGATGGAGGCAGAGATGAAAGAGAAATACCCTGTGTTGTTTGTCTAAATTAAGGTCAGACCCTTGTTCTTAAGTTTCGGGATAAAACTTTTTCTTACTGGTATATTATGTAGCACCCCGCTTTCGATAGGCGACGGACTTCATAATATGCTGGCGATGAGTCAGATCGATCGGGAACTTAGATGGCCATCTGACTTGATCACTGGGCTTGGTAAACGATAGCGCCTTGCAGCATCGATTCAAATCGATTTGGACGAAAGTTACGAGAATCGATCCAACTAAAGGAACGACTTCTGTTGGAATAAGTCCTAGATGCAGCGGGCTGCGTCTCGGCGAGTGAGCTCTATATAAGAGTCCCTTCGACAGGACCGAACCGCTGTATGGTTTTTTTGGAGCTTTTGTTGCTGGATTTTGATGAAGTGCTTTCCCGTCATTTTCCTGGATGCAATTTACAAATTTCGAAGCAAGGAAAAAAGAAGAAATTCTAACAAAGTGTTGGTGCCATTGTAGGAGCTCGCGTAACTAAAGCTTGACGTTGCGAAGCGCTTCGACGATCGACACGAGCAAAGAAATCGGTGGGTGATTCGGACCTTCCTTCTACTCTGTCCCGCAAACAAATTTCTTGCATCGAATTCATTCAAATCGAACGATGCCAAGTTAATTGCATGCCAATTCACTAAGGTCAAGAACTCAGGAAAAATGTATTGATTTAGAGTAATCTACTCTAAAAAATACCAGTTTCTCACATAGACGGAAAAGTTTAAGATTCTAGTAAAAAGATAGACTATTTTACGTACTGCAAAATAATGTGAAACGTTGATCATGGGTTATGATGCCTCGGACAATTTGGTGCCCACGGGACGCTAAATCGGGAGTACGGCTTTGGGAAAAATGAATCGTTGCATGAGTTGCAAGAAATGATAATGTCGTTCGATACTGTCCGTGCTATACAAAATTGTTTGCATATATTAAACTGTTCACTCATAGGCATGGTCATGGACAGCTTGTGCACAAGTTCGTTTTCCTCGAAACGGTATCCGGGGCATCGGAACCGATTCGTCCTAGGGGGAATAAATTATCGTGCTTCGGTACGAGGCATGCGGAACCTTCAGTAAGGCTTGCAACCTAGGCTGAAAGGGTAGCGTCGCAGGCCAATTTCGATTAAGTTCCTAGTGGTGCGTAACACCAATGACCACATGTAAGATAGTAGCATGCTCATCTATTATCTTATGCAGGTATAATTACTATCTCTGTTTTATGCAGGGACGAGCACGGCCGTGGTAAGAAATGTGATAAATTACTACTCTTTACTGTATGCTTTATTACTCAAAGATGGCTATCGATATGAACTGAATTCATTTAGTTCTAAATAGAAAGATAACTCTAAAGCATGCCTATCTTAACAATCAGAGTCAGTTTAGACGAGTTGGTTCGTCTCGTCCACTTAGCAAGTATGCTAATCCCCTCCCCCAATTTCCCAGGTGCGGCGGGCGCTCTAAACTAAACTGAAGCTGAAGTACGGAGAGACATTTTGAAGCTCTTCCTATGCTGAAGTATTTTGAAGCCAATTCAATCGACGGCTTATGTATAAAGGGGCGAATATATGGAACGGCAAGTGTTAGTTCAGGCAGCTTGTCGATTATGTTTTATTTCGTTTTCAATCAACGTAGACGCAACGGCATCCAATGTAATTACGACTTGTACTTCGTTGCAAGCTATGAATGAAAAGCAAATTTCTATCTTCCTATACTGCATCTTATATTCTGATGTGATTTATTAAATTTCAACTTGGCGTATTAATATACAAATCAACGTAACGTTCTTGCCTTGTACGAGTGCAACTCCAGACTCGTACGGCATCACGCCTTAGCGAGGACGATCGAATCGGCAAAATAACATCGGGGACGAACGTTTGTCGACTCGGGGCGTGACAGCTGAGCCCAGGGTTCAATTTTGAGGGGTTCAAAAAATAGCTCATCGTCTTCATCGACTTGGTCCGTTGACGTCATATTCACTGACAACGTTCTATGGAGCACTTCCTCGATACTGGTGTCGGAGTCACAAGAGGAGTCTGAAGAGGACAAATGTGTCACTATCCTGTGTCGCGAGACTTTGGGCGCTTTAGGTGGGACATATCCGAGACCACTGCGAGTCTTCTGGTAATATTGATCAGACTTGCCTTCATGAACATTGATCTTGATCGGCAAATGCCGACCCTTTCCATAATTGAGACCCCTATTATTGTTCAAGTCATAACCCATCTTCTGGATGATGTGCCTAGCTTGTGGGGTATAGTGGTGAACCTGGACTGAACCGACTTCGGGCTCTGGCTCACAAAGAGTATGAGTTCGGGAGCCGTCTACTCGACCAAAGATGATGGGTTCTTCTCTCTCTTCCCTTGCTGGTACTATAAAATAGGTGACACGCACAGGGAGTACTTTTTCTGCGGAATAGACAGACGCGATCTGTGTCTGTAGTGACAAACCCAAGTTTTGCTCCAGAGCATTAGCAGGGAAATCAAGAGAGTAGTTCAAGGGCATTCCTTTATTGATAAAGTATGAAAAATCATCCTCAGGAATTACACCGTCATAAGCAAAAAAGTTGGGCACAATAACATCATTAAGATCTCTACCCCCACCTCCTGGGATAGGCAAGGATAGAGTAGGACTAGGTGGCCCGCGCAGTTTTACCACAATCGGCTCGACGGAAGGGTTCCTCCTTATTGGGGGTTTCCCCTTCAACCGCACCACCAAAGGAGTTGTAGCTTGAACTGTAGACATTGCAGGGCGTTCCTTGGTAGGTGGCCCTCCTTTCAACCGGACTACTAGAGGAATGGTAGTCTCAGCTGTGGGTGTCTTAGGGCGTTCTTTTAGGTTCACTTTTATTGGCTCCTCGGAGGCGGTTTGTGCCTCGGTTTCGTCATCGGCATCTTCGCCTTAGTCCTTCTGGTGTTTCCTTCGGAACAGCCGAGACCCAGTGTAGTAAACCTCAACCCCTTTAAAGGGGTCAATATCCGTGAACTCGGTTTTTACCATCCCGTCGCTATTGACATATTTGAAGCATTGGTGGAGTGTAGATGGCACGATCATGTGCTCATAGATCCAAGGTCGCCCCAACAGGATATTGTAGCAGACATCTGCATCAATGACATAGCAAGTTGCTTCAGTCTTCAGGTCTCCTATCTGAATCTTCAAACGGATTTTTCCTTCTGGGCAACTCTTGCCATTGTTGAAACCGCTGATTGTGGTTTGAGTTGCAGAAATGCATAGGAATCCCCAGTGTATGCAGCAGTCGATGAGGGATGATGCTTACGGACGAACAAGGGTCAATATACATACGATCGACCTTGACAGAGCCAACATATCCTGTGTAATACATGGATCGAGCATGTCTATTATTCTTCAGCATCATATCTTGTTGTGAGAACGTGATATTAGGCATGGCCTCTATCACACTGTGGCATGTGGGACAAGCAGCAGGGTCCTCATCCGACCGTTGGATCTGCCCCAAGTAGGATTCGACATTCTGTAATGCCTCAGTCAGAGCCTCTCGGGTCTTCTTGAAGAGACGGAGGAGCTCGAAAAGCGATAGTCTGGCCAGGGCATTGGTCAACGTACTTATTTAAAAATGTTCGTATTTGTATCCATAAGTACTTGGAATCCTGCTATTACTTGGTACTAGCTAGATTAAACAAAATATTGCAGTATAAAATGTATACATTGTGTAAAAATCAAACATACTTAAAATTATCTAGTACAAAATAAATGTTAACGTAACACCTTCCACTTTTTTTCTCAAATGACATAGGCTAATTTGCTAATTTTGGAGACTAATTGGCGAAGGATTCTCGTGCACAAACACTGTAGTACCCCGCTCCTAACAGTTCACTATGTAAGGCTTGTGGCTTGGTTAACTCGGTCGGAACCGAGTATTGGGAAAACTCACCGTCGGCATCGAATCGATCATGGACAAATGCATAATAATCTTTTCAATTAATGGATGGTTTTCTTTTGAAATGCGTCCAAGAGTTTTCTCTGGACGTTTTGCTGCTGGTTTTGTTGCTTGGTTTTGATGGATGCTTTTCTGAATGGTTTCAATGATTTGATTCTTGTATGTTTTCATCGATTTTCATAGCATTCATTCTTGAGAATTCTGATAGAATGGAACATAACGAGACGGAGTATTAACCAAATTTTTGGTGCCATTGCAGATGGACGCGTGACGAGAAGCTAGCGTACAAGTGTTCCTCTCCCTCTCGGCAATTCTCTAATTGGTGAGTGTGGATCTCTGTGGTGGTTTTGTCCCTCTTGCTACTCCTTCATGCCAACTAAATAAATTTGTCTTACAACATCCGTTGATCGATAACAAGATCCAATCCCACCAGTCAATACCACTAAGAAGCTAGAGATATGAACATTGAATGAATCGATTACACTGTTAACAACAATGAATGATGTTGTCACTATGAATATTGAAATGATGCTTGTCCCTTAGAATATTGAAATGCTGCGATGAAATGAACATTGAAATGAGATGAATTGATGCTTGAGATGATTGAATATGAAATGCTGAGAATGAACGTGTTGCCTAGTACTTCAATATTCTATGCACACTATGTTTATCGAGTTGGACACACATTCGCATGACCATAGACGAACTTGTATACAAGGATTTCCTCGAACGGTACCCGCAGCGGTGGGATCGAGTCGGCCTAGGAGGAGATTACGTGCTTTGGTAGCACGAGGTACCGGAACCTTCATTCGAGCTCGCAACCAGGTGAATGGTCAACTGTATACCATACGAAGTCCTATATGGCATCGTCGAAATGGTGCACTAACACTAGTGGTCATGTTGGTATGCTAATCAATGTCTTATGCAGGGGCGATAAGTATTATTATTATTATCCTGTATCTTATGCAGGAAAGCGGAATTCGGCCGATGGTAAAGTAAACAGTTGTTTTCATATAATATAATGTTGCCTCAATTGTGATTTTACTCTGAATGTTGCCTGTCCCTAACAATCTCATGATTTAAAATGCTTGTCATTAATTCAAAATGTTGGTTTAGCTGAGTGGGCCAACGGGGCTCACCAGCGCATTGTTATAATGTGCCGACCCCTCCTCCACAGGTACTGGAGAAGGCTCGGTTGCATGACTGAACTAAAGCTTTCTGAATTGCTACTACTTTCAAGTTGTTTTCAATAAAGATGCACAAAGTATTGCGGAGCTTTCAAAGATTGTCGCTTAGATTTCAAAAGTACTAAAGAGACATGATGTATGTGATGGAAAGTTATTTCATGGCAGCCTATCAGTTGTACTTCTTTTCATGAATCAATGTAGCCGACAAGGTATTTCAAATAGTATCGAAAAAGTTATATTCTGACTACAATTATCAATAAAATGAGTATTATTTCTTCCTATTTCGCGTACCTTATGCAATTGTGGCTTATTTTTAAATGTTTTAAAACACATAAAAGTGCACGTTCTTGTCTTGTACAAGTGCAACTCCAGACTTGTACAACATCACGTCTTAGCGAGGACGAACGATTCGGCATAAATTGAAGCAAAGCGAACGATTTCCTGAATCGGAGCGTGACAAATACAACTCCGATTTACTCCATCTCGGAGATGAAATAACTGGTATACATAGCTGGTTCTATGATTATATCATCTTGATTTTTCGTACTGTACTGACTTATTTGTAACCTATTTATTTGTAACCTTGCTATCAAAATTCGAAGCAATCGACTCGCACACATTCCTTCTGAACTGGTTCAAGAGGTTCTTCTATCATAATCGAGACCACACCATCGTCATCGGATTGCAACGACAGTCGAAGGAGGAGCTACAACAGTAGCGTCAAGCCCCGTCGTCGGCACTTCCCTCGTTGTTCGAACCTCTGGACCCTCGGCGAATTATGTCACATCGCGGATCCTCTGTTCATGGTGTGGAACAAGATACAAAAGACTCTTAGTTTCAGAGTTTATGTCTAAAAAGTTTACCTGGTAAACAATTTTTATTTGTTAAATTTTTTATTTTTTTAGTATGTTGGACACGGTTCTATATTGGCCAGACACGGAACGATATTGACATGATGAGATATGGACATGGCGATACTGACGCAACATCCATCCCATGTCCACCTCCGTGCGGTCTTCATTATCTTTGCCATCTGCATTGCCCTCAACTCGCTCATCATCTCCATCGGAACTCTTCGTCCTCGAACTCCACCAATGATTTTTTCAGACCTCCTCCGACCTCCTTCGTCCTCAAGCTCACGACCTTTTGGATCCCCAACTACTATATCATATGTTACCACTACCCCTCTGCCAAACATCACATACAATCCATTCTAGACGACCAAATCCTCTCATGCACAACCACCGTCCCACCTACGATCCTTCACCCTTCGTCTACGATATATCATGCACCTTACATCAGCCATCTCCAACTATATATCATGCATTAATGTTCGCTAAATTCTTTACACTCCTCCCTTTAATCAGTCAAGTCTAGATGCAAACAACGACAATCAGTCTCCAATTTGAGATTTGATACTGCAAACTTCTTATCATTCTCGAGCATACGTGAGGTTCTACCATTTTCGACCACACTCTCGAGCACAAGTGAGGTTCTGCAACCTGACAACATCTTTGTTGCCTACCTTCTATCATCCTCTAGCACATGTGAGCTATAGGTTCTCAAGTCTTATCCTCTACCATTCAGTTCTGCTGCATCTTGTGACACTGACCACAAATTTGATTGTTACTTCTCAGCTACTTAGCAAACTCTTATTGGTCAATCCAACATCAACATGAGTTTGAGGTGGATGTTAAGAATAGAATATAAGATTGTCTTGTTAGGTTGATATTTAGTTATGATATTTGGTTGTATATAATATATCGATCTTGTTAGGTTGATATTCAGTTATGATATTTGGTTGTATATAATATATCGATCTATTTATGTTGGTCATTGTGTGCCTAATAGATCAATCTGATAAATCTCAAAATATAGTCTCTTAACAACAACTACGTACCGATTGATGTCATAGAATTCGAATAGCGATTCATTATGTCTTACAAGTAATATATAAATGGCAATGAGAAGATATATGAATCAAATGTAAAGGACAATCTAGTAAGATATTATGTATCTAAGACCTCCCTGATTTTAATGCTTCGAAGCGGGCAGCAAGTTTCTCATAGTCTGGCAACTTTGGATGGATGCGGGTAACCTGGTCAAATGACTGCCGCTTGTCAGGTGGTGCTTTGCCTTCAGACTGATCTCTGCAAGGAGGTGGCACTGGCGGTAGTCTCTTCGGAGGAGGATGACCACTCCCAGTCCAATGCCTTTCCACTTTAACTTGCTCATCGCTATCAGAATTTGATCCGTTAGAGTCATCAAATCTAATTTCCAAATTTTCTCTGCTGTGAGTGTAGCCCTTCCTTTCGAGTACATTCTTATCATCTTGGTTAACTGAGATGTCTTGACCATTCACGCAATTTGTCTCGTTACACTGAAAATTAAATGACTTGTTTGGAGGCATGAACTCCCTGGAATCATTGTTCTTCACAGAATGCGGAGTCACGTTTAAGTACTGCTCTTGTAAATAGACCGATGGATCTGTTTGATGAGAATACTGTTGGGCAAGATAAGCTGCAGCCTGGGCGGCTTGAACTGCTCTCTCTGCAGACTCTGCAGCTACTTTAGCAGCTGTAGCAGGGTCCTTCAAATGCATCATAGATCCTTCTCTATCATGTATAGATCTGAGGACCAGGACAACAGAGATACGGATCAAATATTTGGATTAAAAAAACATAGGAAACATGAACACTTCGAATCTGGTGTTGCATGTGTGGAGCATATATCGGACATGACACAGACATGTCAGAATACACTAGGACATGTGTACGTGTCGCCATGGATCATATCATGCTGTGTCTGTGTTCTTGGAACACATTTAATTTAATTGAGTTTTTGATTGTGCATCTTGCCTTGGAAGTGGCTTAACCTCTTCAGACTCTGACTCAACACTGTTGTTGATGTGCCCAAATGGTCCTTTATCACTGGAACTTCTGATGACCAAAGTACAAGATTGGAATTTACACACCCATACAATTACATAATTGAATCTTGCATCAACATGTATGAGAACAAAAATAAAATTAAACCTGAAGTTGGGATTTTTTGGTTGCGCATCTTCCTGCGGAAGTGTAGTCATAACTGGAATTTTGCTAGCACTAACAAATGAGCATTGCCCTCCCTGTGCATTTTTTTTTCCAAAACATTCAAGGAAAACACCAAGTAAAGAGTAGCCTGATGGAGGAGGAAAAAACAACCTACCAAGCGCTCTTCTGGTGGTTTAAGAAGCTCAAGCTCCGACTCTGATGTATCCCACTCTATTTGATACTCCTTAGCAATTTCCTTCATGACTTTCAGCTTTATTTCACCAGCTGGCTTTCTTACCGATAGCTTCTCAATCAGCTTCAGAAAAGGGAAATAATGTTAGCACGTACAAGGTGAACGGAAAAGAAAATTGGCAAGAAAAGAATGTAAGAGATGGAAACAGTATCTAATGAAATTACTATTGTTTAGTATATTATTAAACATCAGAGAAAGTTAATTCCTTGAATATGCATTCCTCCAAAATCCATGATACTAATATGTTATGCATTATCATCACACAGTGATTACATCTGAATTCTTTAAAATGTTATAAAATAAATGCGCACCAGGCGATTTACACCAGATTCTGGACGTAGGTCACTAGCAGCAGTTACAAAATCTTCTCCATACTTCTTTTTGAAGATATCAGACATTCTGTAAAGCTCTGGGATCTCTGAGCACCTTGGAGCTGCATATATCAGACTAGAAATCCCTTCTTTCAGATCTGCAGGGCAGTCCCTGGTCAAACAAATGCTAACCAACATAAGAACAGAATGTTATGAAGTTTGTAGAATTAATAAGAGGCAAGGCAAGCTCCCTAAACCTTTGTTTTGCTATGATTGGAAGGCGCACGACAATTAGCTCACAGAATAGTTCAATGATCTCATTTGCTGCCATAATATTCTGTTCTCTAATCACATGCTCGACCTACAAAATCAATTTTATTTATTGTAATACCATGAATTGAAGCATACATCAAATTTATGAAATGTGAAAAAATATAGTGTTTTGTGTCGGTACTTATATAATATCACCTAGGAAACTACGTCAGGTTGATAGCCAACTATGTAGTTAATAATATAAAATTTGAGTTATACATAAAATATCAACAACCCAAACCAATAACAATCCAGGTAGAAAGACTGAATCAAGGTAGAAATCACAGAAGCCTAATGGAAACCAGAAACCAATTCTTCTACTTATATCAAATACCAGGTTTATATCGCATACATCTCATATTAAATTATGAATTTTCTATTAAAGTGTAGATAAGTAAGACTCAATGATGTTTGATAAGTATGCACTACATGTATAAAGCATTTGGATAGTTGTGTAAAAAGTAGATGTAGTATAACAATATGTAAACGAGTTTTTAAGGCTATTAAAAATATTTCAAACAGCTTAATACAAAACCACATAAAATCTGAAACCCAGCCCAAACCAGATTAGAAGGAAAGAAAATTGACTGGAACGCTTATCCAAACCTTAGAAGATAATGTGATTTGGATATCACATAAAACTGACATGAACCTGACACGTTTACATTCCTAACAACGGTACTTGGATTTCTGAAACCTGACACGTTGACATTCCTAACAATGGTACTCAGATCTCTGCAGTTGACTTGGCACCTGCTGGTTGTAATTTACTTTCCTAGTCAGCAAATTGCACCAAGCATAGTACAAGATCCTGAAGTGAATTATCCATCATCTTGACATTAACCCTGCCAGCATCTGCATAGTTTCAAGTTTTAGGTGACACTGATTCACAAAAATTAGAGCCATTCCTGGACAATTCTTGAAACACCAAATTATTTCATAATTGCCTCCGTTTGAGAAGTCCTAAGAGCATGCATCCACGCACTGGCTTAACCAACAACGTGAGAAAGTAATGCCAGACAAGACCGAGTAATTGATAGGTAAATCTACTATCCTACCAGCTTCTGGTATATTTCTACACGTTAAAGGAGAATTCAACCTTCAATTGTCACTTTTTTGGATGAAGTGAAGTTTCAACAGGTTTTCAACTTTTTATCCCCTTACTGCCTTTGTAGATCTCTCCAATTAATATAGAAATTTCTTTAACTTGAAAATTTGTATACTCTTTTCTAACCTACCTTGATGTGAGGCCTGGAGGAAGAGGCAGTTACTGCTTTATGGAAAATGACATTCAAGAATTCAATATTTGAATCAAACTAGTAAAATTTCCATTCTATTTAGCAAAAACTGACAGCCCCACTCTGATGATGTTCTTGTTTGGGGCTGACTGGTACAAATATTTTCTAATAGTCAATTCTATTAATAGCAGAATGAAGCCCCCTTTATGACGAAACAATACCAATTACTTTTTCATCACGCAATACTTATAGAAATCAAACTTACACATCATAAATCAATTTGGCAACTCTCTTTCATGTAACTTACGGATACCCCTCTCACTCATGTGACCAAGATGTATATGCCACAACTTTATGATATCTTCCATCTGTTTTTTAGTAACGACGGCTTCATTACCATCAATCATGCTCCCATTCATTCAATGCTCCCTTTATGACGAAACAATACCAATTACTTTTTCATCATGCAATACTTATAGAAATCAAACTTACACATCATAAATCAATTTGGCAACTCTCTTTCATGTAACTTACGGATACCCCTCTCACTCATGTGACCAAGATGTATATGCCACAACTTTATGATATCTTCCATCTATTTTTTAGTAACGACGGCTTCATTACCATCAATCATGCTCCCATCCATTCAATACAAGTTAGATCAGTGCTCCCATCCATTCAATACAAGTTGGACCGTAAGAAAAAGGTCATGCGAAATCGGTCAATATCCTTTGTTTGCGTGCTTTGGTAGAACCATTCAGTTGAGGAATCGACATGGGAGATGGAAGCAGAGATGAAGGAGAAGTACCCTTCGTTGTTTACCTAATTTAAGATCAGACCCTTGTTCTCAAGTTTTGGGACGAATTTGTTTCTTAGAGGTATATTATGTAGTGCCTTGTTCCCGATAGGCGACAGACTATATAATATGCTTGCGGCGAGTCAGACTTCGTCGGGAACTTAGATAGCTAGTCTGACTATGTAACATGCTTGCGTCGAGTCAGACTTGGTCGAAAACTTAGATAGCTAGTCTGACTCGATCGCTGAGCTTGGTATACGATAACACTTTGTGGCATCAAATAAATCGATTTGGATGAATGTTACGAGAATTGTAACCCCTTGATTTTCTTTTCTAATTAAAATTGGAGATTTTTCAGCACAAATGATAATTTTAGCCTTAAAATAATTTATTATAATTATTTATAATTTCTATAATTTTTAAATGAGTTTTAAAGCTTAAAATATGATTATACATTTTTTAAAAGTCATTTTTTAATTAATAAATTAGTTTTGTAATTGTTTGAATTGTTTTAATATCATTTTGCAATTTCCAGTTTGATTGTGCAAATTTATTTTTGCACAGTTGTGTGCGGAGGGGAAAGTTGGTAATTTCTTTTCGTAGAGGAGCTTTAGTGTAAAACCGACCCCCGTACTGTACCCGTAGGCGGTACAGTATTCCTGTCGTCTTCTCCGGCAGCGTCGTCTTCTCCGGCAGCGGGTTGTCACGCCCCGCTCCCATAGAAGCGATCGTCCTCGCTAAGGCGTGATGCCGTACGAGCCTAGATTGCGCTCGTACAAGGCGGGTTCCATAACAGCCGATTTCAGCGACTGCGACGGGGTCGTCGCACAGAAGTCCCATGCAGAGACATTGAATAATAGCGGCAGAAATTAGAACAAAACACAAGTCATTGCAAAACACTCTTTTATTGATATTGATACAAAGGTTACAATGGGGCGCAAGGCCAAGATTACAAATCTTTCAAGCTCACTCATCTCACATTACAAGTCACTCAGCTCTCTCTTATCTCTCAATACAAGTCTGAACCAGCGGAAGCTTCGGAAGGCGACGTCCATACATTATGTCCTGTATAAGTCTTTACTCAATGCGGCCGCACGCTTCGAATCGCCAAGGAACTCCGTGCCTCGACGCATCCAAGCGAGCTCCGCGCCACGAGCTTCTACTTGTGTCTGCACATGGAAACTATGTGGGTGTCAGTACTCAACTGTACTGGTGGAATGAGCTCCTCGCCCATCCATACAAAACCAACACGTTAATTTACTTCGTGCAACGTAGTCCCTTCTTATCAATTATCTTTCTAGTCTTGCCTTAGGATCAGTTTTAGGACCGACGCCTTGGCCTATTTTGTGTCTCTAGATCATCCCGTGCTTGCAACAACAACGTCGACTCAACAACGTTAATCTATCAAATCGTGCTTGCCTTTCGGCCAAAATCAGAGACGCAACTACGCGATAAAACTCCATTCCCGTGTGACCGTGCTATAAGTCCTTGTTGAGGCCGTGCCTCGCAACTCAATCTGACTCAATCATATCGCCGCCTCGCGGCCCTTGCCGCCTCGCGGCCCTTTGCTACTAAATCATCATCCGACCCAATCAAGACTTGTGGGTTAAGTGTTACTCGACTCAAACTTTGCCTTGCGGCGTTTCCTGACTTAAACTCAAGACCACTCAAACCAACTCATGCAACTTATATGCCGACAACTCAAAACTCGATGCCACATCCCGTGCCGAAGCACGTCGCCTATGTTGTAGCCATTCTTAGGCCCAAACACTTGTGTTCCAACCATACACACATTCAACTAGACTAAATCCAAAGGCACACACACGGATTGCCGCTCGTGCCGACCCATCTATATGAATTGGTCACTAACACCACAAGCTATCATGGACTTATAGCCTTGCCATTCGGCGACCCTTTCAACGCAAGTAGCTAGTCCCGCTGAAAGTTCCCGAATGACCCGAGCGGTTCGTCCAGCTACGGCTATACCGTATTTCCCTCTGGAACGACGCGGTCCCTCGGCGCCCAGGGTTGCCGCTCGTAAAAACTTTTCCTTGTCGACAAGTTGTCCAATGACCATGCAAGACTCGACACAAACTGACGTCTCACACAGTCATTCATCTTCCAATGTTACCATCTCTTTCAAAACCAATATCAAACCTTCTATCATTTGAGACCCCTCGACGACCCACGGTCGCGAGCATTCTTTCCATGTTACCATATCATTTCATTCAACTCAATGCCTATTCAATAGTCCTTTCTCTAAAACTCATTCAATCAACCGTGGTTCATGCCCTAAACACTAAGTCCGTGCACCGTGCCTTAAGCCGATCGTGCTCTACGCAACACTCCTGCCCAAGTCATACTTTATATGACGGGCCTTGAGACCGTAAGACTTTGTGGTCATACCCAACTGAGGAACTCGTAGGACCGTGCTTACTACCACTCCGATAGCCTAACATAACTTGTCTGACTTAAACGCACAACGACTCGACGAGCAAAGGCTGCGTCAAGCCTCGCATTGCGGAAACGTGTCGCGCATGCGTTCGTCTTCTGAACAACCAAGTCATTTGGGTGCCTAGACTTATATCATAAGCCATGCAACACAACTTAACTCATGGGGCAAGCCAAGGCTATGCCAAGCCTTGGACGATAGGACCGTGCATGCTTTATGAAGCATTTATGCGGGCGACGCCTATCAAGTTCATAACTTAGCTTACTCAACCAACTTTCCTTCTCCCAAGCCACGGGACGAAGGATCGAGTGTCATTTTCAAAGCACGCTGTGCACCAACTCTAAGCCGACCGTTGAACCTTTCCATGTTCTAACTCAATTCGATCCGTCGGAATTATTTCCTTATCTATGTGGATTCGTCTCTTTTATTATCAAGCCTACTTGTGTAAGTTAAAAACATGCGATTTATTATGTGAAGGCAAAGATGAGACAAGTTCACCGAAACTACCCCACCTGAGCGAGCGGTCGCCTCGACCGAGCGATGTCTTCGAGCAGCCGTTGCAAGGCTAAGTCCGAACGCCGTCGGCGTTCCTATTTCTCCGATTGACTGAGCAGGACGGGGCACTACATCATACACCACTCAGAAAAGTTTCGTCCTCGAAACTAACTGAGTACACTTACTCACCGACTTATCACTCGAATGTTCAACGACTCTCGCGCACACTTCCTCTATGCATTCCTCAAATCCGAGCCACGCTCGTGCTATCCTCAATCCTTTCTTCAAAACTCACGATCTTAAAATCTTCGACACTTTTCCGTTCCTCAAGTCTCACTTGAATTCAACGTATCACTTAGTATGGATCGTGCACACATTCCAGACGTCCCCGAAATACATGCATTTCAACCAAGCCTTGTGATAGTGAATCCAATTCCACCTATCGATCCATCCACTCAATCCTGAAAATCAATCCTACCGATGCTAACTCTCGTAACATGGACATCTCGCCTAGCCGTTAGGCAATCTCTTTAGGCTAAAGCCAATTGTCAGTATTGGAATAACAGTTCCCAAACAACGATATCAGCACTGACCCTATCCTAAGGTCAAACCAAGTTGATAGTACAGGATTTTCTACCCAAGCTCGCATCACTTCGATTTCTAAACATCGAGCATCGATTCCCTACGCACATCCCAACATTCGTCGCACGGGGTCCGAGTCATTCAGCAAAGCCATCCTATGATAACTCACGTTTCAACCAATTCCTTATCAATATCACTTCGTTCATCAAGCCATTTCGCACAGTCTATTTCTTCGAACACGTTCGACATATTCTGCCTATCAATCCTTTCAAATCAAACACGCTACGACACAATTCATCGCTAAGCCATAATTCACATTCCATACTTCCTAAGTCATTTATCCAAATTCACGTAATCGATCATGAGGTCGTCTAGCTTAACAATATGTTGTGCTCCGATCTCACGCGAGTCAGATTTTCCACGTTGGGCATGAATCACCATGCACGCTCCCGCGGGATAATCATCCTCATCGGGACGTAACTCTTGTTCGAGTCTAGACTAATTCATTTTCGATGCGATGATTGGACCTACTCAATCCTCAAGTTTTTTTCATTCATCAATCGCAAGTCCTAACATCCTCGAGTTCTCCTTCGCATCAAACCAACAAGTCGAGATGATCAGAGTTGTCGCGTCCTATTTTTCGAGTTCGATCATTTCCGCGACATGAATCACCATGTCAGCGCTCACGCGGAACGATCACCCCAAATCCGACGCAACGCACGTGCGAGGCTAGAGTTGCACTCGCGCAAGACAAGATCGTCGACGTTGTGGCTATCAACGTAACCATCAAGACACTTCTATTTTTCCTCCAACATTCATCTCAATCAAAACCCTACGTATAGCATCCAACCGAACAATAACACTTGCACGATCGTCATTCGCCGAGTCAGAGTACCCCCGAGTTATCGTACATCGATCTTTGATACGCCTCAATACCATCGACGTTATGCGTAACCTGACGATCTTCTTTTGCAACCAATTTCGAGTCGTACGAATGATGCTATCGTCCGACTAGATAATTTCCTCGACATTCAAAATTAATTTCGATCATTATCGCTCGAATCATTCACAACGTTAATTTCCTCAATCAATCGATCGACATCCCTGAAGCTATCGCATACACCACTCAGGGATGAAGTCATTCAACAAATTCTCAAAACTATCACTCGAATCCAAATCGACTACTTCAAATTTTTTGTTCGAACCATTCCTCAATTTCCAAGCACGCTCATCTATATCGCACCGACGTTATCGTCGCTCGATAGCACCCCTATCGATAATCGTTTTACTTTACTCAATCGAGTTCAACTCATTATTGTTCGATACTATTCAATTCTCGCACTCGATTTTTCTAAGGTCGACGCAACTTTGGCGTACATGCCCAGTCCGACTTAGCCAATCGTGCTTACGCAAACCATTTTTTTGTTTCTTGTCAAAAACTGTTCTCCTATGTTTTGCAAAATAGTTAGACTTATTGTATGGACATCCCGTGGGACAATTGAGAGAGCGCACCAACGATATCAACTTGCGGAAGCAACAGAGTTTGCGGAAACAACGAGTTAAAGAATTCAATCGATAGTCCAAAGACGTAAAGCCGTGCTCTGATACCATTATGTCACGCTCCGCTCCCGTAGGAGCGATCGTCCTCGCTAAGGCATGATGTCGCACAAGCCTAGATTGCGCTCGTGCAAGGCGGATTCCATAACGGCCGATTTCAGCGGCTGCGACGGGGTCGTCGTACAGAAGTCCCATGCAGAGACATTGAATAATAGCAGCAGAAATTAGAACAAAACACAAGTCATTGCAAAACACTCCTTTATTGATATTGATACAAAGGTTACAATAGGGCGCAAGGCCAAGATTACAAGTCTCTCAAGCTCACTCATCTCACATTACAAGTCATTCAGCTCTCTCTCATCTCTCAATACAAGTCTGAACAAGCGGAAGCTTTGGAAGGCGGCGTCCATACATTATGTCCTGTATAAGTCTTTACTCCATGCGGCCGCACGTTTCGATCGCCAAGGAACTCCGTGCCTCGACGCATCCAAGCGAGCTCCGCGCCACGAGCTTCTACCTGTGCCTGCACATGGAAACTATGTGGGTGTCAGTACTCAACTGTACTGGTGGAATGAGCTCCTCGCCCATCCATACAAAACCAACACATTAATTTACTTCGTGCAACGTAATCCCTTCTTATCAATTATCTTTCTAGTCTTGCCTTAGGATCTGTTTTAGGACCGACGCCTTGGCCTATTTTGTGTCTCTAGACCATCCCGTGCTTGCAACAACGTCGACTCAACAACGTTAACCTATCAAGTCGTGCTTGTCTTTCGGCCAAAATCAGAGACACAACTACGCGATAAGACTCCATTCTCGTGTGACCGTGCTATAAGTCCTTGTTGAGGCCGTGCCTCGCAACTCAATCTGACTCAATCATATCGCCGTCTCGCGGCCCTTGCCGCCTCGCGGCCCTTTGCTACTAAATAATCATCCGACCCAATCAAGACTTGTGGGTTAAGTGTTACTCGACTCAAACTTTGCCTTGCGGCGTTTCCTGAATTAAACTCAAGACCACTCAAACCAACTCATGCAACTTATATGCCTACAACTCAAAACTCGACGCCACATCTAGTGCCGAAGCACGTCGCCTATGTTGTAGCCACTCTTAGGCCCAAACACTTGTGTTCCAACCATACACACATTCAACTAGACTAAATCCAAAGGCACACACGCGGATTGCCACTCGTGCCGACCCATCTATATGAATTGGTCACTAACACCACAAGCTATCGTAGACTTATAGCCTTGCCATTCGGCGACCCTTTCAACGCAAGTAGCTAGCCCCGCTGAAAGTTTCCGAATGACCGAGCGGTTCGTCCAGCTACGGCTATACCGTGTTTCCCTCGGGAACGACGCGGTCCCTCGGCGCCCAGGGTTGCCGCTCGTTGAAACTTTTCCTTGTCGACAAGTTGTCCAATGACCATACAAGACTCGACATAAACTGACGTCTCACACAGTCATTCCTCTTCCAATGTTACCATCCCTTTCAAAACTAATATCAAACCTTCTATCATTTGAGACCCCTCGACGACCCACGGTCGCGAGCATTCTTTCCATCATTTGAGACCCTCGACGACCCACGATCGCGAGCATTTTTTTCATGTTACCATAGCATTTCATTCAACTCAATGCCTATTCAATAGTCCTTTCTCTAAAACTCATTCAATCAACCGTGGTTCATGTCCTAAATACTAAGTCCGTATACCGTGCCTTAAGCCGATCGTGCTCTACGTAACACTCATGCCCAAGTCATACTTTATATGACGGGCCTTGAGACCGTAAGACTTTGTAGTCATACCCAACCGAGGAACTCGTAGGACCGTGCTTGCTACCACTCCGATAGCCTAACATAACTTGTCTGACTTAAACGCACAACGACTCGACGAGCAAAGGCTGTGTCAAGTCTCGCATTGCGGAAACGTGTCGCGCATGCGTTCGTCTTCTGAACTACCAAGTCATTTGGGTGTCTAGACTTATATCATAAGCCGTGCAACACAACTTAACTCATGGGACAAGCCAAGGCTATGCCAAGCCTTGGACGATAGGACCGTGCATGCTTTATGAAGCATTTATGCGGGCGATGCCTATGACTTAGGCTACGTTCATAACTTCGCTTACTCAACCAACTTTCCTTCTTCCAAGCCACGGGACAAAGGATCGAGTGTCATTTTCAAAGCACGCCGTGCACCAACTCTAAGCCGACCGTTGAACCTTTCTATATTCTAACTTAATTTGACCCGTCGGGATTATTTCCTTATCTATGTGGATTCGTCTCTTTTATTATCAAGCCTACTTGTGCAAGTTAAAAACATGCGATTTATTATGTGAAGGCAAAGATGAGGCAAGTTCACCGAAGTTACCCCACATGAGCGAGCGGTCGCCTCGACCGAACGATGTCTTCGAGCAGCCGTTGCAAGGCTAAGTCCGAACGCCGACAACGTCGTCGGCGTTCCTATTTCTCCGATTGACTGAGCGGGATGGGACACTACACGGGTTACACAACTGTGCAAAAATCCTAACCCTATTCTCCCTATCAGAAACCCTAGCCGCCGCTATCGACCCATCTACTCTACATCTCACCGGAATCCTAGATCTAACCTAGGCGTCTACCTAGCCGACGTGAAGGCCATCGACCACCGCTGTTGGGTTCGTCACGACGAGGCGAACACGAATCCTAGATGCGGCAGATTATGTCTTGGCGAGTGAACTCTAAATAAGAGTCCCTTCGACGGGACCGGTTTACTGTTGGTTTTCTTGATATTTTGCTGCTTGGTTTTGATGAGTGTGCTTTCGTGTCGATTTCTGAATACGCCTTTAGAAATTTCTACGGGAAAGGATTGAAGAAGGAATTATAATATGATGTTCATGCCATTGCAGGAGTTTGTGTAATTGACGGTTGATCGTTGCAAAGTGATCTCCTACTCTCGGTAATTTTTTTAGGTGGGTGGCTCGGCCCCTTCCCTTCTACTCCCTCCCGTCAACAAATCTTATTGTTCAAACGTTCAAAATGATGACGCTGTTTGAATATATGTTGTGTCACTAAGATAAAGAACATGAGATAACTGTAATATAACTAGTATGACTAGGCCTAGAGACATTAACTAAACGTCTCGTATCGAGACGAGCAGTTTGGCTCAAAGCCGGGAAAAATTGTTGAAAGGAAAGGACATTAAAACATTGATTCGTGGCACAGTACCTCAGGGTATTTGGTGCCTGTGAATAACCAAATCAGAACATACGGCTTTGAGGCAAAGAAAGAGCGGTTGCACGAGTTATGGATTATATAGCTTAATTTTATGTCATGCATCTGCTACATAGATAAACACGCATTCGCATGGTCATGGACAACTTGTGCACAGGTTTAGCTTTCCTCGAAACGGTATCCGAGACACTGGAATCGAATCGGTCTGAGAGAAAATTATGAAATCGTGCTTCGACACGAGGCATTGCGAGACCTCCAGTCGTAAATGCAACCCTGGATGATAAGGTATGTCACAATGCTACGTAATCATCCTTTACGGTATCTATATCACTAATGACCGCATATAAGATAGATTGCATGTTCACCTATTGTCTTATGCAGGTGGCAAGTATTATATCTATTTTATGCAAAGAACAAGCACAGTCGTGGTAAGAAATGTCAAGTGTTAATATGTTGTTTACTGCTCAAAGCTTTTCTCCGAGTTGACTTCTTCGAGTCCATATCAAGAAAGGATAGCTTTCCTACAAAAGCACCGTACCAAAGTCTTTTTCAATGTTCTGAAGCATCCAAGAAGAATTTGCCTTGTCATCGAAGTCTTGCACCTGGAGTCAGACTGTCAACGGAACAAAATGATCACGCACTAATTAGGCCTCCACTACTACAATCTCCTAGAAATATTATTTGTAATAGAATTATGTTGTATTTACATATTGTGCTTTTATAATGCTGATAGCATTCTATAGGAAAGTTTCCTTCGACGAAAACAATCTATTCAGATGATATAGAATTTTGGTCCATCTCTTCATGCATAAACTGTAGAGTTGTTTTTTAAGATACAACTACCAGACAAAGCTCCTTCATCTCGAGACTCTTCTGTCTGTAAATGATAGTTATCACTAAATATGCGTTCAAAAATAAAATTGAAGACAAGAGCAAAAGCGCTTAGTTCTCCTCCCCTAACTTTACCTCAAGACGGATGATCATTTACAACCTTATTGAAATAGTTCAGATGGCATAAAATTTGGGTCCCTCCCTTCTTGTATAAACTATAGAACTACTTTTTGAGATATAACTTATTTAACAACGACTTTGTCATATACAAGCTCTATAACTTCAACCATAAACCTGAAACAAAAGTTTGTTTTCATGACATATTCCGGACAAAGCTCTAACATGCATTGTGCCTTCTTATCTATATCATTCCCTGCATCATTCCTCATGTCGGTAGGTTTCTAGTCCTTACCAGTAATCACCTTGCCTTATTTTACTTTTTAATCCTTAATAATTAATATATTTGGGAAAATCATACAAAATCCTAACTACCAATCATGTATTTTGACTGTCAAAATGACAGCCATGGTAATTACTTTAAGGCCTCGTTTGGTTCGCGGAATGGAAGGGAAAGGAAATCAATTCCTTGTAATTTCCTTTCCTTTGGGAAACTTTAATTCCTATTGATTTTTCTTTCCGATGTTTGGCAATGCCAAGGAATTTGGAAAGGAAAGTGAATACTTCAATGTGGGAAAGTGATTCCTTCCTTGGATGGATGGAATCACTTTCCCCCCTAATTTTCCTTCCATTGGGAATCACTTTCCTTTCCTCCTCAATTCCTTGGGCGCCCAAACATAGGAAAGTAATCACTTTCCTTTCCCAACCGGAAGATTCCGCCAACCAAACGAGGCCTAAGGGGAAAGATGTAGACAAATAGGGACGGATGCAAGTACAAGGTGGGGTGGGCTGGGCTGGGCTGGGCTGGAGCCCACCCCAATAAGAATATTTTACATATGTTTTCCATATAAATTTTTGTTTGAATTTTTTTTTATATAGGTTAGTCTACTTGTAGCCCACCCAAACATATGGCAGCCCACCCTAGTTATAATTTCCGGATCCGTCCCTGGAGACAAAATGATGTATGTACGATAAATGTCCTAAACAAATTAATGCTTCTATCAGCTGATCCTAATAATAATTTGAAGGAAGAAAGGGAAATAAATTAAAATGGAATTATTATAGTATAATGTATAAATAGATAGAGATGTAGTCACCCTGATCCTGGCAGTGTCTTGTTGGGCAGAGGAGATGAGCATGGCAATGTCGCGCCTCATCTGCCTCACCTGCGCCTCCCTCTTGTTCCTCAGCAGCTTTATCCTTGCACTGGCCAGCTTTGCCTCCGTTTTGCTGATTGATTATATATAAATAAAGAAATAAATCATTGGAAATATATAAATATATAAAGAATGAATGAATAATAAGATCCAGAGTGAGTGAGTATGTACCATCTGGAGGAGTTGAAGCCGCGGAGGCGGAAGATGGTTGTCATCAGCTTCCCCAAGGAGGAGAAAGAGTTGGCTCTGTTTTCTTGAGGCATTTCCAATTCCAGAGAAAAGAGTGAGAGAGAAAGAAGGTTAAAGGAGGAGGATTGGGTGTTTGTAACGGTAACCCGTTCAGACCCCGCAGGCAGCATAAAACGTCGCTTCGCTTCCTTTTTTTTTGAATTACTGCGGTCGCGTCACTCGCTGGGTGAGCGTAAGAACTCTACTTTTTCCTCTTTTTTTTTGGTTCTATCCATCCTGGTGTCCACCTACAATACAATGGGGCGGTTCACGGATTTAAGGAACCAAGAAAGAAAAGTTGTTCCTTTTCTTTGTTTGTAGTCACAAACTTGGGAATCAATTTTCTGACAAGGGAGAAAATTGGTAGGATTATGGTTCGACTCAAGACCTATGGGATTGATTTTCCCTCTTCCTTTCCCAAGATTTATTATAAAAGCTATGACAAAAATAACCATGTGCCATTGCTTATTTTACCATTAATGTTATTTTTAATAATATTATTTTTATTTTAAAATGTAAGGATATTATTGGAACATTGTTATATTTTGCTTTCCTTTCCTAGGTAGTTTTCTTGTTTTACCAAACAACGAAAAGGAAATGCGATAGGAATACTACTTTCCTATTCATATGGAAAATAAGAAGGAAATTCATTTCCTTTCCGTGAACCAAACGAGGCCTAGGGGCATGGTCGGTCCGACGGAATTTGGATGTGCCATCAGGGGCGGATCTAAGAGGGAACTGGGGTGGGCTGCAGTCCACCCCAATTTTCTTTTTCTTTTTTTACATATTTTTCTATATAATTTTTTTTGATTTTTTTGTATGGATTTATCTACTTCCAGTCCACCCAAAATTTTGGTAGCCCACCGCAACTATAGTTTCTGGATCCGCCCCTGTGCGCCATCAACTTCGTTTTAACCTCAGCTTATAATCAATCTTTTTGCCGTTTTTGAAATCAGATTGGAGAGGCTGCTTCCAAAACCTCTTGTTCTCGATTTAGGCTAATTTACTTATTTATGTATTTAGTTTCTTTGAAAAATATTCCCAAAGTATGTTCCAAAAGAACAATCTAAAACATAATAATTGAAAAGCTAGTTTAAAAAAAAACTAAGAGATTGCTATCAAAAGCTGTTTTTTCTACTATCAACCATGATCTTTACCCAACCAGGATGTTTGCAGGATGCCTGGCACCTTCTTTCCGAGGCGACGTCGGACAGGTGCAACGGATTACAGTCGCTGGAACACAGACTGCCTAGATGATGGAGCCGTCATTTTACAATAGCAACAGTTGATGGTGACCATGGCACAAGTGTGCCCTGCGAGGGGCGCATTGTGCTTAATGGTCAGCTCTTCCGGTCTCCGTTTATGAGTGATCACATTATGCAAATCATGAGGGAAGAGTTTCACTTTTACACCTCCTTCAGGCGCATGGCAAGGCCAAGCGTCGGGGTGGTTATGTGAATGTTGCGCCCCCTGATCTAGTTCCAGCGCATAAGATGTGCCCAGATCGTTGGTGGGAGAGCAACATGTACTGCGAATTGAACCCACTTCATGCGCACAGCCCACGTGGGTGCATGGGTTCGAAGTCACAAAATTTGCCCCGTACGACTTGGTTCCAAACGTAGAAGATGCGCCCAAGCGAGACAGGGACTTTGAGAGTTGGCTCGTAACTGGTGCAAGGGCACCCGAGTCAACCCTGTACAGTTTGTCGTTGGTTGCACGCATGATTTTCAGCGTGCATCCCTGGCTTACTGTTGGCATAGCACGTTTGAGGCGCATGGTCCGTGATGCCTTGGATTTCTATGTACTAGTCTACGAAGGTGCATAGTACTCATAATCCAACTCATCCTTACCGTGACAGCGAGTGATTCTGTCGAAGACAGAAGTCCACTCCTGCACACCAAAGTTCATGCGCGGGAGACTGGATGCGCCTTTGCTCCATCGGTGCATCTTCTTCGACTGGGAAGAAGAAGGTTGGGAATTGCAGTCAACACTACGTTTCCCAGGCAGATGCGCTGCACCAGTGGGCACATCTTGTTTGCTGAGAACGTCAGCAGGAAGGGTAAGCTGCGGTAGCATATCCCCTTCAGTGGTGGTGCTCGGCTCATCGCCTTTGAGCACCCAGACTTGGCGAGTCTTCTTAGGCTTTGGCATCCGCTTCGAAGGGCTCGCTCTGCCTTCAGAGATAAACTCCTCATACGCCTGTTTATTGAGGCGCACCACGAGTGTCTTGTGGGAGGAGCCGAGCTTTATGTCATCAGATTGTGACACAACTTTCTCGTTGAAGGAGAAAGTGGTCCCCAATAGAGTCGTCAGCTTGTTTGCCATCGAAAACACAAGAAGTTTTTGATTGATAGTAAACTTTTGTATTCAATTACAAACAGAACAGTATAGAATGTAGAACTTTGATGTAGTTCTAATAGTACACTTTTATTTATATCTAGGAACTGTGTCAATGGAGCGAGTGGTAATGTGTTGACTCCGTTGACGATCTAACGACGATCTTGAATTCTCTGAAGGTCTGGGTTGCTCTAGATGTCGAAGCGTTTGAGGAGTATTAGACATTATATGTCTCTCCTTATCTGTGTGTGTCGAAGGAATGATCCCTCTATTTATAGGCAGTAAAATGATCTGCTCATGCGCGCATATGCAGTATGCACCTGGAGAGTCTGCATGTAGGAACGCCACGTAGCTGATGATGTTGGGCGCATAGATGATACGCCCTAAGTTGGAGCTGAACTGCTCTGTTGGGCTGCGGTGGAGCTGACACGTGGCAGTTGCGAAGATTCGTCTGTTGCTGAGATCTTGGGTGGTTAGCACCCATTCTTGAGCAGACTGAGTCAAAAGACACGTGGCGCATGTTTGTGGCTCGAAGATCTCGAATTTGTAGGGGGATGATCTGCCAGGATGCGTCTAGGATTTGGCACATGGGGCAACTTGGTCTATGACTTTTTTAGAGGTCACAGACAAGTCTAGGAGCATGGCTTCTGAGACGCATACAGAGCTTTCTATCAGGATGCGCCTAGGATCTGGCGCATGGGACAACTTGGTCTATGACTTTTAGGAGTCACAGGCAACTCCGGACGCATGGCTTCTGAGACTTGGCTTCTGTCATTTGGGATCAGGACTAAGTCGGGGTGCATGGCTTTCGAGGTGCATACAGACTTCTAGGCACATGGCTGCGGAGGCGCATGCGAGTGATCGACCAGCCATGTGGCAAGGACAGTTGTAGCCGACAAAAGCAAGTACTGATGATGTTGATGTCAGCGACTCTTCATTTTCTGTAAAAAGCTGGCAACCGTTCAGTTTTCAGGGGACGTGCTGCCAACTCCGTCACATAGCATTAAATGCTTGATGGGTGACGAGCTGAAGTTGGCGCATCAATTTGTGCCCCACTAGGCGCATAGGTCTATGTCCCACTGGGCGCATTTGTACGAAGAGCATGGTGCTGACGGTGCATCTGTCGCATGACACATCCTCATTGGCCCGTCTGTTTGAGTTCTTTGAGGCATTGATGGCCGTTTTGACTTGGCTGAATTCAAAGAGGCAGATCCATTGGCATTAATGCAAATTTATTGCACTAAATGCGAAGAGACTGCCACCTGGCGCATGGGTGAGAGTTGCCCCGGCCTATAAATAGCTTTATGAAGAGAAGTTTATTTCTTATTTCACTTAGTTTCCCTTCATGGAGACGAACTCGATCGATCTCCTGCCTTGGCAAAACGTTGCACTGCAGGTTGTCGATCTCCTTGTTCGAAGAAGCTTTGACGGTGAACTCCTTCAGAAGATGCGCCGAGCTGGCTGTTCGTATTCGTGTACTTTATCGGTGGTGAGCCAAGATGTTGA
Organism: Iris pallida; assembly: GCA_029216955.1. NCBI lineage: Eukaryota > Viridiplantae > Streptophyta > Magnoliopsida > Asparagales > Iridaceae > Iris > Iris pallida. The sequence goes on along the minus strand of JANAVB010010599.1, from coordinate 1,809,659 downwards.
TTACTGGGTTCGAGATCGTCGTGGCCCAGTTTTATTATGCTTGAAGCACCACAGGCTGACGAATGTGCCTGTTGCATCCAAAGATCGAGGCTGTCGTGCCTCGATTTTTGTTAGGCTGGAAGAGCTACTCCTCCTGCTAGAGTGCCCGTACGTTTGACGAGAAAGTGATTTACTCTGACTATGCACGGGATACACCTACGCTGAGATAAAGGAAGGATGCGCCTAGCTGAGACATAAAGTGATGGGCCTGGCTGTAGCTGAAGTGATGCGCCTGGCTGTAGCTTTTAGGCTTTTTTGTAAAGAATTTCCTTTGTAAAAAAGTCTTGGACATGTAATAGACTTTTATATGAAATAAAGCTCAATCCTTCTGTCTCTTTGTTGTGCCAAGTGTTCTGCTGAGTTTCCTGGCGCATATCAATTTGGGCGCATGATAGTTAGAAAGTATAGGAATTTTGGCCTAAGTTGCACCTGAAATTCTATGCTTCTACAAACATAAGCATCGTGATTGTGCATGTTTCCATATCGTTTCACTTAGCCTGCAATCGTTAGAAATATGCATAACCAACCATATAATTCACGTAGCCAACCCACCCAACTTAGACATATGCATAAGGGTGGAGGCTCTGCACCTGCACCCAATTCTAATCTCAGCCCACCGGCCCTACCTATATGAAGCTCACGGTGTTTCGTACCATAATGGACTTGGCATCTTTATGTGTAAGCCTACGATCTCTCCAGTACGGGGTGCTAGCCCAGTATCCGAAGGACCCCAAACTTACTGATATCGTAGCTTATCATAATACTGGCTGATCATGATCGCAACCCGTCCTAACGAAATACACCATAAATACCAAACATAATTTCCTCCTAGGTCGAACAGTCCCGGTGTCCCCAGTCGTAACCGTTCGAGGGAAGCCGCACCCGTGCATGGGCCATCCCATTCCATTGACCCTGCAATACGCGCCATAGCAAACAAGTTATATCGTTCCAACCCATCTCAATGTTCCATAAACATATTCCGTATCTCTATCTCAAGTTCCATCGGCATTATTCCCCAACACATATGTATTGATGCACGATGCCCAACGGCTTAGACTTCTCGATCTTATACTCAACGCGTTCCAATTTATAAGTTATTCATATAACGGCAGTTCCATATCAATTATGCTACAACTGCATACCTCGATGCACGAAGTATATCTTTTAATGTTACGACAGGTTCCGCGGCATTGCACCACAACTTGTCCCATTTCGCTTACTTAGTCATTTCGTAGCTTCCGTGCGCAAAGGCACGTTCAATGCCATAATCAATTTTATAGGCCTAGTGTTCAATTTTCCCAGAGTTGTGCACGTGATGCACATTTCGATGTTGCCTTTCAATGTTCTACCATCATCGTCCTACCGCGACCCGTGCACTTGATGTACGTCGCTTCAATTGTTCAATGTTATATTCTTAATGTTCGACAAACACTAAGACCTTTAATCGCCCGAGCCACGCTCGCTAACTCAATCGCCACAATCGCATACAAGGGATACATTTTATTACACGTGAAGGAGTAGGGAGAGAGAGTTAAGAACCCGCCCACCTTAAGCCGATACGTCTTGTCGTCTCGCCGAGCTGATGCGGCTCAATTCCATAACTTGGTTGCACGGCTAACTCTTCTGACTTAGCCATTTCGTTGAGCTACTCGATTTATTCTCCCTACCGTGCCCATGCCTCAGTCCGTTGCAGGGCGAGGTTTTGGTTTTGCGGACACTTTAGTGAATAAGGTAAAATGTCGACCTCTTATCGTCCAGCGTAAAAGCATAGCCTGCACACCAGATCAACCGAAGTCAATACTTTGTTTAAACCGGACTTATGCTTTGCATCGATTTGATTTATTAATTCGAATCAACTCAATGCTTTCTTTCGGGCTAACGTAACACTTGTATCGATTCGCATCAATACTTCATCGGGTCAATGCAACTCTTCGAGTAAACGACTCATCGTAATACACCGTGCGGAACGGGACATTACATAATATACCACTCAAAACAAGGTTCGTACTCGACCAGAAACCAACACTCAATCCAGGTGTTTCGCTAGATCGTTTCACGATCTCGTGCCACTATCGTTTGAATCATATAACTTAGTTTAGATCATACACATATTTTAGGCGTCCCACCAATATATGCATTTCAGTCAAGCTCAGTTGTAGGATATCGGAACAAAGCTAACAGGCTTAACTTAAATCCTCAAGCACCATCCATTTCGTACTCGACTTGGTCAGATCTTAGCACCTATTCCCAAAGTCCTACTTGTATGCAAAATTCTGCATCTCGTGTTCATCCTCCAACCATCTCTGCATATAGCTCCACTCAAAACTGTTACTTCGATCCCCTAAGTTTCTCGTCGGGCATGTAACGCATGCATTCTATCAAGTCGTTGTGTATCCAATCGCAACAATTCCCCGCAACACCTACTTTTCCAACCGTTTTCTATCTCTCGCACAACTCAAGTCTTTTCTCTAATCGTTCATAAAATTTAGCCTCAACGACATGGACTAATCCAACATGTCTTAAATTCCCTGCCTACCATTCGTACTATGCCTCGCACACAACTATTCCGGCATGATTCACGTTCTCAAAATTATCTATGCATCTTTGTCTGGGCTACCCCCGCTAGGTAACTTATCCAAACATTATGCTTAATCTCTCCCGACATAAGAGGTCAACTTGAGTCTACGATGCTCAAAGGCAACAACCTTTTTGACCCAGGGTCTCTTATGATACGCCCATCTCTGATTCTCGATCGAGTACGAATCCTTTACTCAATTTTTGAATCAATCCAAACTAGTCTGTTTCGTAACATAGATCGTGCGTTCAACACACATAGCATAATCCTTACTCAAACCGATCTACGACACACATCTTAGGGTCGTTCCACTACTCGTCGGTCTCACGCATTGCATAATTCTTACAATCCCCTTATCGCATCAATATGCTAAGTACGTCCATCTATCTATCCGATTGTCGACCGACCAAGTCTATTTACGTACTTACTCGATTGATCAGTAATTCTCTGACCATATCGATCTAGTCGAAGGCTACTCGCTAACTTCCGAAATACAATAATAAATCGCTTAGACTTATCCTCAATATGTGAAACACCCTAAAATCATATTTTAAGAATTGTAGAATTTTCTATTTGAAAAGTAGAAGTTTTGTTAATAAAACCTGAGAATTAATCTGATTTTAAAACAACTAATTTGAATTTATCTAAATTTTTAGTTATTATTATTTTGCGATTGTTATTAATGATTAGTCATGAGTTATAAGATTCTTCTTCTGAGTTAAAGATTTTGTTTTTTAAATCAATGTTATTAACTTTGGGGATTTGAAGGGTCTTTGACCTTTCAAATTCGGAAGGGTCAACCTACATAGGAATGGGTTGGGTCAATTTTGATAGTAAGATAGATATTAATGTTAGAGCATCTCCAGCCCTATTGTGAGTTTAGAAAAAATGGTTGCCACATAGGAATGACAAACTTTCATTCCAAAAATTCTTCTCCAATGCAAATGTAGAATAAAACATGAGGTTGACATGACAATGACATGTGAAGTTGGTTGTCTAGATATAGACAATGCACTTCACAATGACTTTGTCTCCACATCATCAATTATGAATAGAAATATTTATAAAAAAGTTGAAGAAGTGGAGGAGTTGCCTTGGAAGTTGGAAAAAAATACTTTTTATTGTCTCCTCAATACTTTTGCATTGGAGAGAGTTTTTCTATCTCATTGTCTTTTGATATATAATTTTGCCACATAAACAAGATATTGTTTTGTGGCTCAAGTCACATAGGAGCCACCTAAGACTCACAACACTTAACAAGACAATAGGGTTGGAGATGCTCTTAGTGTTATTAATATTATTATTATTATCATTGTATTAAATTATATTTTCTTGTAGTTGGTTGGGGCTTCAGCCCGATTTAACTAGTGTTTGACTAGTTAAATTGTGGATCTAGGATTTTAGGATTTTAATCCAATAGCTGTTGGTTTGGGCCTGGGCTCCCAAGCCAGCTAGGTTAATAGTTTGGAATATTAAATATTTATTGTAAAATGGTGATGGGTTAATTATTTAGTATAGTGGTTTTGAGTTATATAGTAGTTATCTAATAAATATTTAGTGGGTTAGTAATCGGTTAGAATTTGGTTATAATTAGTTATGGGTTAGTTAGGGTTCTTTTGATATACCCTAGATCTATTCCTAATTACTTTGGGTGTGTTTGGTAGGAGGGAAAAGTGGGAGGAAAGAAAATAGAGGAGGAAAAAGTGAAGGAAAAGATTCATTTTCTCTTGTTTGGTATGGAAGAAAAATATGAAGGAAGAAAAAGTGGAGGGATTACTTTTCCCTCATAACCTAAGAATTCCAATCCCCCCAAAAGTAGGAGAAAAAGTGGAAGAAAAAGTGAAGGCTTGTATTAATTAACAATTATACCCCCATATGATTGTATTATTTAAAATTATTTATGAAGTCAAATGGTAAATAAGTGTTTTTAGTTGAGGGTAGAATTGGTAAACCCTATAATTTTACTTTCTTTCCTTCCATTCTTTATTTCATACCAAACAAAAGAAAATGCATCTCTTATCTTTTTCATCCTTGCTACCAAACACAAGGGAAGGAAATGATCTTTCCTTTCCATATGGAAGGAAAATGTATCCTTATCTTTTTCCTTCCTTCTACTTTTTCATCCTTCCTACCAAACATAGCCTTAGATTTCCATTGACATGGAGAGCACCCCAACCCTTCCTACAAAATACTCCCCATATTTTATTACAGATTTAAAATCTCTCACTCACACTCTTAACCTGCACCCTACCATCTAGCCCTCAGCAACCGTCGAGCTCCGACGGAGCGTCGCCCATTCTCCGTCTCTCCGATCATCCTCGGCCAACCACCACCGCCATTCGGCAACCTAGTGACACCACAGGTCCTCCACCTCCGGCACCTCATCACCATAGCCCCATCCGGCCATCACTTCCACGACCACCAGCATCGAGCCAATACCGCACCTCCTCCCATTCTCTCTTCTGTTCGGCGCCTCCGCCATTGCTTCTCAAAACTCCACCAAATTTTCGACCGATCCCACTACCGGCAACATATCTAACACCCATTCACCAGAGCCTTCCGGCAGTGTAATGACCCGCTCCGTCCTAACGGAATGCCGATTCAAACGGCAAGTGCGACGACTCAAACAAGCCGTCGACTCGAAGAGTTGTGTCAACCCGATGAAGAATCGATGCAAGACTTATATTAGCCCGTCAAGGATGAATCCAGACTTAGACTTTCAAAGGTGCGCTCGGAGTATCGCTCGGCCGATGCGAACATCGCTAAGGTGGGTGGCTCCGATGAACCCGTCTTTGCTTAGCCTAGACACATAACAATACGGACACTATTGCTAAAATCGCTAGGCGATAACACTGCACATGCTAATAAATGACTCAACGTACCTAGCTAAGGGAATAATCCCATCTTGTATGCTTGTTTAGAACATGGAAAAGAACTCAGAAAATATAGGGACTCTCGCACCGTACTCCACGCTCGTGCTAAGGCACAAGCTTACATTCAAGTTCCTTATGCGTTCAAACAATGAAACAATGAATGGTTTACAACAATAAAACGGGAAGACTATCGACATAGTCGTTCCGAGTAGAATATAGCAACATTGGAAGACTTGGGGACCAATGGGTCGCCAAGGCGACTCCCGCACGGGGAGTTGCATAATGTATGAATGAATGAATCAACGAATGAATGAATGAATATGTGAATAAACCAATGAACGAACGAACAAGTGAAAGAAAGAATGAATAAGATAAGAAAGAAAGGAATGGTTAGCGACAGGTATGACGGGGACGTGCATCGGGGCTCGCTACCCACGCTGCACGGACACTGCCGCCAACCTGGTCGATAATGCATTATGGCTAAGGGTTAGCCTATGGCTCAGAGACAGCCGTTAAGTTAAAATGACAAGTCAATACGAAATGGTCGTGGACAATCCCATCGTATACGGGAGGTAGGAAGAATAAGGAATTCCAAGGGCAACGATTGACGATATCGTGGTCGGCCTAGGCGGAATCATGGCTTACGGGCTGCTTGGGTGTGGGCTCGGACATTCCAAGTAGACGTAAGTTCGGGGTATTTCAAAAGACTATCAAGGTGTACCAGCCATCACACTATGATAGGTGAGAATACCAAAGAAGAATATGTCCAAATTGGATTGTGATGCCAGCGACCGGTGCATATAGATCAAGTGGGCTTGCTGGTGGCAATCCACGTGCAAGTTCTTGCATTGAAACAAAGTAGTCTAAGTTAACTGAACGAAGCGCCTACTGAACGGGCTTGAATATAACACACCAAATGATCGAGAGTACTTCGTGTAAATGAGTTAGAAACACGCCCTTGACACTTGAATCCTCATGCGATACTACGTTAAGTTGATATATATGAATTGTTGACTAACTTGGTTTAACTTGGACAGGGAAGGCCGGACGGTAAGTATGGGTAAGTCGTGCATGTATTTCCATGCTACACATTGAAATCGGTAGCACGAGATAGGTTATGAAATATGCCATAAAACTAATCCTAAGGCAAGATTAGAAAGACAATGAATGGTAGACGATGCACAAAAGTAAATAGAACGTATTTGGTAATGATAGCATTGTGGGCGAGCTAGCCTCCCCACCAGTGCATAACAATGTATTGATAAACCCACAGTTTGCTTGCAGGATGCAGGAGACGTCGTCGGGTGCGGAGCTTCCTTCGGACGTGCTAAGGCACGGAGCTATCTCTGGAGCCTTGGAGCGTTGCAAGGAGCTGAAGCACCATATACAGGACATAATGTATCAGAACATCGCCATGAATCATTCCATATTGGAAGCCACTTGGGACGCCTTTTATGTTTCAAAGAGAGAGCTTGAGATACTTGTAAACTCGGCCTAGCGCCGCTTATAAACTTCTTGGAAAATTAATAAAGAGTTTGAATTCGCTTCAACTTGTGTTCATTTACTTTCTGCTGCAAATGGGGATACTCTGTGCGACTCTGTGGCCTAGCTCAAATCGACCGTTTCTGGAGATTAGCCTTGCACGAGAGCAACTTAGTTTCGTGCGGCATCACGCCTTAGCAAGGACGATCACTCCTACGGGAGCGGGGCATGACAGGCAGCCACCGTCAGATTGGAGTCTCTCCGACGCATCTGTTCTAGGAGCGTCACCTCCTTCTCGACTGGAACGCCGGACGAAGTCGAGCCACCGTGTGGAGTCGATCGAGCCACACCTTCTTTGATCTTACTGTCGGCTCCAGATCTGTCGGCTCAGCATCTCGATCGACCTTCAGATCTGAGGCATCAGACTCTGACTCACAGCCTAGCCGCGTCTGCGTCCACCTCCTCCGCCTTGTCTACCAGTCGTGCGTGGCGCAGTATGCAACCGGACCCCATCGTTCCTTGCAGAGCGACGCCATTCGCAGGATGAGCTTCTTCCTTTCTCATCGTCGGCTGTCTCTACCGTAAATCCGCCTAATCGTGTCTCCGCCACCCAGACTGGTGAGTCTCTCGGTGTTCCTCCTTCCTTTCTCGAAATCTCTTTTTCTATGCTCACCTATGTTGTCACAGGCGACGCCTATGCGCGCCTAGGCGGCCTAGGCGTCCAAGTCAGGAGAATGACGCCTCGACCCGAGGAATTAAACACAGGTTTAGTTGATTGGCGCCTAGGCGCGCTTAGGCGGGCGCCTAGGATCGACCAGAGGATGTGTTGCGGGCGCCTAGGCGGAAGGCTTTACAAGTATCACTGCATACATGCTTTACATTATATTATACACATTCTTAAATCTAATATATCATGAATCATGATATGATATCAGTCACAAGTATATAGTTTTTTATAGCATGTACAAGTATACAAGATCTCGGGGTCACTGGACTTTTGCTGGTAGTGCACATGTTGCTACTGCCTGCTTGGATTCTGCTAGAGACTGGAAGTGCACCTGCTGCTGCTGCTTGCAGGTTGCTGAAGGGAAAAATCTGGGCGGACGCCTAGGCGCGCCTAGGCGAGGCGGGTAACTTCTCGCCTCGCCTAGCGCCCAATACAACATAGATGCTCACTCTCTCTCTTCTATTCTCTTTCACTTTATTTTAATACTTTCTTCCTTTCTTCTTCGAAGAGCAGCACATTGAGTGCTGAGCTTGTTACATTTAAAGTTTATTATTATTAAATTTTATATATAGTACTAATTGTACAAGTATTATATATCAGTTTTGTCATTATTGCACTATGTATATATTTTAGGAGTTAGCTATTGTTCTTTTCTCGTGAGAATAAAGTAGGTAGGGTCTAAACACCCTACTATCTTCTGGGTTAGGCTTCTGAGCCAGTAAGTTTTATTTTGAATAGTTATGCCTTTGGACTATTAGAGAATTTATTTTTACTTAAACTAATAGTTTGGCTTGGGCTGAGACAAGCCCACGTCAGTGAGTGTTGATTTTTTTTCAAATTAAATTGGTATATATGTAGCCTGGTTATAAGTATGGTTTTGGTAAATTCTTGTATATAAATAATAATAAGATATAGATTTCTAGAAGAGTTTGTCTATATTAAAATAATTTTGGGATATTCTCAAATATATAAATATGTATTTATTGTCTTGAGTAATATTACGTAGAGCTATGTATAGATATAAATGTTTATATACATTTCTAGTTTATTTAAGTTGTGCATATTATTTAGTAAATCTTTCCTTGTAAAAAAATATTTTCTTGCTAGAAATTATTACTATATTTTGTTCTCTAAAATATTATTGTTCTTACTAAAATTATTCTCAAGTTCTAGATAATATTTGTATAATATTTTTTTTTCAAAATTAGTTTCTTGATAACATTATCTGTATATTCAATTAGTAATAGTGCTAGTCTTTACGGATAGTTAGTGATATTATATTAATAGCTAGCTTATGGATAGTTAGATAAGAGACAGTTAGACAATATCACTCTTTAGAATCTAACCCCTTCTTGCCCAACTCTAGGTGGAGACTTTGAGACAAATTTGATTTGTAAGGACAAAGGCAAGTATACTACGATTGAACTTTACTTTGTACTTCTGTATTGCATCGATCTCATATTGGACACGACGTTACACGATATGGTCTTGTGCTCTTGTTTATGTTCCCTGTACTTTACTTATGTATGGGGAGGGGAAATACTACAGATGTGTGACCAAACCCAAAACAATTCATGTGAATAGCTTAGGTCTCGTATCGTGCACGTGGGACCTAAGCCGTACCATTATTCATGTACCATGTGCTACCCAAGCCGGTCACACATACTGGATGTATTTCAATATATTGCACATGTCAGGTTCCCTGTGTATTTCATGTTTAGGATTCAGTTCATGTATTTGTTTTCCTGTACTTCATGTTCCTTACTTTTTCTGTACGCATTGCATTACAGTTTTACATTGTACATTTTCATTTCGTAGTGTTGTACTTTGCTCTTTTTCTGACAAGATACGTTGCAGGCACACTTGAGGATACTGTATCACCTCTATGGGCTAGAGCCCGAAGCTAGGATAGGTTGTATTTCAGGATGGATTTAGGATTTACAGAGATCTAGTCTAGTTCATTTCCTAGTTTTATTTTAGAGATTTTACCTTGTATATTGTTTTGATATTTCAGAGTTGTAAATTTTATTCTGGTTACTGGATTTGTCTCTGTATGATATTGTATTGACTTGGTGGATTGTGGAGATCTGTTATGGGGACGTTTATAGTAGCTGTGATATTTTATATTATCTAGTGACTTGGAGTTTTCCTTAGAATTGTACAGCTTACTGCGTTGCGTCTTCCAACGTAGGCTGGGCGCGTCCGACTCATACCCAATTATTCGAGAGCGGGTCGTGACAATATGCACTACATCATCATTCATCCTCGACGCAATTTTCTATGCGACTTCATTAGGGTCGTCCTACGGTCTTTGACATTTACTCTGATTTGGCGGTCAAGTCTTCTAGGGCCAGCTCCCCCGAAGCTACGCTCGATAATTGAAGATCATCAACGAGGGACAGTTACTACGAACCATGCTATATCCTATATCGGAGCCAAATCATTTCCTGACAATTCCTATTGAACTTTATCCAATTCGACATAATTGATCAATCCACAATTTTTTTGCCCACCAGTGCAACTGATGCGTCGTTACTACTCGGATCACTCATGCACTATCGTTAACAATATTGCTAACCGAGCAATATTGTTTCACCTCGAGTACGAGTCTTTCTATCCACGATCAATATTCGACACACTCTATGCTCATCGTAACAATCCTCGAATTCACTTTCACGTCAAACCACAAGTCAAATCCAATTTTCCATGCCTTGCAAGTTCGACCATTCTCGTTGTATGAATCACCATACCAGCGCTCATGCAAAATGGTTGCCCTAATCCGACGTGACGTATGTGTGAGGCTGGAGTTGCACTCGAACAAGACAAGAACATCAACGTTGTGGTTATCGTCGAAACAATCATGACACTTTCGTTGTCGTCCAAGTAATATATCGATCCATCCTCAAATTCTTCGAAGCATTCCCACCGTTATCATCCAGACTGACATTAACTTAACTTGCATCGATACTTTATCGGGTCAACGCAACTCTTCGAGTCAACGACTCATCGTAATGCACCGTACGGAGCGGGGCATTACATAATATACCACTCAAAACAAGGTTCGTCCTCGATCGTCCTCGCTAAGGTGTGATGTCGCGTGAGCCTAGATTGTGCTCACGCAAGGCAGGTTCCATAACGGTCGATTACAGGCTAAGCAAAGGGAGTCATCGCATAGAAGTCCCAAGCAGAAACATTGAATAAACAGCAACAAAAACTTGAAGCAAAACATAAGTCATTCAAAATGCTTTTTATTGATATTGAGACAAAGATTACAATGTGGCACGAGGCCATGATTACAATCACTCAGTCCCACTCTTCTCACAATACAAGTCACTCTACTCTCTCTCATCTCTTAATACAATTTGACAAGCCAGCGGATGCTTCAGATAGGCGATGTCGGGTAAATTGTAAAAAAATCCTCGTTAAATATGCGCCTTTTGAGTAGAAAGATCTTTTAGAATTTTTTGACAGTTTACCCCTCCTTAGATTACAAATCCGCTCGATTATGCCCCTCCAGCCAAATTTTAAAAAATTTATACCTAAAATACCCTTGTCCCCCTCTAACCCCTCCCCCTCTCCGGCGGCGCCGGCGTCGGCGAGCCCCCAGCCCCACCGACCCGCCCTCGTCGGCGATCCCCCAGTACCCCCGACCCCCCCTCGCCGGCGATCCCCCAGCCCCCCACCCCCCCGATCCCCCCTCGTCGGCGAGCCCCCAGGCCCACCCTCCTCGCCGGCGAGTGTTTACAAAAACAAAAGTCTTCTTTATTTCACAAACTTTGTAAGAATATTACAATTGAATTCTGGAAAAGTACAACTATAGGAATCCGATCTGAATGACGATCGCTTTATCCCTTGGACGATGTAAACTTTGAATACGATAGTCTCTAAAGTTGAAGGCGGTAGCCTCTGAAGAATGCAGCAGCACTTGGGCAAGAACTCCTGATCTCTGGTGACAATAATGATCTGATCCCCTTAATGAAGGACTTGAAACTCTATTTATAGAGTTCTGGAAATAACTAATTTTTAGTTATTCTGGATTGCGTAGGATAGATTGCGCATACACTGGACTGCACAAGCAGTGAACTGCGCTGGCAGTTACTTGATCGTGGGCCAACTGTATGGGACACATGACATTGTTTGATTGAAATGCGCATGATCGTGTACAGACGGTTGCCACATGGTGAGGAATTGATGGCATGTATGCCACGTACAAAATATCAGTTGTCTTGATGGACTGCGCCACATAATCTGTGCTAGCTTCAGACTGTGCTGGAATTGGACTGCACTGGGATTGAACTGCGCTTCACTTGGGCTGGTAGACTGCGCTGGCTGTACAGCTGTCCTCGAGCGCTGTGTTGCACGAGAAACGAACAGTTTCCTTGTTCTTCGGGCTGTCAGCTGTCAGAAGATTTGATTCTCTGTCAGATAATAATGACGAGGCCACGTCAGCTTGCGCGCTTGGATGAGTGCGCAGTTCCGCTTGCGTAGTTGAGTTATTGCACAATCTGTCCCCTGCGCAGTTCATTTGAAGGGTGCACAATTTGATTTTCTTATCTTTTTTGATGGGTGCAACTTGATTATTAGGACCTACAAGACCCCCTTCAAAGTTTTCGAAATTTGAAAGTATTCAAAGTTTCGAAATACTTTGAATTTTGATTTTAAAATTAAGTTGCGCAAGTAATGCCTTGTCTGCGCGTTTGGAGGAATCAGCTCCTATTTCTTCGACGCAATCTGAGGCGTCTGTTACTTTCGAAAAACTATAAATAGTTCTCATTCTTCTTTCTGTCATTCTTTACTTGTTTCCAAACGTTCGAGAGAGAAAAGCTCATGTGCCAACTCCGACTCTTCTCTTTTTCTTCTTCGTCGACATCAATGGCCCCGAAATGTTACGCCGCCGAGAAGGGCAAAGCCCCCGTTGAGTCTTCGACTCGGGCTGCGCCTCGCATTTCTCGTCACGAAGTCGGTCACCCTGCGTTGCAAGGTAGACGATGGACTCGATCAAAAACCCTTTTTAGGGTTCTTTGACATTGTTGAACCTTCAAACCTCTCTCTTTTTAGAGATTTGGTTGTATTGCGCCGCCCTGTTTAGGGTTTTGGCTGCACATACACAAATAGTTTTCATTTTTATGAAAACTATTTTCTTGCGCAATCGGTTAGAAAGCGCTGGCAAATGTTCAGCGCAATCTACCGTTTTGCGCAAGTCTATCCAGCGCAAACTAATGCTTTGCGCAGGTTGTTCAGCGCAATCTGATGACTTACGCAAGTGGATGTTTTGGCACAACTGGATATTCTGCGCATGTAGGCTACATTATCGTAATCTGATGCTATGCACATAGCACAATCTGATGCTTGCACAATTTGAACAGAATCTTTGATTTTACATGTACTGAATTCTGTCTTTTTTTGTTCGATGCAGTTAACATCCGGAAAGACCCAAATTATGAAATATTTGTAGGGACTTTTAAGGAAGATCTGTCCCATGTAACATTTCCCCAGTATGCCCTGCCATCGTCCCGTCAAGCCATCTTAACAGCACAAGACAATGAAACATTGTTGAGTCTGATGAACGGGCAGCCTCTGCAGACTGCTGATGCCATTATTCATAAGAAGCCTCTGTTTCTATTTGGTGAGGCTCTTGATAAGAGTTCTCAGCCGAGACCTCGATTTGAGCAGAGACTCTTTCAGAGAGCGGAGAAGAGGATACTTTTGCCTGAGATTTCCAGGTGCCTTCCTTTATCTCGCTATGCTCATGCGAGCTATCCCAGGAAGATGGACTGGGATATAACTCCTCTCCAACAAGCCCGAACAGGGAACATTTGTGTGAAGAAATGGCCCAACAATAAGGACATGTTCTATAGTTCGTCTGAGCGTCACAGCTCTCTGCTCAGAGGATTGAAACCTGGGTGCATCCCACCAGAGAACTCCTCCCTGCTGCTGCCGATCAGGACACCGATCTTTGTAAATGAATTTGCGAAGGTTGAGGGAAGATATTCGGATCAGGACATCCGATTGACAGGTCTGGTGAATCAAGATAACAAAAGATGGAACTGCATAGCCAATTGGATATTGGCTCAGTTCGAAGAGAAGCTCAAGGAGATTGAGCTGTACCAGGCGGTATACTCTACCGTATACGGCTTCCACCCCAACCCTCATCTGTTCCTCGCATTGGCGGAGAGGTACAACTTCAGGACAGGGACTTTTATGACGCCCTGTGGAGAGATTGGACTGGCTCTTCATGAGATGAAGTATATCTCGAGCTTGCCAATGGGGGAATTCTCCTATGAAGAATTTGTTCCAACCAATGACGAGTTGGACAGACTTCGTCAAGAGAATGCTGATATGGTGGCCGTTTTTGAAGAACTGATGTGCCACTATAAGATCTGCTCCTTGTATTACAAGAGTGGTTCCTTTGGCACTTGCTACTCGACAAAGTGGTTGCCCTATCTCTTTCTCAACCATATCATGGAGAAGAAGACTAAGGAGCACGATAAGTGCAACCCTAACTTCTTCAGACCACTCATCCATAGTGAGGTGATTGGATTGATGGAGGAGAACAAGGAGATGGACATCAAGGTAGATGATGAACTTCAATATCCTATTTTCCAGACAGAAGATATTATTGAAAGTTTCATGAGGCTGGGCTATAGGTCCATGTCAAAGGAAGCCCAGCTGGCGGGTTTCCTTACCTATTGGCTCTGACGATTCGTCGTCCCTGGAGCCAGCACCATCGATCGCTTCCATCGCGGCGTGCTCTTTGCTGCCATCCGTTTAGTCTTTGGCTACCGGATGGATCTGCTGTCGGCGATGACCTGCAGAGTGAATGCGGGTCTCCGTCTTTTTGTTGATTCAATGCTCAAGGGGAAAGGCGAGAAAGGGAACTTTCCTCGGCTGGAGCTTCCCTACACTTATTTGTTCGGATGGTTGCTTCTGCACTATCCTACATTGATGAATCCTGACATGGGAGCAGTAGGCGGCAGCTTCTTAAGGAGATTCTCCAGAAGCAAATGGATATACACCAGTCTAAGAGATTGCAGACGAGCTCTGAATCTCGAAAAGGGATGGAACTTCCCCCTCCAACTGGCTATGAACATATGTCTACAAATCTGGTTGATCTTGGGAGGCAGCCTTTGGGTCGTGTATTGTTTGATTGGCTGAAGACGATCCGGCCGTTACACCTGGTCTACAGATTTGAATATGAATGTTACTTGGAACCCTATCATTCCAGCCGATTTGCGCGCCAATTCGGCTATGACCAATTCTACGTAGGCAACGCCATCACGTGCCTGCAAGGAAAAGGTTATTTGATCGATGGCGCCCGGGCTTGGGCTTATTATAACGCTCGAGACACAAGAACAGTGTTCTCGATGCCGACGAAGGGCGACCATGGTCCTCGGATGCTGTACACATATTCAATTTTCTACACATCGACAAATACCTTTGCTGAGAACTTCAGTCTTGCCGATAGCTTTGCAACAGCAACACGACTAAAGAAAGGAGCAACTGTTGTGTCGGCTCCTGTTAATGACGAAGAATATGAGCCGGTTGATGCCCCGTTGGAAGCTTCGAGGGAAGCCAACTTCCCCGAAGAAGTCAACGAGTCACTGCGTGTCTCATTGAAGGTTGTCAAATCTCCAGCCAAGGAGAGGAAGAGGAGGATAGAGGAACCTTCTTCTCCAGTTGCCAAGAAGAAGCTTGTCTTGGAACCTTCAGAAAAGGTCACCACTCGGTCGCAGTCTCGGCAGCTGGCTGAGATGACTCAGAGGAAAGAAGCGACCACCCCAACTTCTATTCACAGACAAGAAAATGTCATAGATGTAGAGAGTCCGGAGAGACCTCTTCACAGAAAGAAACTGGTCTTCAGAAGAAAGAAGGTAGTCACTCCTCCGAGACAAATCATGTCCTCAGTTGTAGCTAGTGCTGTTGCTAGAATCATAATGTCATCTCCTACACCTGCCCCTGAGCCCAGGCAGGAAACTCCTAGTCCAGAACAGAGGGATGAGGCTGTAGAGCCCAGGAAAGACATTGTGGAGAGAGATGATGAAGTTTTGCGATCTCCTTCACTTGCATTAGAAACTACCCAGCTTCCTGCTACACCAGGAACACTCCGTGAAGAAGAAGATCGATTAATGATCGATGCACTGAATGATTGCAACCTTGGCCTGCAGGATGATGTAGATCCGGCCGTCGCAACTGACAGCGAAGAAGCACCAGAGGACAGTATAAGTAATGAAGATACATCAACAGAAGCTGTTGATGATACTTTAAATCCAAAAGAGGACGCTAATGTCCATGTATCCCCAGAGGATGTTGAGGTGCATATGTCTCCAGAAAAGAATGTGGGTGAAGAAGTAGCACCTGAGAAAACTACTACTGCTGATCTCAAAGGTATTGAATGAGATTATTAATCTTCTTTTCATAGATTAAATGGCTGACATCTCTATTTTTTGTCCATGCAGAACTTAAATCTTCTCCAGTTCCTCCCACATGCACTGATATAGTGCCAATAATGGTGATAGCTAGTGGTAGCCGACCTTTTTCAGGCGGCTCCGAGGCGGGTAGTAGCCATGCAATAATGTCTGAGGCTACTTCTGCGAGGTTGGAACCTGTACCAGCAGATGACAGACTTGTCGCTGGACCAAGCCATGGTAAGATTGCCTCTACTTTTGATCATTTTCAATTAGTTGCTAATGACAACAAAAATGATAAGGTTTATTTGATTTTACAGAAGAACATCCGGGAGGGGCAGCTAGCTCTACCATGGCTCCTCTATCCAGAGAGCCCTCCACTTATGTGCAAAAAGTTGAACGTCTATCCCAGGCACCTGCTGCTTCGTCGTCAATGGGAGTAGCCGCTACACCTGGTGCCCTGGCTACTAACCGATTTATCATAAGCTCCTTCACCAACCTTTTCTTTACTTCATTGGGACCCTTAGTAGATAAGGTGATAGAGAAAGAAGATGTTGGTTTCTCAATAGTTAGAGGTCCAACCTCCTATCTGATCAATGCCATCCGAAGTCAAGGCGACGAAGCTCAAGCCGTTTTTCTTGAACATATACTAGATGAGCTGGAGGCATCGGTTAGGATCTACAAAGAGCTTAATAGGGGGGGGTGGAGCCCTTGGTACAGGCTGAATTTGAGAAGATGTCTCAAGAGGCTGCAGTTGCAAAAGTTGATCTCCAAGTTCTCTTGGACACTTTCTCTACTAAGTCTGCTGAGTATAACTCCCAAGTGAAAACAATAGCATCTGTTGCTGAGGAGAAGGAGAGAAAAGTTGCTGAGCTGCAAGCAGAATCTGCCCGTCTTCAAGAAGAGCTGAGACTTGTTCAGCTTGCTCTGGAGGATGAGGCCACACAACATCAGGCTGCAGTTCAACAACTGGACACTCTGACTCAGGAAAGAGATGAGTATGTCGCAACTCATCAAGCTGAAATTTCCCGTAAACTAGTAACCTTGCCGTCTTTCGACGATAAGTCTGGGATGGAGGAAGCTAGAAGGCGAGTAATGGACTCTCGTGAGGAGCGACTGCAAACTTTAAAGCAGCAGATGACTAGCTTGATGACCCCGCCAACCGAATAGAAAGATTCTTTGTATCTTTTTGTTTTGTGACATGTATTTTTGTAATGTCTTTCAATTTTGATCAATAAAAAGACATTTTCTTTGTGGTTCTATTATTTATTGCATATCTTATTCAGATATAAATAATAACGATAGAAAATATATTCAGAGGTGCAAGACATGATATATTTCTTGAATTTTAGAAAATAATTATATTCATTATATCTGTTCAGAGGTAATGTGGACAAAGCAGAATATAATTTATTGAATATCATTATTTCAATAGACAACTTAATCAAAGATAACAAATATATGACAAGTTGCTGATGTGGATAAACGGATGAATCGTCAAAACGAAATGAATCATCGGGATGTGTGAACGAAATGAATCGTCAGGATGAACGGATGAACCGTCAAATGAATTAAATGAACGGGTGGACCGTCAGATGAAATAGAATGAACGGGCGAACCATCGAATGGATGTAATGAATAGGTGAACCGTCAGATGAATGTAATGAACGAACGAACCGTCGAATGGATGTAATGGACGGGTGAACCGTCAGATGAATGTAATGAACGAACGAACCGTCGGATGAATGTAATGAACGAATGAACCGTCGGATGAATGTAATGAACGGGTGAACCGTCAGATGAATGTAATGAACGAACGAACCGTCGGATGAATGTAATGAACGGGTGAACCGTCAGATGAATGTAATGAACGAACGAACCGTCGGATGAATGTAATAAACGGGTGAACCGTCAGATGAATGTAATGAACGGACGAACCGTCGGATGAATGTAATGAACGGGTGAACCATCAGATGAATGTAATGAACGGACGAACCGTCGGATGAATGTAATGAACGGGTGAACCGTCAGATGAATGTAATGAACGGACGAACCATCAGATGTAAGGATCTCTGCCTATAAATAGGACAGAAATTTTGGTGGAATGATCATTTTCACTTTCTGATCCAAAATGTCGTCTGGGGATGCATCCAAGAAGGCTGAGATCGCCCCGAAGGTTGAAGAACTCCCGGAGAAACATCCAGCCGATCCCATCCAGCCAAAACAGATAGAAACGGGCGAAGGTTCATCTGCACCCAAGCCACCAAGGGACATCCTGGACTTCCTACTTGAACCAGGGACGACAGAGGGAGAAGAGGCCATGAGGATGGCTGCTTGCAAGTTCCTGGTGGGTTCGAGCAAGGATGTTCTCGGCTCTTTTGCCGACTATGTCTTCGATAAGGACGGCAGCGGCCCACGTCCCCATTTTGAGAAGAATGATAGTGACCTTCCTAGATATTATGTACTATCATTTACAATAAAATAAAATCGAATTTTATTTATGAATTTGTCTGATGATTACAAGCAATTTCTTTTACATTTATACATAATATTTTTTGAGGAACTTGCCGTTGATGGCATCATTGCAACTCGACCATCCAGTTCTGTGAGTTGATAGGCTCCATTTGAGAAGACTTTGCTCACGATATATGGACCTTCCCACTTTGCATCGAACTTGCCTTTACTCATGTGAGTCATAGTCATGGGACGTCTGACTGTTAGAACGAGCTCTCCTTTCTGAAAGGCTCTGACTTTAACTTTGCGGTTGAAAGTCTTCGAGATGCGGGCTTGATATAACTCAATATGCTGTTGAGCCATTAACCGCTTCTCGTCGAGCGCTTCCAATTCTTGAAGCCGAAGGAGATCGTTGTTCTCCGTAGTGAGCTCATTAGCGATGGCAATCCTTAAGGATGGGATTTGAAGTTCCAAAGGAAGAACAGCTTCACAGCCGTATACCAAAGAGAAGGGTGTACAGCCTGTAGGGTTGCGGACCGTAGTACGGTAAGCCCAAAGACATTTGCCAAGCTTGTCACTCCAGTTTCATTTGTTAGTAGATACAAACTTCTTGAGGTGCTTGATAATAGTTTTGTTGAAGGCTTCGGCCAAGCCATTAGCAGCAGGATTATAAGCTGTCGAAGCGACATTGTCAATCTGATGATCATCACAGAATCTTGTGAACTTTTGACTGATGAACTGTGGTCCATTGTCATGAATGATCCTTCGAGGTACACCAAATCTATAGATGACATGGTGTTTGACAAAGTTGATGACGCTGTTGGTCTTGACTTCGGCCAAAGGTATAACTTCAGCCCATTTGGAGAAGTAGTCAGTTATTGCTAGTATGAACCGATGTCCTCTAGAAGAAGGAGGATTGATGGGACCTATAATGTCCATGTCCCAAGCTTCGAAAGGCCAGGAAGCAGCAGTCGGATGAAGGAATTCTGACAGTTGATGGATGAAATCTGCGTGGATTTGGCAGGCTCGATATTTTCTTGCATATTTGATGGCATCAGATACCATAGAGGGCCAGTAGTAACCCATGCGTCGGATGCGATCCTGTAGCTTAGGACCGGGTTGATGTGCTCCGCAGACACCATCGTGAGCTTCACGTAACATTTATTTCGCTTCATCACTAGCAAGACAGCGCAAAAGAAGACCGTCATAAGTCTGTCGATAGAGAGTCTTGGTAGTCTGATTGTAGTAGAACCGGAGAGATCGTCGACGAATACTCGTAGCCTCCTTAAGGTCTTCAGGAAGTATATCGTGAACTACGAAGTCGATGAAGGGAGCTCTCCAATCTTTACCGATAACATTGGCTTCAGTAAAATTACTGAACTCAATATTATGATTGTTTTCAATGCAGAATAATTCCCGATTGGAAACAACAACTACCTGTTATCTTTTGATATGGATGGCTAATACTGCTGCAATATTGGCCAAAGCATCTGCCTCAGTATTACAAGCTCGACGAACATATTCGATAAAGAAGGCTTTGAATGATGTAGCCATGCTGATTGCCGCTTCATGATAAGGCACTAAATCTTGATGGCGAACTTCATAGGTTTCTCTAACCTGGTTAACAACCAGCTTGGAATCGCCATAGACTTCAAGATATTCGACATCCAGTTGTTTGGCTAATTGAAGGCCAATGAGTAGAGCATTGTATTCAGCTACGTTGTTGGAGCAAAGTTCATCTAGGGAGTAGGCTCTTTGAATAGTTGACCCGTCTGGAGAAACAAGGACAACTCCAACTCCTGCAACAATGGCACCATTTGGTCCGACCCTGGATGCACCGTCAAAGAATAGACGCCAAGTAAGAAATTCTTCAGAGATCGTATTTGATTCCAATGTCTCGTCTAGAATTTCATCATAGAGTTTGGATGTCTCTGGAACAGGATGAGCGGCTAAGAAATCCGCTAGCGCTTGACCTTTAACAGATTTTTGTGGTACATATACCATGTCATATTGGGCTAGCAGAATGGCCCATGTAGCCAGCCGAGAATTGAGTGTGCTAGGCTTCTTCATCAGTACCCGAAGAGGATTAACTCGGGATATGACATGAATAGTTTGGCCAATGATGTAATGTCGAGTCTTTTGAACAGCGAACGTAAGAGCTAGGCATTCTTTTTCGACCAGACTATAACGGTGTTTGGCACCAATCATAGTTCGAATGAGATAATAGATAGCCTGTTCATGACCTTCATTGTTCTTTTGGGCAAGTAAAGCATCCAATGAATGATCCATAGCACGGACATACATTAAGAATGGTATGCCTGAGATCGGTGGCACCAAGACTGGTGGGTTCATGAGATATTGCTTTATATCTTTGAATGCTTGTTGACATTCTTCAGTCCAAATAAAAGATACACCCTTCTTCATTAGCTGAGTAAATGGTCTACAGCGTCCAGACAAATTCGAAATGAACCTTCTGATGTACGCAAGTCGACCTTGGAATCCTCGTAGCTCTTTTAGGTTGCGTGGAGGACGCATCTCTTGAATGGCTTTGATCTTCTCGGGATCTACGTGTATACCCTTAGAGGTAATGACGAAGCCGAGAAATTTACTACTAGAGACAACCAAGAATGACTTGGTGGGATTCATTTTGAGTTGATGCTGGCACATCAGATTAAAGATCGTTCTCAAGTCTTAGATATGATCTTCCTTTAGACGACTTTGGACAGCAATATCGTCGACATAGCACTCGATAGTCTTGCAAAGATGATCTCGAAAGATGGTACTCATAGCCCGTTGGTAAGTTGCACCCGCGTTCTTGAGACCAAATGGCATTACAGTGTAGCAGTAGACTCCACGAGGAGTGCGGAAAAAAGTGTATTTTTCATCTTTAGGATTCATCCGAATCTGATTGTATCCCGAGAATCCGTCCATGAAGGATATCCTTTCGAACCCACAGGTGTTGTCAATCATAATGTCCGTGATAGGGAGAGGAAATTCATCTTTTGGACAGGCTTCATTAAGATCCCGAAAGTCGATGCAAACTCGAACTTTGCCGATTTTCTTCAGGACTGGAACGACGTTGGCTACCCAATCAGGATATTGTTCTTCTCGAATGAAGCCACAAGCGATGAGCTTCTTGACTTCATCATCGATTGTGTCCATCATTTCTGGCTTAAAACGCCGCTGATGTTGTTTGACTGGCTTTGCATTAGGCAAGATATTCAATTTATGAGTAGCAACTTTGGGATCTAAACCTGGCATGTCTTCATAATTCCATGCAAAAACATCAATGTATTCTCGAATAAGAAGAATTAATTCTTGCTTATCTGCCTCTGGAAGGTTCTTGCTGATGAATATTGGACGAGGTGACCCGCTCTCTCCTACATCAATTTGAACTAATTGATCTTCGGTAAGAGGTTCCCTTTGTTCGAATCGGAGTTCCTATTGGGTATCCATTCGTTGAGCCCAAGGATCTGTTTCAGGACTTTCTTCAATATCCTCGTCATATCCTTTCGGAAGTTCGACGGAGACCATGTTAGAAGATACAATTAGCCGATAAATTTGACCAATACTGGTATCAGAATCCCATGATCTGGAATCAGAAGAATTAAAGCGCTCCTCACTATCGGATTCGGAGACTGCAGGGGATAATACCGGAGGTGAAGAATATCCGAGACCTTTTTTGGTCCTGCTATAATACATCTCTGACTTTCCTTTCGGGACAACCGTACGGATAGGAGTTCGTCTACCCTTACCGTAGTTGAGGCCATTTTTGAAATCATAACCCATCCTTCGGATGATATCTTTTGATTGTTGACTGTAACGACGAAGTTGGAGATGTCCCGTATCGTTACTTTTGCTATCATCCGTATAACTGAATTTTTGTTCTAGTCCTTTACTAAAAAGTATTGGACTTTCGCCTCTCTTTCGAGAAGGGACAATGAAGTATGAGTCGTCTGGGTGTTCGAGTAAGGCCTCCGTTTGAAGAGACTGTACAACTCCCATTGTAAATGACTGAAAGCTATCTAACATATCCAAATAGCACTTAGCATGATAAATGACATCAGTATACTGGAAAGTAGATGCTTTTTTATTGATTTGTACATCTGTATTTACAACAGGACCTTTAGCCTTAGCAGACTTAGTCAGATTGATTACAAGAGAGGGTGAAAAAGAACGTGGAGGAGGCTTGTTACGACGAAGGTCAATAACAAGTGGCTCAGAGGAGGTGAGCACCCTTTTGTCCTTATTATGAGATGAATCAATAACAAGTGGCTCAGAAGAGGTGAGCTGCTTTTTATCCTTGTTATGACATAAGTCGATAACAAGTGGCTCAGAAGAGGTGAGCTCCCTTTGATCTTGACCACCATTGATTGGTTGCTTCTGGACTGGCAAGTGAATAGCCAATGGTTTGGAGGACTGAGGATGAGAAACACGCCCTTTGACAGGTATGATGAGGGTATCTTTGGGCACTGTTTTTTGTTCTTCTTCAGTGTCTAGAGCCAGTACAACCTTCATGAACTCATCTTTGTACATGCGAGCATCGTTGCAGTATGCTTCAACACCTTTGAAAGGATAGAGATCCGCAACCTCCTTTTGAACCTCTCCATTGTCATCAACATATTTGAAACATTGATAGAGAGTAGACAAAACAATATTGTGTTCATGCAGGAATGGTCTCCCCAACAAAGCATTGTAAGAACAACCATGATTGTCTATGATGTAGAAGGTCACCTTTGTGCGGAGATTGCCTATTTGGAGTTTTAGACGAATCTTGCCCAGAGGTTCACTTCTTCCCTGGTTGAACCCCAAGATGGTGGTGATTGTGCTAGAAAGACTATGCACTGGGATCTTCAGTGCATCTAGCATTGTCTTCGATATAATGCTGAGTGCTGACCCTGGATCTATTAGAATACGATCGACTTTCATCGAGTCGACATATCCTGTATAGTATAAAGGACGGTCATGCCTATTGTCTTCCATCAGCATATCATCCTGTGTGAAGGTAATATTAGAAATTAACTCCAACACACTATGACAATGGAGGCAAGAGACATGCTCTGCCTTCGGCTTCTTGAGAAGGGTTAGACAAGTTTCTGCCTGCATTAGAGCTTCACTCAGAGTCTCTCGAGTCTCTTTAGAAAGGCGCAAGAGCTCGAAGATTGACAGCCTAGCCGGTGTATTGACTAGTTGAGCCAAAATATCAAAGTTGTATGGCTTTTCAAGTCCAGAGGGAGATGACTTCTTCAAAGGCTTGTCAAAGCAGACTTGTTGTTTGCCTTTATCGGCTACCGTCGGCTTGGAGGGACTAGGTACCTCAACCGGTGAGGACGCAGAAGGGATGTTTTCAGTGGAAACAGGTTGCACTGGAGCAGACTCAGAAGAAGAAGCAGAATTCTCCTGAGCTTCGGGATACTCACGTAGATAGGCTTTCCCTGACCTGGTGCCCAGCAGGATTTCTTCTTCAACTATGGGGTCAAAAGACACCATATTGCAAGTCTTTGTCTTGCCCTTGGAGCGTTCTTTTTTCTTGAAAGGAGCCTCGACGTCAGCAACAAAGTCTGGATGGATCCATATAATCTCACCGTTGTCAAGAGATAAAGGGACGACACCTTCACTTCGTGGAGGAGGGAGATTCTCGATCTCAAGAGTGGCCTTAGGGATAGGGATGACACCATATTGTACCATCTATGGAGGGAAGTTACCGAACTGTACTGAGACCATGTTCGCAGTAACCGTCTTCTCGTCTTGTTGCAGAGTGACAACACCAGCGTTGACTAGCTCTTGAATCTTGCCATTGAGCACATAACATGCTCGAGTGGGATGTCCAATGAACCTGTGATAGACACAATATTTGGGATGATCGGTCTTACCGACCTCATCAGGCTTCTTTGGGTCTGGGAGTTGGAGCTTATTGCTTTTGATCAAGCAATCAAAGATGCTCACGGTGTCGTTCTCGTCAAATGAGTACTCCACTTTAGGCCGAGGTTCCCTTGGTGGAGGGGCAGAAGGAGTAGAAGTAGACGTAGGTGGAGCCACATTAACAGCCAAAGATTCTTTGCTCTTCAAGTTGATGTTCAAAGTCTCTTTATTCTTGCGGTTGTTCTGGCTATTACCGCTACTCGATGTCTGGTGTTCATCCCAGTCGGGGTTAGACATGTGTACCCCTAGTTGCTTGAACTTGTCAGCGCTAACTTCAGCTGCTTTAGCGTTGACAATGAAGGATGGCCAATCTTGGAACTGAGTTGAGCCCGTCCACATGCTGATAATAGGCAAAAGATTCGCCTTGCAAGTGTCTATGGTGACAGCGGCCGAAGTCCCAAGAGGCATCTTTAAAGCTTCTCGGCGGAACCTTTCAATGAAACTCTCAGCGGTTTCATTATGTCTTTGTTTGATTTTATTAAGGGCTGACATGGTCATGTCGTTGATCCCCTCATAGAATCGTTCCAAGAAGATCTGTTTGAAACCCGAGAAGGAAGTGATACATCAATCAGGCAAGCTTCTGTACCAATCGTATGCTACACCGGCTAAACAGTCGACGAATACCCTGGTAAGAAGAGCGTCATTTGGCTGAAGTTGGACAGTCATTACCTCAAAGTGGTTAATAAACTGACTAGGAGAAGTACTGCCGTCAAATAGTAAAATTGTTGGAATCTTGTACTTCGGAGGAAATGGGACTTCCTTCCATTCAATTGGATAGGGTTGTTTGCTCTCCAATCTCTGTAAATTGTCCTTCTCTTTAAAAGCCTCGAATTGAGTGCGCAAGAGTTTGACAGCTTCATTAGCATCCTCCGATGATGAAGAAGGAGCAAGCTGAATCAGAGTGTTAGGGGGAGGAACAGCGTAGTAAGCACTACCCCCAGTACCTGACTGACTGAGTGTGGGTTGAATTTGTACAGGGGGTATTTGAGGAGATACTACCCCCAGCCTTGTATTGACAGGCACCGACGATGCTATGATCTCAGGATTTATAGCAGGTACAGTCGGTGGTATTGTATGTTGGGCCACGATGATAGAATGCATACTTGCAACCATTTCAGCCATGGTCTTCAACTTGTCCTCCAGTGCTGCAATTCGTTGTTCTTGATTAGCTGAACTAGAAGCATCTGGATCTTAAGTGACAACATAAGCTGTCACTTCTCTAGGTACAATAGAGGACACTGTCTGTTCAGAACTTTCACTGTATGCATCATAATCAGAGAAGGAATCATCTCCTGAATGAGAAGTAGGAAGATGACCAGAAGAATCTTGGAGAAGATTCCTTTGACCGATTGTATCCCGGCTTCGGGATCGGGTATGTCGAAATACTCCTTCAGAGGATTCTTGGAGTAAATCTAAATACCGCTGGCTGGGCCGGCGAGGCTTGCCGTGCTTGGAGCACTTTCTACCTCCAGTGTCTCGAGAAGCCATGTTGACGGAAGCATACAATACTTCGTCTTCGTCTTCCGATATTGGTTCCGAAGTTGCAAAATTCAGACGATCGAAGACAGATCGTTTTGTTGTCTGGCAACAACACTGGATGATAACTTTGTGATTGCAATGGTGTTCAAGTGGTTGAACTGGAGGTGTTGAGATGTTGTCCCGCTTTTGCCTGAGATGCTCCCGGAGGTCAGGAACAACGACGGGACGAGAAGAAGTTTGAGGGACATGTTCTTTGACAACATTCGGAACATGGTTCCGGTTCTTCAGATGTTTTGTCCCTTGAGTGTACAGGGAAGTACTTACTTCATTAGCATAGGTGTCAGGATTTTTGAACTTGGCAGTTTGCCTTTGATGTAGGTTCGTCTTCGGCATTGGCTGCTTGCGTTTCGCCGAAGTTGACGTAGACCGAGATCTATTGAGATAACTTCGTAGATTAGCAAACTCACCCCCAGGGGTTTCTGTCTGAGACACCAGTAATTTGTCCTGCTTTGATCGAGATATTTGGAGAGTTGGGAGATCTTGGAATTCTGCTGTCGGAGTAGGCAGAATACCTCTTTGATCAGTACACTTCCCTCTGGTCAGAAGAGAAGATCTTTTGTTTGAAAGAGTTTTTGTACTACTTGGTGCCGAGGCACGTTCAGATTGATCTTCCGAGGTAAAAACCGGGGAATACTGAGAAAAGACCAACGGGCATTTTCCTTTGTTTTGTGAGGAAGGGTTAGCTAAAGAGCGTTTCCCTCTGTTGTCTTCCAAGTCGTGGAACGAGGAAGTTTGAGAAAAGACCAATAGGCCTTTTTTGTTCTAAAGAGAAGGAGGAATAGTCAGCAGACTACCCCCAGTGGATTGCGCTGGAGCAACAGGGTGCTTGGAAAGAGAAGCTGAGTCTTCTCCCTTGCTGTAAGAAGAAGGGAAATTAGCCAAAGGGCTGTTCCTCTTAGACTACGCTGGCACAGTTTGCGCAGGGGTTGAAGTGGTTGTTGGCGCATTGGCTAGTTGTGCATGAGGAGTTTTGACAGATGGCCTTTTGGCCACAGACACAGCAGCTTGCGCAGCAGGAGTCTTGACTCCAGAGTGCTTGAGTTGCACTCTGGTTGCTGGAGTGGTGGACTGCACAGGAAGAGTTGCAGCCAGTTGCGCCAGTGGAAGAGGAGTCTTGCACTTTGTCAGAGCAGTATAGGAAAT
The DNA here is from genome assembly GCA_029216955.1 of Iris pallida. Taxonomy (NCBI): domain Eukaryota; kingdom Viridiplantae; phylum Streptophyta; class Magnoliopsida; order Asparagales; family Iridaceae; genus Iris; species Iris pallida. Next base: position 1,782,500 of record JANAVB010010599.1, on the reverse strand, counting down.
AGTTTGTGCACTGGCAAGAGGAGCAGTGTACTGCGTATCAGTTTTGGGAGCAGAGACAGCAGACTGCGCAGCAGTCTTGGCAGCAAAGGCAGTAGACTGCACAGTAGTCTTGGCGGCAGAGGCAGTAGACTGCACAGCAGTCTTGGGGACCCACACTGGGTGAACCTTGCTTGTGGCAGAAGTTGTTGCAGTACGAGGGGTGGTCCTGGAGTTGATCATCGCCTCGTAGGCCGTCTGGTTGACCTTCACAACCAGCGTCTTCTGTGTCTTTCCGATAGACGCAACGTCACATTGAGTTGTCACTTCCTCGTCGGAGGAGAAAGTCGTCCCTAGCAGAGTCGCCATTTTGTTTGCAAAAACAAAAGTCTTCTTTATTTCACAAACTTTGTAAGAATATTACAATTGAATTCTGGAAAAGTACAACTATAGGAATCTGATCTGAATGACGATCGCTTTATCCCTTGGACGATGTGAACTTTGAAGACGATAGCCTCTGAAGTTGAAGGCGGTAGCCTCTGAAGAATGCAGCAGCACTTGGGCAAGAACTCCTGATCTCTGGTGACAATAATGATCTGATCCCCTTAATTAAGGACTTGAAACTCTATTTATAGAGTTCTGGAAATAACTAATTTTAAGTTATTCTGGATTGCGCAGGATAGATTGTGCATACACTGGACTGCGCAAGCATTGAACTGTGCTGGCAGTTACTTAATCGTGGGCCAACTGTATGGGACACATGGCATTGTTTGATTGAAATACGCATGATCGTGTACAGACGGTTGCCACATGGTGAGCAAATGATGGCATGTATGCCACGTACAAAATGTCAGTTGTCTTGATGGACTGCGCCACATGAACTGCGCTAGCTTCAGACTGCACTGGAATTGGACTGCACTGGGATTGAACTGCGCTTCACTTAGGCTGGTAGACTGCGCTGGCTGTACAGCTGTCCTCGAGTGCTGTGTTGCACGAGAAACGAACAGTTTCCTCGTTCTTCGGGCTGTCAGCTGTCAGAAGATTTGATTCTCTGTCAGATAATGATGACGAGGCCACGTCAGCTTGCGTGCTTGGATGAGTGCGCAGTTCCGCTTGCGCAGGTGAGTTGTTGCGCAATATGTCCCCTGCGCAGTTCATTTGAAGGATGCACAATTTGATTTTCCTTGCTTTTTTTGATGGGTGCAACTTGATTTTTAGGACCTACAGCGAGCGCCCCCCGACCCACCCCCCTCCTCCTCTCTCGTCGGCCTCGACCCCCCCTCCTCCTCCTTCGCCGGCCCCGACCCCCTGCTCCCTCGCCGGCCCCGACCCCTCATGCTCCTCCTCGCCGGCGAGTGACCCCCCGACCCCCCCCGCCCAACCCTCCACCCCCTCTCCCTCGTCGGCGAGCGCACCCCTCTCCTCCTCCTCGCCGGCGAGCGCACCCCAAGCAACCGAAGAAGGAGGGAGGAGGGGTAAAATTGTCATTTGGGTGCAAAATGAGCATATTTCATAATTTTGGGAATTTTAAGAGTATGGGGTCTTTTAGTGCAAAAAGCGGGAATCTAACGAGGGGTTTTTTGTAATTTACCCAAGCGATGTCCATACATTATGTCCCGTATAAGTCCAGACTCCATACAGCCGCACGCCTCGAAACGCCAAGGAACTCCGTGCCTCGACGCATTCATGTGAGCTTCGCGCCAACGAGCTTCTACCTAAGCCTGTACATAAACACTGTGTGGGTGTCAGTACTCGACTGTACTGGTGGTGTGAACTCCTCGCCCACCCATACAAAATCGACACGTTCATTTACTTTGTGCAACATAATCCCTTTAAGATTGTCTTTCTATTCTTGCCTTATGATCGATTTTAGGACATAAACTCTTGGCCTATTTTGTGACTCTAGACCATCACCGTGCCTTGCACCAACAACTTGTTTATACTTTGCCTCTAGACCCTTCTCGTGCCAACAATGTCAACTTATCGACTCGTGCTTGCCTATCGGCCCATGTTTGGGATGCGACGGTTTGGGTCGTGCCATAAACTCTATTTGTGCTTCAATATAATTGAGGCAGCGCCTCCCTACTTAGTCTTTTTCCTGTACTCGCGCCATAACAACGTGTTCGTGCCATAACCGATCGAGATCGTGCCTCGCAACTCAATATGACTTAACCAAACTTGCCCTACGGCCCATAATGACTTAACTCGAAAGTACTCAATTCCAACTCATACAACTCTATGCCAACGACTTATTACTCGACGCTACATCTCGTGCCGAAGCACGTGTCCGTACTCTAGTCATATCTTAGGCCCATAATGGTGTTGCAACCGTGCATACCTTATTAACTCAACCCGTGTCGTGCTTGTACTATCTCTGATTCGACCGACATCGTGCATGCGGATTGCCGCTTAACACATCAACTTATCTATATAAAAGTCATTGGCAATCCAAGCCATCGTGGACATAGCTCGGGTAGGCGGTGGGTCTTTCGATGTAAGGTAGCTAGTCCCATGGAAAGCCTTCGACTACCTACGCGATACAATCCAGCGCTGCTACAACGTCTTCCCCCTAGGTCGACCTGGCCCCGACGTAATACCAGTCGAGGAAGAAATCCTTGTACACAAGTTGTCCATGACCACGCACCTACGAAAACATCTAGACTCACATAAATGCATGACCTAATTTACGGTACAACTTGAACCATACTTAGCAAAACGTGCTTTGAAACCATGAGACTCCCAATCGAGGGACCGCCTCATACTTTGCAATGCAAAACGTACATTGGAACCATACGGTGCAAAACATGCATCCTTGGAGACTCCCAAACGAGGGACCGCATTGGCGACAAACGGTCGCATGAGCTTTCCACTCTTTGAAATCCAGGGAAGGACTATTGCATAGCCTTCCTACTTGAACAAAACGTGTTCCTTAAGTGCCATAGATCATGGCTAACTTTTTATCGAGCCAACCGTGGCTCGTACCTTAAACCAGCTCGTGTTGTATACAACAGTATCGTGCAAGTCATACTTTATATGACGAGCCTTGAAATCATGGAACTATGTGACTTGACAACCGCATCAAGCATGGGACAATGCTTACTATGACTTCGATAGTCCAGCATAACTCTTGCCTAACACAGTCATGCACCACTTAACCCATGGAACGATCAAAGGCTATTCCAAGCCTTGGATGATGGAACCGTGCATGCTTTACCAAGCATTTATACGTACGACGCATATGACTTAGGCTAAGTTCACAACTTTGTGGCAACTTAAACAAACTTTCCTTCTCCCAAGCCACGGGATAAAGGACCGAGTGTCATTTTGAAAGCATGTCGTGCAACACTTCTAAGTAGACCGTGGAACCTTTCCATATTCTAACTCAATCGACGCAACTTGGGATTATTCCCTTAGCTATGTGGATTCGTCTCTTTTATCATCAAGCCTACTTGTGCAGTTGAAAACTTTTGTTTTATTAGTGTGAAGGCCAAGCTGAGACAAGTTCACTGAAGCCACCCACCTGAATGAGGAGTCGCCTAGACCGAGCGGATCTTCGAGCAAGCCGTTGCATGGATAAGTCCGAACGCCGTTGGCGTTTCGATTCCTCCGATTGAGCTGAACGGGACGGGGCATTACATAATACACCACCCAGAAAAAAGTTTCGTCCTCGAAACTTACTGAGTATATACTTATCGACACACTCCGCCTATGCGTTTCTTCTATCTGAGCTATGTTCACACCTTATTTACTTTTTACCTCGAACAATTATATCTCAACTGGGGATAACTTATACTTGTCGCGCACACGAGCAACTTAGTTTTAGGGCAATCCACCCGATTAATCATCATTTAAGTTCAATTTGAATCCGACGATCGCACTGCCATCACTATTTTTCTTTGAAATGCATGAATTTCAAAATTCTCGACACCGTTCCATTCCTTTAGTCTTACTTGAATTCAACGTATCACTTAGTTAGATCGTGCACATATTTAAGGCGTTCCCGAAATATATGCATTTCAGCCAAGGCTCGTGATAGTAAATCCAATTTCATATATTTGATTCATCATATCAATCCTGAAATCAATAGTAGCAATGCTACCTCTCAAAGCAGGAACGTCTCGCCTAACCACTAGGCCGTCTCTCCAGGCTAAAGTCAACGTTAGTATTGGAATCACAGTTCCCAAACAATAATATCCACACTGACCCCATCCTAAGGTCAAACCAAAGTTGATAGTACGGGACTTTCTACCCAAGCTCGCATCACTCCGATTTCTAAACTTCGAGCATAGATTCCTCTTAGCACATTCGCAGCATTCAATCTCAGGGGTCCGAGTCATTCAGCAAAGCCATCATACGATAAGTTCACATGCTCAATCAATTCTACGGTATATTAATATCGTACATCCAAAATCAATTCACGTAGTCTATCTCTTCGAACATGCTCGATATAATCCACATATCCAAATCAAGTGCACTACGACACGATTTATCACTAAACCATAATTCTCAATCCATATTCCTTAAGTCGTTAATCACAATTCACGTAATCGATCACAAGGTCGTTTAGCTTAACAATATGTCACGTCCCAATCTCACGCAAGTCTGTTTATTCACGGTGGACATAAAATCACCATGTCAACAATCCTACAGGATAATCGTCCTCATCGGAACGTAACTCTTACTTTGAGTCTAAACTAATTCATTTTCGATACGCAGATTAGACTACTCAATCCTCAAATTTATTCAATTGTCAATCACAAGGCCGTCCAATCCTCAAATTCACTTTCGTATCAAACCACAAGTAGAAGCAATCCAAATTGCCAAGCCCTGATCTCCTGAGTTCGATCATTTCCACTGGACATGAATCATCATGTCAGCGCTCACGCGGAACGATCGTCCCAAATTCGATGTGATGCATGTGCGAGGTTGGAGTTGCGCTCACGTAAGACAAGATTGTCGACATTGTGGTTATCACCGAACAATTAAGACACTTTCCTTTCATCCAAACATTCATTTATTTTTTTACAAGATTTGTAATAAAATGTGCAAGCATTTTCTTTTATTTTCCATCGTCCGTCTTTCGTCAATTTTTATTGCTCAGCTGCTCTAGTAGCTTCGTCCAAAGTAAGAGACTGAAAGTCTAGCTCATTGATGTCATCACTTTTATCTTTTAAGTGTTGAGTTTATTTTTCAGCGTGAACCCAATCATGAACGCAGAGGCAGACTTCCAAAATATCTGAAGCATCATACTCTTCTTGCTTAGCATCCTTGAACATGTACTAAAACAATATTCCAATGCTACCATGGACATCAGAACCACTAGAAGATTACGTGATAAAAAAGAAAAGTATAAATTACATTTTTTGTCTTTTCTACGATTCTAAAATTGAAAAATATGATCCCTAATCATCTTTATCTTCTTCATAAGAATTTAAATACAATGACAATTCTTGAGTTGGTAGGGAAGATTATTTTTGTTTCTTCTTTTGCAGTATACTTTTAGTGTGGGATATCTTATACAATAAACCAAAGCTACTAATACCTTGAACTGTTGTACCTGGTCAGCTTGATACAACTTTTTCTTCCTATGAAGCTCTCGTAGAAGAGGTATATCACAACATTAATGTTGTAACTTCATACTCCAGAAACTTGTTACTTTTAATCTACATACCTCAACATTCATATTGTCATTAAAATCATCTAACAATATAAATACACAATCTAATTTAATTTCAGGATCAAAAAACGAAGCCAATCAATATAGAAAAGGTATATCACGCTAATATTTAAGAAATTTTGTTTCCATTTTGGAAACAACATAATCAAAATCATGAGCATTTCTATATTTAGATAATAAATGAGACATGTTAATCATTTATGCTAAACTAAAGGAGAAGTTGGATAATAACTCTAGATAAAATACATGTAACATTATAAAATAATTCTAAAATTCATAACTAATCAATCATTTTTTAGTTACTTGAGAAATCAAAACTTTGACTAATATTATATAACGTGTAATAACATATTTAAATTTAATACAAGATTTCAACATTAAATAAGTAGAATTTTATCTATGTGGTACATCCTTAAAAATTCTCCTAAAAGTCATACCATATTGTGCACATAACATTTTAAAATCTTGTCATCAACTTACAGAAGTGTTCAAACTAATTAAACATGATACAGTATTTTCTAAATTTGTTTGAAAGAACTGAAGACATTTTTGGACAATTAAATTAATAATACGACAAGCACATATAACATGAAAAGTCATTTATCTTCTACTATAGGCAAAATTTGTGATTTTAAAATAGTAATACAATAATTGTTATACTAGCATTATCAAAAGAAACTGGAAAAAAAAATTATTGCGAACATCATATTCGCATAAAACTTGCAATATAGCTACACCGATTGCAAAACAAGTATGTAGAAATTTTAAAGGTCATAAACAAATAATTTATTTCTGCAAAATCTATTTTATATCTAAATAATGTGTCATGATACAAATAAAAGGGTAATTATTTTTACTACTCCATATATCAGAAAGTTAAAACAAATTTATTAAAATATACAAAACTTTCTTTCAAAGCTGTCTTTTCTTTTTGAAATATTTTGACAGCTTCTACTCTAGTAGAAGATCTAGAAAATTTAGTAAAACAAGGATTAAGAGTACTACTTTCGTATAATCATAATATGATCCACTCTCACCAAATAATATATTTTGTTAACTCAGTTTTGTACGAGCAGCAGAATAAGTAAAGTTACCTATAGAAGATCCTTGAGCATCGATGCTTAGCTGTGTGTGTCTAGCATGCATGCAATGTGTTCTTGCCATAACAGCTTTATAGTCTTCTTAAAGTGTGTGTGCAAACATTTTTTCATTTAAACTTTTTTTTTCTACATTTCTTGCATTGTGCACCTTTAGGTACTAGTTTTTGATCTTTTAGATCTAAAACCAATGCCCTCATTATCGGTGACATATAATTTTTCATAAAGTTTCCATAAAAATATTTTTTTTCTATTTGTAACATTAGTTGCCATACTTCTAACTTCTGGATGCGATGTTTGTATTGGTTGCACAAAATCAGAATCTGGAACATGATTATTATCCAAAAAAATCAGTAATAAGCATAATTTTGTTCAGAACCACCATCCATATTTAAAAATAATAATTTTAGAAAATAATAAGAATATAGAAGAATTTGTTTTCCCAAAAAAAGAAATAGAAGAAAATTCACAAATCAAAAACGGAAGAAAACTTTTTTTTTTAATATTAAAATTACTTGAAACGTCAACTTGAAGCCTCCAAAATATGAAGCCTCCAAAAAAATGCAATTTAGACTCCAGAAAATTGTACTCCAGTATCCAGAAAGTTGTAACTTCAGGCTCTAGAAACTTGTTACTTCAATCTTGTGAAATTGTTTGCTTCTACATATTGTAAGACAGGAAAGAAATTTTGTTGTGGTTAATTTTGATAATTTATGTCCTATATATAAGAATTTTTGAATGTAAAAATACCCCTAATACCCCGAAAATATTGTTGTTATATGATTTTTTGGGTCATTTCAGTAAAATGACCAAAATACCCCTCAAATGGATATAAAACAGCCACTAGAGCGGAGTATCTTTGTCAAATATCCCAACGCTCAATTTTTTTTTGAAAATTTTGGGTCAAATCGGGCCTAGACCGAGCTTCGACCGGATCGACGGACCGGGACAGTCCGGTTCGAGTTGATCGGGGTAGATGGGCTAAACCGGTTCGGACCAATTTTTTGAATCAGGCCTGGCCGGGCTTTTCAGACCGAAAGTGCGAATCCAGTCCAGACCCGTTATGGGTATGGGCTGAGCTAGGCCGATCCATCGACCGGGTTCCTATCGACCCAGACGTTGACCGGCCTATTATAGACCTTGAGGAGTTCCCCCACTTACATGATTATGCGGAAGTACGAAGGTGGGGAACTGAAGTGGAACTGTTATAATCACTAGCCAATATTGGGAAGTCATGTGGAAATATTTGACAGTCATTCCAGTAGAAAGGACTGCCAAATTTTGTGACAATCCTAAAAAAATAAGGATTGTATTTTTTGACAGTCCAAAAAAATTAGGCTAGCCTGAAGCAATTTTTCGGTGGCAAACTAGTAAATAAGTTTAAAAAATTGGGCTAGCCTAAGTAACTTTTTTGATGTGCCTTTAGAATTTCCCAAAAAATATCATTTTCTTCTAAAATGGTGGAAAATGAAAGTGGCTCAACCCCTAGGAAAATATTTTTTCGTGAAAAATAACTATTTATGTGGAAAATAAATATTTACGTGGAAATAATAACAATCAAACACTAAATTTTAGTTTTCCTTGAGAAAATTTCAAATTTCCATGGAATATTTTTTTCTTGTAAAATAATTCCTTGTAATTAATTTGTTATCCACTTATTTTCCACCTTGCAAGCAAACACACCTTAAAATTACATTTCTAGAAAATAAGAATACAAGGACACCATATTATAATATAGAATTAGATAAATAAATTTTGTTTATTTTATATTTTGAGTTACAAGCTTCAATTTAATTTTACTTAAGCCAAGAAAAAAATTTGAGGAAAATATAACCTAGTTGAGTGAAACTCTAACTTCACAAACTAAATTTACTTAAAACATGACTCACTTCTCTAAACCTAATTTTCAAATATTTTCTTTAACGTTAGAAAAATCGATAACAACTACAGGAAATATTTTTTCCTTTTTTTTCAAAATAAATTATATTTTAGAGAAAAAAAAAAGCTTTGAGATATTTTAGGAAGGAGAAAAGGCAAATATATCTTGAATGTTTCTATCACAAATGTCACACCCCGCTCCCAGAATATCAAAGACCCAGCACGTGGTATTGACCAGTTATGTACCATATGTAGTGCCCTTTACTGTATTGGCAACCATACGGGATCGATTCGGGACATATTGAATTAAGACTCTTTCTCTCTTTGGATTGACTCTTCGGTAAGTCTCATATGTAGTGGGTCGTGTCTTGGAGAAGAACTCTATATAAGAGTCGCTTCCTGATCAAGCCTTTCTACTGTTCGTTTTCGATGTTTGTTTTGTGTTGCTTTCGTTGTTAGTTTCATCAATGCATTTTCGTGGACGTTTTCGATGGATTTTCGTTGCTTACATTCATCGATTTACACATTCATATCGAATTCTGGAAGAAAGAGAATGAGAGTATTGATCCTCCGTTGGTGCAAATGCAGGTGACCGCATAGGCCCAACTTGAGCGAATCATTGAGACCTCTTTCTTTTGGTAATTCTTCAATAGTGAGTGGCTTTGATCCTCCTTTCCTTTGACCTTCCTGTTTCATCTATTGATCAATGGTACCGTTAATAGAAGAACTTTGCGTTGTGATACCAGATGTTGGTATCAGATCAGAACAATCGAACCTCGCTATGATACTAGTTGTTGGAAATCAGACACGTGCTACAAGCACTCCGATACCGTGTCTGAGACGTTGCCGTAGCAAAAACTTAGGCCAACCCACCTGAAATAACCAATCCCCGTCTAACGGACACAAAGCACGGATAAAGACAACTATATAGCGGTGTCTATGTCACCTAGACAAATCTCAATCTCTATAACTCAGATGAAATTACAAGATTGACAAAAACAATGTGGAACCCTTTGTCCTAGTAGATTCAACCCCCTTACCACACTCAAGAAGAAAAGAAAAGATACAATTGAAATCGCTCACCAACTGGTAGTAATATCCCTAACCGAAGTTGACGACTCCTCGATTAGATCTCTTATTCCTTTTGTTTGGATGGTGAAGTCCTAAGAGCAAAGCACGAACTTTATCTTAGATTTTATGAGGATGAGCACCCTGAATCTCCACTTTGTGCTATATCTTTGTGCATCCACCCTCACCTCGTATAAATAGGATGAGAAACCTAATCTTAGGGTTAGAAAATCCTAAAGTAGTCCACCATTAGATCTGGTCGTCCACCAAGAATCAACGGTGTAGATTATATCCCATCATCAATTATGGATGTCCAAATATGGTCAAATTAAATATTTGATACAAATTTGTAAATCGAGTCAAATAAGATATTTAATGTAGATTTTAAATCATATCAAATCAAATATGTTACCATATTTGGGCTCTATAATTTGCTCTTACCAAATTCAGACTGGACTCCAACAAGATGGTGTCACTAGTGATATTCATGTATTTAAAACTACATAGCTGATGATGTTTGATCCAGAGGGAAGAACATTCCGCACAGAGAAGGAGACTCTGCCATTGGTAAGAATCACCATATATTATGTCGTTACCTTTTATGTCTCATAACTTGTAAATTGAACTAAGAAGAGAGAGAAAGATATCTATTGTTACATACATGCTTTTACTTGATTTTGTTCTTATTTCGGTGAAGTGGGTTTTCTCGTTGCTCACTAGTACCCGATAATGTAATAGCCCACGTCTCCACAGGTGCTCCAAATCAAGGAGATGCACAGAGGAACTGAAGGCCTACCTAACCACACCGAAGCTTCTTGTACTTTTTAAGCTTCGTTCATACTCTTTTGAAGCTCTCCAAGTTGCACTTTGAAGACTCGAGCCACAAGTATATATTTCTTTTAGTTCTAGTAAAGGGATGTGAAGTATGGAACGATGTATCTCATTTTGTTGTTCGAGTTTTAAGCCCGTACGACACCCCTTTGCTCATTTGTATCAAACTTTATAATGATGTAAATTATCAATGAAAAGTATTATCTATATGTTCAGTGTTGTTCAATTTCTCTGCGTAACTTCTATTGCAAATCTCTATAAAACCTTGATGTTTCAAAATATACACGAACAAGCCTTGTACAAACGTAACTTAGGCTTGTACAAAATCACGCCCAATAGTGACTTATCGATTTAACGGAATCGGGACGTGACATATTGATATCAAAGCACAGTTTTACATCATTGGATTTCTTGTTTTAAAAATCTTCGAAAACAGACACAAGGTTTCTTGATTGAGCCTTTAACTTCATGTTTATGAGATGTTCCATACAATAAGCCCATAATATTTTATGAAACTAATATAAGTTACTTGCTTTTGGTAGATATGGCAAAAGAAAACGATCCGGGCTCTTCGAGTGGCTGGAGCATCTCAAAGTTCGAACTTTCGATCGATCTTATAGAGAAAATATTACACATAATGGAAGCGCAGCAACAACAACAATCCGAAGCTTAGCAAAAGCAATATCGGAATCAGTTTTGGACACTTCTTATGAGTATCAATATTGATAATTTCGGCAGCTCTAGATAAGTCTCAAAATTGTATACGAAGTCAAAGATAAATAATAAGTATTATAAAATAATTAGAAAATATTTCATACATTATTTATGTAATTCTATGCGTAAGTTGTTATATATTCCTAGTGGGCTTTGAGTGAAATAATATCAAATAGAATAATATTAAGATTGATCGACGTTATGAATATATAAATGTAGAACTGGAAGAAAATGGAAAAGCTACATTAGTCATGTAGGTCTTGGACATGGATTGGTTAGTCTTAAAGCTACATTATTCATGTAGGTCTTGGACGTGGATTGGTTAGTCTTAAAGCTACATTATTCATGTAGGTCTTGGACATGGATTGGTTAGTCTTATCGTCCGAATTTTCATGGATCCCTCCTTTCATGCTAGAATACAGAATAGTTTCCCATGCTCACTGCACAACCCAGGCGAGCGGGCGATGGACAAAACTAAGTTTATTTTTATTTTATTTTCTTTCTGAAAAGCAGACCAAAAAATTGTTTGGTAAAAACAGTTTACGATAAGCTAGTTGACAACTATGATGCAGCTTTTCAAACAAAACAACACCAGAAATCCCAAACAGGTGGCCAAAGTTTATGAATAATGAGCCTAGGTTCGACTACCGTTAAGAAAATATGAAGCTCGGGCAGGATCGAGCTCATAAACAGCTTAAAACTTGATCCCAAGCTCTGCTCTCCACGATATTCACGAGCTCGAGTATATCCCAAGTAAGTAATATGCTTACTCGGCTCTTACTTGCCTAGGTTAAGCGTATTTCTAGTTCAAGATCATATGGAGTAGCTATTTATCCTGCTGAATGAACATTTTTTTTCTTCTGTATCATAGGCACAATAGAAAGAAGCATACTTGGAGTTTCTCATGAAGGAATCAAGAAATGATCCAGCTGGAGGAACTGCAACCACTAGCAAACATTACAGTTGTTAGTAACCTCCAAAGAGAAAGAGAGGCCAACTATATATATATGAAGAAGGTTACATAATTAAAAACTTAAAGTTATTGACTGAAGGTGTGCCTGCCAACAGAAGATATCAAACTTGGAGGTCCAGCACCCAACTTTTAACCTCTTTCCTGATATACAAGAGTAAGAAAATAACCAACAATCTTGGTTATAGCCAACAGGGAAGAGAAGACAACCAAATTAAAATAAAAAAAGGTTACAGAGAGGTAGTATAAATGAAAGAAAACTGATATTCATAATGGATTTTCATCTATTCATTTGCTAAGAACAATTGTTTAAACATGCTTTTGGAAAATAAAGAAAATGAGATTTAGAAAATCTAATAGTTACCAAAATAGACGCAACATCAAAATATTTAAATAAATGCATTTATGAGTATTACGGTGATTAGCAAAAGAAAACGGAAATACAGCTTTTATGCAAACATGAGAAAGCTCAGTTGGATGGAAAACCCAACTTCTACATAGGGAATATGATTGAGGTTTGTCTGTGGGTTTATTGTCAGCTGAGTTACTTGTAGAATTTAGAATAATTACAAAAAGGTTTCCTATATTCCAGGTGGGGCACTTGCCCCACCTAGCCCGCCCCTCCGTCCGCTTTTGCCTGTACTGGATATTACGAACAAATGGGCTCGATAGTGGGTGGTACTATTGTTAGATATTAAACACCGACCTTTATTTTCCCAAATTCCATGACAATGTAATTATGGACTGACAAGTGTTGTCACATATTGGTAAAAGAAAGTCATAGGTTATTATAGAATAAAAAGATAGGAATATGCAAGGATCAAGTTAGCATAATTCAAACACTCCTAGAGCCATGATTTTTACAGTGATGCATCCAAAGAAACATGGGTTCAATAATTGAGCCTTAAACAGTTACGTAACAAGTGAAGTTTACAGAATAAAAGGTTTATCTTATAAGTTACGTGTGATGTTTTTCTACTCATCCCATCATGGTTAATTTCTACTTTACTATCAATGAAGGAAATAACCGACATCTTCCCTCACTTCTTGTTCTGCTCCTTTTGAGACACTTTCCATTTTTTCTAATACAAAACGAACAGTTTGTGGACATTTTTCCTCAACGCTTGCATTAAGCTTTGAAGGACGCAATGATTCATTCTACAATAATGCTGCAGAATATAGTGCTTGTACTCAATGTAAATCTATGTTGTCCTGATTATAAACGACCGACATCACAATCCTGCACATGTTGCATAAATGATCATTGTTGGAGATGTCTAGAAGCATATCAGCAGCGTGAAAAATCTTTTAATCTATATAAGTCCATGTCAAAACAAAATATGACCAAGTTATGGTCAATTTTGCGTAGGTTAGAGTTAGATTTGAACCAGACATGACAAAGGAAAAGTTTGAACAACTTGAACCCGCCTCATCCAGTTGGTTACTCATCCTTAGTGAATCAATCTAACTCTCTTCTATAAAGAATCAATATACAATCACGGATAAGGGGTGACCACATTGTCCAGCCGGTCTCAGTTTTTTAAGCTCACATACACCATCAAACCAATCCTTGGAACGATGAATTTTGTCACAAAAAAAAGATTATATTCAGAGAGAAGTATGAAGATTATAAGACAGAACATACTTGATAATCCTTCATGGATTCTAATCATGTTCCATGAAGACCAACGTGTCAGCCGACATGAAGTTCAAGCCCAACCCACCAACTGTACATTTGATGTATTAGATACTATCCAAGCAGCTAGAACAATGTTAACATAATAAAATCTTACCATGTGTAGTGAGGAGCAGAACATCAATAGTAGGATCAGAATTGAATTTTTTTACGATATCAAAACGTTTCTCCGGTTCTACAGACCCATCAAGCCGCAAGTACATTATACTATTTTAAGTTAAAAGCACAGATAATTAGAGTACTTAATCTCATGAGAAAAACATATCGTTATCACTTAAAATAATGTAAAGTGAGGACTGAATACTAACAACAACATGCCAAATACCAAAATCATTTAACATAATGTTTGGCCCGTTGAGATGGACCACATTGTAGCAGTAAAACTAAATTGTTGTGTTGCATAAACGTAGTTTTAGTTAATCATAGTTGTTCAAAATGGATATATTAAGTGCAATAGAGAAGAGATTAGATAGAATAAATAATATATGATAATTGGTGTAAATTGCTGTAGAATATAAAATTAGTTGATTTTTTTTCCTCCCTATCTCAAGTTAGTGCTACTCGTGTTGTTTTCCAATTGAACAGTTCAGTCAGTTGATGTTGAAATCTCAAATTTGTGTAATGCAGCATCCACAACAGATTTGCATGTGATGCTTATAATTTTATAATTATATAATTAGGAGGACATGACACGAAGTCTCAGTCATAAGTCACAAGCTTGTCTTAGAATACCTACTACACACCCCTAAGTCACCTTAGTCGAGAGGCCCCCATGTTGCCGCCTTGAGACCCCTGCCTGCGCCTTTTGGTTCTCACTCTCACTGCCTTGTGTTACCTTAATAACCATGTTTGATTGTTTACGTGTAATTTATCACATGCTCAGTTTTTCCTTGATGTCCTCACAAGTACTTTATCCCCTGTGCGTTCTTTTGAAGAACATGGATTTGAGACTTCTTATATTTTGCACCTATATTATGACAACTAGTCAACAATATATATTTCTAAGAATTATGTCTTTCGTGAGAGTAGTAGGCATATTGTGGTCGATTGTCCTTTGTTAATGAGAAGATAGAGGTGACGACCAGTACAGTTTAATGTAAATTTGGCACATTATCTAGCTCATTTGTTAACCAAGTCATTATGCAAATCTAGAGTGAGCTTTATATGAGATAAGCTTGGGATTTACAACCTACGCACTCCATCTTAAGGGAAAATGTTAAAAATATATGGGCTTTAGGCTTTCACGTAATGTCAGTTAACTATTCTTGTTTACCTCACTTTAGTCCCATATCGTCTGGACCGAAGGAAGAGGCCATAATTTGCTCCTATAGATGGACAAAGGCTACTCATGTTTTATTCGCATCAATAAAATAAGCTCTTTCTAAATTTCATGGTATTAGATCTATGGAAATTTAGAACTTCCCCCATGTCTCTCCCTCTACCAAAATCCTAATCCTTGCCACAATCGCCACCTCCTCTGTTGGGAAAGAAGCGCGGAAACCTTTCCCCAAACCGGAGAGTACCTGCGAGAGGACCGAGCAAACAACGCACGAATCCAAAAACAAGCACACAAAAACAACCACGCAGACACAGAGAATTTTTGACGTGGAAACCCTTGCGGGAAAAACCACGGGACGATCGGAGTCCAACCCTGAGAAGCCTCCACTAATGGAATAGAAGAAATACACCCTCTACAAACTCCTCCCGATCCAAATCGGATTCCCACAACACTCAGAGACAAGAACAATGATCACAAGGCTACGAAGAACGAGAATGACGAGTAGAGATTACCCGAAACACGATCTCCTTCGAAAACGACCTTCAATCCTCCGTCTTCTTCTCCGAAGTTGCAATGGCACTCTTGCCTCCTTTCTCTCTCAAACTTGGATAGCCTCCAAAAAGTTACCAATGTGCGCTATGGGATTAGGGTTGAGATATCTCAACTTAATACCCTAATCCCGCAACAGACCTGGACCGTCGGATTAGATCCAATGATGAAAACTCATCCTGAAATCCGCTTCACCCCCCCCCCCCCGACACACAGAGTTCGGCCAGAACTCTGTGTGGGGCAGCCAGCACCTACTGGCCAAACCCTGGAACGGCCAGACCGAGTTCGGCCCGAACTCGCCATGGGACCGAGTTCGGCCCGAACTCGGATCCCCTGCTTCCAGCAGCTCCAGCAGCAACAGCAGCAGCTCCACGTCTACTTCCCGAGCTTCTTCGACACACGAACGGCGCTCGTCGCACTCCGGGGTCTTCTCCACATAGGTTGGGAACCCCACCCACTCCAACA
The DNA here is from genome assembly GCA_029216955.1 of Iris pallida. NCBI lineage: Eukaryota > Viridiplantae > Streptophyta > Magnoliopsida > Asparagales > Iridaceae > Iris > Iris pallida. Next base: position 1,766,300 of record JANAVB010010599.1, on the reverse strand, counting down.
AATCTCCCCCTTCACAACTATGGGGAGGACGTCGTCATCCCGACGATCTGCCTGCAGTACTCGAACTTCCCCCTTGGTAGAATCTTCGTGAACATATCAGCCCCGTTGTCATCTGTATGTACCTTCTCAAGCTCCGCGTCCTTCTTCTCAACCACATCCCGTATCCAATGATACCGAGTCTCGATGTGCTTGGACCGGCTATGAAACGTCTGATTCTTCATAAGGTGGATAGCACTCTGACTGTCGCAAAGCAAAGTATACTGCTCTTGCTTCAGTCCCATTTCCTGCAACAGTTTCTTCATCCACAACAGCTCCTTGCAAGCCTCCGTCGCCGCAATGTATTCCGCCTCCGTCGTCGACAAGGCAACACACTTCTGCAACCGCGACTGCCACGACACTGCTCCTCCCGCAAACATCATCACGTAGCCTGAAGTCGATCGTCTCGTGTCTACATCTCCAGCCATATCAGCGTCGGTATACCCAACCAGCTTCGGCTCGTCACCACCAAAGGAAAGTCTCCAACCAGCAGTGCCCTGAAGATATCGTAGAATCTACTTGACCGCACTCCAGTGTACCCTTCCAGGATTCGAAAGATACCTGCTAACCGTACCAACTGCATGAGCAATATCTGGCCTCGTACACACCATAGCATACATCAGGCTTCCCACAGCTGAAGCATATGGAACCCGCTCCATATCTTCCTTTTCGTCCTCGGTAGATGGACACTGCTCCTCAGTGAACTTAAAGTGAGCCGCGAGGGGGGAACTCACTTTCTTCGACCCGTCCATCCCGAAACGCTGAAGTACCCGGTGAATGTACTTCTTTTGGGACAAGTGTAGCAGCTTGGACTCTCTCTCTCGGCTGATCTCCATCCCAAGAATAGTCTTTGCTGCGCCTAAATCCTTCATAGAGAAGGCCGCGCCCAGTTGGCGCTTCAACTCCGCTATCCTAGTGGCATTCCGACCCACTAATAGCATATCATCAACATAGAGCAATAAGATGATAAAATCATCATCGGCAAAATACCTCACAAATGTACAATGGTCCGACGTCGTCCGTGCATAACCATGCTCCCCCATAAACGACTCGAACTTTCTGTACCACTGCCTCGGAGCCTGCTTCAGACCATACAAGCTCTTCTTCAACCGGCAGACCAAATGTGACTTGCCCTTTTCACAGAATCCCTCCGGCTGCTCCATGTACAGCTCCTCCTCAAGATCACCGTGGAGGAATACCGTCTTCACGTCCATCTGCTCGACCTCCAAGTCGAAACTGGCTGCTAATGCTAGCACCACCCGAATAGACGAATGCTTGACGACAGGCGAAAAGATTTCATCATAATCCATGCCTTTCCGCTGACCGTAGCCCTTGACTACCAGCCTCGCTTTGTATCGAGGGCGAGTAGCATCATCCGTCTGCTTCACTCTGAACACCCATCGATTTTTCAAAGCCTTCTTGCCCTTTGGCAACCGCACCAGATCATAAGTAGAATTGGTGTGCAAGGAACTCATCTCCTCCTGCATAGCCACCATCCACTCCTGCCTGTGTTCGTCTTCCATAGCCTCTGCGAAACTTTCGGGCTCTCCCCCGTCAGTCAATAGCACATACTCATCCGGCGAGTATCTTGTAGATGGTCGACGATCCCTGTTGCTCCTTCTCAGTGGAGCCACTGGTGCTGGCTGTATACCGACAGCCTCCTCCCCTTCAGGAACTACCTCTCCGGCATGCTCATCCTCCTGAGGGACACCCTGACCACCATCAGCAGGCTGATGATCAAGGTTGGGAGCAACTCCATGTACCGGCTCCCCCATAACTGGATCCTCTGCGATGTCCTCTGGAAACTGCTCGAAGCGAAATGACTCTAACTCAGGCAAGTCCTCAGCCTCAGAAGGCGTCTCGGAATCCTGAGTGTTGGTCATGGTCTGATCCTCGACGAACACCACGTCCCTACTTCTGTAGAGCTTTCCTTCCACTGGGTCGTAGAGTCTATAGCCAAACTCATCCCGACCATAGCCGACAAAGACGCATCGCCTCGTCTTCGGCTCAAGTTTGGTCCTCTCGTCCTTCGGTACATGCACGAAGGCTTTACAACCAAACGCCCGCAGGTGACTGTATGACGGCTCCTTGCCGTACCATACTTTGTCAGGCACATCACCCTGCAAAGGAGCACTAGGAGACAAATTAATAATATAAGCAGCTGTGAGAAGAGCCTCACCCCAATAACTGCCCGGCAAGTTTGCCTCTGACAGCAAACACCGCACCCTCTCCATCAGTGTCCTGTTCATGCGCTCCGCTACACCATTGAGCTGAGGTGTCTTTGGCGGAGTCTTCTGGTGTCGTATCCCTTGCTCTCTGCAATACGCATCAAAGGGACCGATGTATTTGCCGCCATTGTCGGACCGAACACACAACAACTTCTTGCCCGTCTCCCTTTCAACGGAGGCCTGAAACTCCTTGAAAGTAGGCAGCACCTGATCCTTGGTCTTTAAGGCATAGACCCAAACCTTCCTGGAACAGTCATCAATGAAAGTCACAAAGTAAGAAGCACCACCAAGAGATTTTACCTTCATAGGACCGCAGACATCCGAGTGAATCAACTCGAGCAACGCCGGCTTCCTCGAACTTGGGTGACTCTGGAAAGACACCCTACTTTGCTTCCCAGCCAAACAGTGCGTGCACTTCTCCAACTTTGTAGACTTGAGCCCCGGAATCACTTTCCTGTTCACCAAGTAGCTCATTCCCTTCTCGCTGATATAGCCGAGCCGCCTGTGCCACAACTCGGTAGACGCATCACTGACTGCGTTCACCTCCTGTGCCCCCTGTGCGCTCCCCTCCATATAATAGAGACCGGACTTCTTGCTTCCTCTGGCAATCACCATCGAACCTTTGGAAAGCTTCCACTGACTATTCCCGAAGAGACTGAAGAATCCCTCGTCATCCAACCTTCCAACCGACACCAGGTTGAAACGGATATCAGGGACATGACGAACATCCTTGAGAACAAGAACCGCACCCGTCTTCGTTCTCAAATGCACATCTCCAACGGTAACCGCCTTCGACACATCTCCGTTGCCCATCTTCAACACGCCACAGTCGCCTGTCGTGTAAGTGGCAAACAGTGCCCTATTGTGAGATACATGTGCTGAAGCCCCTGAGTCCACCAGCCAAGAATTGTCATCGCAGGCGAGGTTAGTAATGACCTCATCACCTACGACGATCACATCGCCTCCATGTACCGAGGCCGTCGCTGTAGTGTTCTCTTCTTGCTTTCCCTTGTCGCCCTTCTTCTCCTTCTTCCAAGCGAAACAATTCCGCTTGATATGGCCCTTCTTACCGCAATGGTAACACTCTGAGTCCTCGTACCGACCCTTGGACTTCCCCCTGCTCTTGTCTCTGCCACCACCTGGACCCCTGCTTTTGCCCCTTCCGCGGCTCTCTGAAACAAGTGCCTCTGAGTGGTGGGATGTGGATGAAGTGCCCTGAGAACGTCTCCGCATCTCTTCATTCAACACCCCGCTCTTGGCAAACTCCAGACTGACCACGCCCTCTGGAGCAGAAGCGATCATAGATACTCGTACGGTCTCCCACGAGTCTGACAAGGTACACAGCAGCCACAGTCCCTGAACTTCGTCGTCGAACTTGACTCCCATAGAAGATAGCTGGTCAACCACGCCCTGGAAATCACTCAAGTGATCCGTAATAGACGCCCCATCCTTGTACCGCAGACCCATCATCGTTCAGATCAGGAACAACTTGTTTACCCCGGTCTTCTTCGCATACAAGGATTCCAGCTTATCCCACAACGTCTTCGCGTGCTCAATATTGGCAACGTGGTTGTACACGTTCTCATCAACAAACTGCCGTATGTAGCCATACACCTGTATGTGCTCGAACTTCCAGTCCTCCTCGGATTTATCACTGGGCCTCTCGGTTGCAAACACAGGTAGATGCAGCTTCTTGACAAATAGCAAATCCTTCATCTTGCTCCGCCAATAATGATAGTTTGTGCCATTAAGGTTCACCATGCGCACCGGCTTCGTGTCCATCTCTCCTCTCTGGTTCCTCTGTCAACTCCTGACACCCTTTGAACCCAAAGCTCTGATACCACTCTGTTGGTATCAGCCAGAATAAAACCTATGCTCTGATACCACTCTGTTGGGAAAGAAGCGCGGAAACCTTTCCCCAAACCGGAGAGTACCTGCGAGAGGACCGAGCAAACAACGCACGAATCCAAAAACAAGCACACAAAAACAACCACGCAGACACAGAGAATTTTTGACGTGGAAACCCTTGCGGGAAAAACCACGGGACGATCGGAGTCCAACCCTGAGAAGCCTCCACTAATGGAATAGAAGAAATACACCCTCTACAAACTCCTCCCGATCCAAATCGGATCCCCACAACACTCAGAGACAAGAACAATGATCACAAGGCTACGAAGAACGAGAACGACGAGTAGAGATTACCCGAAACACGATCTCCTTCGAAAACGACCTTCAATCCTCCGTCTTCTTCTTCGAAGTTGCAATGGCACTCTTGCCTCCTTTCTCTCTCAAACTTGGATAGCCTCCAAAAAGTTACCAATGTGCGATATGGGATTAGGGTTGAGATATCTCAACTTAATACCCTAATCCCGTAACAAACCTGGACCGTCGGATTAGATCCAATGATGAAAACTCATCCTGAAATCCGCTTCACCCCCCCGACACACAGAGTTCGGCCAGAACTCTGTGTGGGGCAGCCAGCACCTACTGGCCAAACCCTGGAACGGCCAGACTGAGTTCGGCCCGAACTCGCCATGGGACCGAGTTCGGCCCGAACTCGGATCCCCTGCTTCCAGCAGCTCCAGCAGCAACAGCAGCAGCTCCACGTCTACTTCCCGAGCTTCTTCGACACACGAACGGCGCTCGTCGCACTCCGGGGTCTTCTCCACATAGGTTGGGAACCCCACCCACTCCAACATCCTCCTCTCTCCTTCCCTCTCCACTACAACCCTAACCCAAACTTTCTTGTACTACACTTTATCACATTTCTAGCTTTGGTTCTATCATCGCTTGTTCTTTGTCTCATTACTCTTCATTCCTTTGTTCAGGAAGCACTTCAGCATCCAGATGGACATGCAGAAATATTCGAGAAACTTAATGAATTTCGGTCCAATCAAACTTGAACTTAGGTACTCTTGCCCTCATCTAAAAAAGTGGTCGGATGTAAGTGGGTCTTTAATGTTAACAATTCAAGTGACTCAGTTAATGACTCAAAGTTCGATTGACGGCTAAGGGCTTTACCCAACAATATGAATTGGATTATGTTGAGACTTCTTCACTTGTTTCCGAATTGACTTTTTTCGATTTCTTGTCTCTTTGGCAGTTTTCAAAAATTGGTAAATTCATTAATTGAGTGTAAAGAATACCTACCTCAACGGGATCCTTCAAAGTATATTTATAAATCGGCCTCCTGGCTTTGAGCAATTGGGGGAGTCTAAGTTTGTCTCCTAAAGAAGTCCATGTATAACTTGAAGCAGTCACCATGTGCTTAGTTTGACAAATTCAGTGAAATCTTATAGCATATTTGATTTGTTTGCAGCAGGTCAAACATGTCCCTATTCACAATTCAACGAGCTCAAAGCATTGTTACTTTACTTGTATATGTGGATGAATCATCATTCGAGATGATTTTACTAGCATTTCCACGATGAAAGAACATTTAACCTCTCATTTCCATACCCAGGATCTTGGATGTCACGCCCCGCTCCCGTAGGAGCGATCGTCCTCGCTAAGGCGTGATGCAGCGTGAGCCTAGATTGCGCTCACGCAAGGCGGGTTCCATAACGGCCGATTACATGCTAAGCGACAGGGTCGTCGTACAGAAGTCCCAAGCAGAGACATTGATTAGTCAGCAGCAGAAATTTGAAGCAAAACACAAGTCATGCAAATAGTTTTTTTTATTGATATTGAAACAAAGATTACAATGTGGCATGAGGCAAAGATTACAATCACTCAAGCTCACTCTTCTCACATTACAAGTCACTCTGCTCTTTTTCATCTCTTATTACAATTTGAGTAGACCAGCAGAAGCTTTAGATAGGCGATGTGTAGTGTCCCGTCCCGCTCAGTCAATCGGAAGAATTGAAATGCCGATGGCGTTTGAACTTACCCATGCAACGACTACTCGAAGATCCACTCAGTCGAGGCGACTCCTTGCACAGGTGGGTGGCTTCGGTGAACTTGCCTCGTATTGGCCTTCGCACTAATAATACGAAAGTTTTCAAATGCACAAGTAGGTTTGATAATAAAAGAGACGAATCCACATAGTTAAGGAAATAATCCCAAATCGGGTCGATTGAGTTAGAAAATGAACAAGGTCCCACGGTCGGCTTAGAATCGTTGCACGATGGCTTTCAAAATGACACTCGGTCCTTCGTCATGTGGCTTAGGAGAAGGAAAAGTTGGTATTCGCCACAAAGTTGTGAGTTAGCCTAAGTCATAGGCGTCGTCAGCATAAATGTTTGATAAAGCATGCACGATCCTATCGTCCAAGGCTTGGCATATCCTTTGCTCGCCCCACGAGCTAAGTTGCATCGTACAGCTTGTAGCATAAGTCTAAGCACCCAAATAACTTGGTTGTTCAAAGTCGAACGCGTGCACGGCACTTTCCTTCGACGCAAGGCTTGACGCAGCCTTTGCTCGTCAAGTTGATGCACGATTAAGTTAGGCTAAGTGCTTCTAGACGATCGAAGACATTCTAAGCATTGTCCCATGTTTTCTGTGGTTGTTGATATTACTTGGTTTCACGATCGTAAGGCTTGTTATATAGATATGTCTTGGGCGGTAGTGTCACCCAGAACACCAATTGGCATAAGGCACGATGTCACGGACTTAGTGTTTCTAAGGCACGGGCCACGGTTGATTCATTTGAGTTTGAAAAAAGGGCTTTCAAATAGTCGTTCCTGAGTTTGAAAAACGGGAACCGTTTTGATTAGGAGACATAATAGCTGTGCTGGATGACCGCACGGGTTAGGCGGAGACTTACGGGGGAGCTCGCTACTCGCGCTGGCAAGGGGCGTCCGTCTAACAAAAGTTATTGAGTCCATGATAGCACTGGGTGCTAGTGCCTAAGTTTTATATAGATAAGTCAGCATGGCTGCAATCCGCGTGTGTGCCTTTGGAGTGAGTCGAGTTGAATGTGTGTACAGTTAGAACACAATGTTTGGACCTAAGATTTGGCTTCAACGTAGGCGACGTGCTTCAGCATGAGATGTGGCATCGAGTCTTAAGTTGTTGGCATATAAGTTGCATAAGTTAGATTTGAGTTGTTTCGAGTTTAAGTCAGGAATCGCCGCAAGGCAAAATTGGTCGAGTGACACTTAGTTCACAAGAATTGATTGGGTCAGTTGGTGATTAAAGTAGAAAGGGCCACGAGGCGGTTAAGTTACACTGAGTTAGCGAGGCGCGGCCTCAATATGGACACACAAACAAGGTCTTATGATTTCGATGTTAAGCACTATGAACTAGAGCACGGTCACATGGAGATAGAGTCTTATCTCGTAGTTGCGTCTATAATTTTGGGCCGAAAAGCAAGCACGACTTGTTAAGTCGACGTTGTTGACACGAGAAGAGTCTAAAGGCAAAGTATAAGTAAGTTGCTAGTTGCAAGGCACGGGAATGGTCTAAAGACACAAATAGGTCGAGCGTCTATGTCCTAAAACTGATTCTAAGGCAAAAATAGAAAGACAATAAAAAAGGGTTATGTTACAAAAAGTAAATGAACGTGTTGGTTTTGTATGGGTGGACGAGGAGCTCATTCCACCAGTACAGTTGAGTACTGACACCCACACAGTTTCATGTGCAGGCACAGGTAGAAGATCGTTGACGCGGAGCTCGTTTGGACGCGTCGAGGCACAGAGTTCCTTGGCATTTCGAGGCGCGCGGCCGCATGAAGTCAGAACTTATATGGGACATAATGTGTGGACATCACCTATCTGAAGCATCTGCTGGCCTACTCAAAATGTATTGAGAGATGAGAGAGAGCAGAGTAACTTGTAAACAGAGAGAAAAGTGAGCTTGAGTGATTGTAATCTTGACCTCGCGCCACATTGTAATCTTTGTTTCAATATCAATAAAAGAGTATTTTGCATGACTTGTATTTGCTTCAAATTTTCGATGTTGTTTACTCAATGTTTCTGCTTGGGACTTTTGTGCGACGAACCCGTCGCTTAGCCTGTAATCGGCCATTATGGAACCCGCCTTGCGTGAGCGTAATCTAGACTCACGCGGCATCACGCCTTAACGAAGACGATCGCTCATACGGGAGCGGGGCGTGACACGATGTCCACACATTATGTCCCATATAAGTTCTGACTCCATGCGGCCACGCGCCTCGAAACGTCAAGGAACTCCGTGCCTCGACGCGTCCAAGCGAGCTCCGCGCCAACGAGCTTCTACATGCGTCTGCACATGAAAATTGTGTGGGTGCCAGTACTCAACTGTACTGGTGGAGTGAGCTCCTCGCCCACCTATACAAAACCAACACGTTCATATTCTTTGTGCAACATAACCCTTTGATTGTCTTTCTACTCTTGTCTGAGGATCAGTTTTAGGACATAGACTCTCGGCCTATTTTGTGTCTCTAGACCATTCTCGTGCCTTGCACCAACAACTTACTTATACCTCGCCTCTAGATCCTTCTCGTGTCGACAACGTCAACTTAACAAGTCGTGTTTGCCTTTCGGCCCATACTCAAAGACGCAACTACACAATAGTACTCCATTTCCATGTGACCGTGCTTTAGTCCATATTGAGGTCGTGCCTCGCAACTCAGTATGACGTAACCATATTGCCACCTCGCGGCCCTTGCTACTTCAATCACCAACTGACCCAATCAAGTCTGGTGAACTTAGTATCACTCGACCAACTTTGCCTTACGGTGGTTTATGACTTAACTCAAAACTACTCAAATCCAACTTATGCAACTATATGCCAACAACTTAGGACTCGACGCCACATCTGGTGCCGAAGTACGGTGTCTACGTTGCAGCCACATCTTAGACCCAAACATTGTGTTCTAATCGTACACACATTCAACTCGACTCAATCTAAAGGCACGTACGCGGATTTGCCGCAATATGCTGACTCATCTATATGAAAGATCACTGGCAGAAAAAACCATCCTGGACTCATAGCTGGTATAGAATGGACCGGTCAAAACGAGTAAGCTAGCCCCAATGAGCATCCACCGAATACTTGCCAACGGCTCAGCTATCCCTCTCACATTCATCCCCGGTTTCCTCCTAGGTCGGAACGGTCCTGCTGTGGCCCCAATTATCGTCCGAGGAAACAATCGCCCTTGTCGACAAGTTGTCCATGACCATGCAAGACTCGACTCGAACTGACGTCTCACACAGTCATTCTTCTTCTAGTGTTACCATCTTTTCAGGACCAAGTTCAAAACTTCTCACATTTGAGACTGCCTCGATGATGTAGGTCTTAAAAATCAAGTTGCACCCATAAAAAAAAGTAAGGAAAATCAAATTGTGCACCCTTCAAATGAACTGCGCAAGAGATAGATTGCGCAACACCTCAACTGCGCAGGCTGAACTGCGCACTCATCCAAGCGCACAAGCTGACATAACCTCGTCATCATTATCTGATAGAGAATCAGATCTTCTGACAGCTGACAACCCGAAGAACGAGGAAACTGTTCGTTTCTCGTGCAGCACAGCGCTCGAGGACAGCTGTACAGCCAGCGCAGTCTTCCAGCCCACTCGAAGCGCAATCTACCCGATTCCTGGCAACGCGGTCCAACCTAGCGCAGTCTGAAGCCAGCGCAGTTCATGTGGCGCAATCAATCAACAACTGACATTTTGTACGTGGCATACATGCCATCAATTGCTCACCACGTGGCAACCGTCTGTACACGATCATGCGCATTTCAATCAAACAATGCCATGTGTCCCATACAGTTGGTCCACGATCAAGTAACTGCCAGCGCAGTCCAGTGTCAGCGCAATCCATCCTGCGCAATCCAGAATAACTAAAAATTAGTTATTTCTAGAACTCTATAAATAGAGTTTCAAGTCCTTCCTAGGGGGGATCATAGAGATCAGATCAGATCATTATTATCACCAGAGATCAGGAGTTCTTGCCAAAGTGCTGCTGCATTCTTCAGAGGCTACCGCCTTCAACTTCAGAGGCTATCGTCTTCAAAGTTCACATCGTCCAAGGGATAAAGCGATCGTCATTCAGATCGGATTCCTAAAGTTGTACTTTCCCAGAATTCAATTGTAATCTTCTTACAAAGATTGTGAAATAAAGATCAACTTTTGTTTTTGCAAACAAAATGGCGACTCTGCTGGGGACGACTTTCTCCTCCGACGAGGAAGTGACAACTCAATTGACGTTGCGTCTATCGGGAAGACGTAGAAGACGCTGGTTGTAAAGGTCAACCAGACAGCCTACGAGGCGATGATCAACTTCAGGACCACCCCTCGCACTGCAACAACTTCTGCCACAAGCAAAGTTCATCCAGTATGGGTCCCCAAGACTGTTGCGCTTGCCTCTGCTGCCAAGACTGTTGTGCAGTCTACTGCCTCTGCTGCCAAGACTGTTGCCCAGTCTACTGCCTCTGCTGCTAAGACGGTTGCGCAGTCTACTGTCTCTGCTGCCAAGACTGTTGCGCAGTCTACTGTCTCTGCTCCCAAAACTGATGCACAGTACGCTGCTCCTCTTGCCAGTGCACAAACTATTTCCTATGCTGCCCTGGCAAAGTGCAAGACTCCTCTTCCTCTGGCGCAATTGGCTGCAATACTTCCTGCGCAGTCCACCACTCCAGCAACCAGAGTGCAACTCAAGCACTCTGAAGCCAGAACTCCTGCTGCGCAAGCTGCTATGTCTGTGGCCAAAAGGCCATCTGTCAAAACTCCTCATGCGCAACCAGCCAATACGCCAACAGCCACTTCAACTCCTGCACAAACTGTGCCAGCGCAGTCTAAGAGGGACAGCCCTTTGGCTAATTTCCTTTCTTCTCACAGCAAGGAGAAAGACTCAGCTTCTCTTCCCAAGCACCCTGTTGCTCCAGCACAATCCACTGGGGGTAGTCTGCTGACTATTTCTCCTCCTCTTCAGAACAAAGGAAAAGACCCGTTGGTCTTTTCTCAAACTTCCTCGTTCCACGACTTGGAAGACAGCAGAGGGAAACGCTCTTTAGCTAACCCTTCCTCACAAAACAAAGGAAAAGGCCCTTTGGTCTTTTCTCAGTCTTCCTCGGTTTTTACCTCGGAAGATCAATCTGAACGTGCCTCGGCACCAGTCAGTGCAAGGACTCTCTCAAATAAGAGATCTTCTCTTCGGACCAGAGGAAAATGTACTGATCAAAGAGGTATTCTGCCTACTCCGGTAGCAGAATTCCAAGATCTCCCAACTCTCTGGTGTCTCAGACAGAAACCCCTGGGGGTGAGTTTGCTGATCTACGAAGTTATCTCAATAGATCTCGGTCTATGTCAACTTCGACAAAACGCAAGCAGCCGATGCCGAAGATGAACCTACATCAAAGGCAAACTTCCAGGATCAAAAATCCTGACACCTATGCTAATGAAGTAAGTACTTCCCTATACACTCAAGGGACAAAACATCTGAAGAACCGAAATCATATTCCGAATGTTGTCAAAGAACATATCCCTCAAACTTCTTCTCGTCCCGTTGTTGTTCCTGACCTCCGGAAGCACCTCAGGCAAAAGCGGGACAACATCTCAACACCTCCAGTTCAACCACTTGAACACCGTTGCAATCACAAAGTTATCATCCAGTGTTGTTGCCAGACAACAAAACGATCTGTCTTCGATTGTTTGAATTTTGCAACTTCGAAACCAATGTCGGAAGATGAAGACGAAGTGTTATACGCTTCCGTCAATATGGCTTCCCGAGATACTGGGGGTAGAAAGTGCTCTAAGCACGGCAAGCCTCGCCGGCCCGGTCAGCGGTATTTAGATTTACTCCAAGAATCTTCTGAAGGAGTATTTCGACATGCCCGATCCCGAAGCCGAGATACAATCGGTCAAAGGAATCTTCTTCAAGATCCTTCTGGTCATCTTCCTACTTCTCATTTGGGAGATGATTCCTTCTCTGATTATGATGCATACAGTGAAAGTTCTGAACAAACAGTGTATTCTACTGTACCTAGAGAAGTGACAGCTTATGTTGTCACTGAAGATCCAGATGCTTCTAGTTCGGCTAATCAAGAACAACGAATTGCTGCACTGGAGGACAAATTAAAGACCATGGCTGAAATGGTCGCAAGTATGTATTCTATCATTGTGGCCCAACATACAGTACCACCGACCGTACCTGCTACAATTCCTGAGATCATAGCATCGTCGGTGCCTGTCAATGCAGGGCTGGGGATAGTATCTCCTCAAGTACCCCCTGTACAAATTCAACCCACACCCAGTCAGTCAGGTGCTAGGGGTAGTGCTTACCACGCTGTTCCTCCCCCTAACACTCTGATTCAGCCTGCTCCCTCTTCATCATCGGAGGATGCTAATGAAGCTGTTAAGCTCTTGCGCACTCAGTTCGAGGCCTTCAAAGAGAAGAACAATTTACAGAGATTGGGAATCAAACAACACTATCCAATTGAATGGAAGGAAGTCCCATTTCCTCCTAAGTACAAGATTTCTACAATCACTCTGTTTGATGGCAGTACTTCTCCTAGTCAGTTCATTAACCACTTTGAGGTAATGACTGTCCAACTTCAGCCAAATGACGCTCTTCTTACCAGGGTATTCGTCGGCTGTTTAGCCGGTGTGGCATACGATTGGTACAGAAGCTTGCCTGATGGCTGTATCACTTCCTTCTCGGGTCTTAAACAAATCTTCTTGGAACGATTCTATGAGGGGATCAACGACATGACCATGTCAGCCCTTAATAAAATCAAACAAAGACAGAATGAAACCGTTGAGAGTTTCATTGAAAGGTTCCGCCGAGAAGCTTTAAAGATGCCTCATGGGACTCCGGCCGCTGTCACCATAGATACTTGCAAGGCGAATCTTTTGCCCATTATCAGCATGTGGACGGGGTCAACTCAGTTCCAAGACTGGACATCCTTCATTGTCAATACTAAAGCAGCTGAAGTTAGCACTGACAAGTTTAAGCAGTTGGGAGTACACATGTCTAACCCCGACCGGAATAAACATCAGACATCGAGTAGCGGTAATCGCCAGAACAACCGCAAGAATAAAGAGACTTTGAACATCAACTTGAAGAGCAAAGAATCTCTGGCCGTTAACGTAGCTCCACCTACGTCTACTTCTACTCCTTCCGCCCCTCCACCAAGAGAACCTCGTCCAAAAGTAGAGTACTCCTTTGACGAGAACGACACCGCGAGCATCTTTGATTGCTTGATCAAAAGCAATAAGCTCCAACTCCTAGATCCGAAGAAACCTGATGAGGTCGGTAAGACCGATCATCCCAAATATTGTGTTTATCACAGGTTCATCGGGCATCCCACTCGACCATGTTATGTGCTCAAAGACAAGATTCAAGAACTAGTCAACGCTGGTGTTGTCACCCTGCAATAAGACGAGAAGACGGTTACCGCGAACATGGTCTCAGTACAGTTCGGTAACTTCCATCCACAGATGGTACAGCATGGTGTCATCCCTATCCCTAAGGCCACTCTTGAGATCGAAAATCTCCCTCCTCCACGAAGTGAAGGTCTTGTCCCCTTATCTCTCGATAATGGTACGATTATGTGGATCCACCCAAACCTTGTTGCTGACGTCGAGGCTCCTTCCAAGAAGAAAGAACGCTCCAAGGGCAAGACAAAGACTTGCAATATGGTGTCTTTTGACCCCATAGTTGAAGAAGAAATCCTGCTGGGCACCAGGTCAGGGAAAGCCTATCTACGTGAGTATCCCGAAGCTCAGGAGAATTCTGCTTCTTCTTCTGAGTCTGCTCCAGTGCAACCGGTTTCCACTGAAGACATCCCGTCTGCATCCTCACCGGTTGTAGTACCCATTCCCCCTAAACCAACGACAACCGACAAGGGTAAACAACAAGTCCGCTTCGACAAACCTTTAAAAAAGTCATCTCCTTCTGGACTTGAGAAGCCTTACAACTTTGATATCTTGGCTCAACTAGCCAATACACCGGCTAGGCTATCAATCTTCGAGCTCTTACGCCTTTCTAAAGAGACTCGAGAAACTCTGAGTGAAGCTCTAATGCAGGTAGAAACTTGCCTAACCCTTTTCAAGAAGCCGAAGGCAGAGCCTGTCTCTTGCCTCCATTGTCACAGTGTGTTGGAGTTAATTCCTAATATTACCTTCACACAGGATGATATGCCGATGTAAGACAATAGGCACGACCGTCCTTTATACTATACAGGATATGTCGACTCGATGAAAGTCGATCATATTCTGATAGATCCAGGGTCAACACTCAGCATTATGCCGAAGACAATGCTAGATGCACTGAAGATCCCAGTGCATAGTCTTTCTAGCACAATCACCACCATCTTCGGGTTCAACCAGGGAAGAAGTGAACCTCTGGACAAGATTCGCCTAAAACTCCAAATAGGCAATCTCCGCACAAAGGTGACCTCTACATCATAGACAACCATGGTTATTCTTACAATGCTCTGTTGGGGAGACCATTTCTGTATGAACACAATATTGTTCCGTCTACTCTCCATCAATGTTTCAAATATGTTGATGAAATAGAGAGGTTCAAAAGGAGATTGCGGATCTCTAGCATTTTAAAGGTGTTGAAGCATACTGCAACGATGCTCGCATGTACAAAGAGGAGTTTATGAAGGTTGTACTGGCTCTAGACACTGAAGAAGAACAAGAAGCAGTGCCTAAAGATACCCTCATCATACATGTCAAAGGGCGTGTTTCTCATCCTCAGTCCTCCAAACCATTGGCTATTCACTTGCCAGTCCAGAAGCAACCAATCGATGGTGGTCAAGATCAAAGGGAGCTCACCTCTTCTGAGCCACTTGTTATCGACTTACGTCGTAATAAGGATAAAAGGCAGCTTACCTCTTATGAGCCACTTGTTATTGATTCATCTCATAACAAGGACAAAAGGGAGCTCACCTCCTCTAAGCCACTTGTTATTGACCTTCGTCGTAACAAGCCTCCTCAACGTTCTTCTTCTTTCCCTCTTGTAATCAATCTGACCAAGTCTGCTAAGGCTAAAGGTCCTGTTGTAAATACAGATGTACAAATCAATGAAAAAGCATCTACTTTCCAGTATACTGATGTCATTTATCATGCTAAATGCTATTTGGATATGTTAGATAGCTTTCAGTTATTTACAATGGGAGTTGTACAATCTCTTCAGACGGAGGTCTTACTTGAACACCCAGATGATTCATACTTTGTTGTTCCTTCTCGGAAAAGAGGCGAGAGTCCAATACGTTTTAGTAAAGGACCAGAACAAAAATTCAGCTATACGAATGATAGCAAAAGCAACGATACGGGACATCTCCAACTTCGTCGTTACAGTCAACAATCAAAAGATATCATCCGAAAGATGGGTTATGATTTCAAGAATGGCCTCAACTACGGTAAAGGTAGACGAACTCCTATACGTACGACTGTCCCGAAAGGAAAGTCAGAGATGTATTACAGCAGAACTAAAAGAGGTATTGGATATGTTTCACCTCCGGTATTATCCCCAGCAGTCT
Organism: Iris pallida; assembly: GCA_029216955.1. Classification (NCBI taxonomy): domain Eukaryota; kingdom Viridiplantae; phylum Streptophyta; class Magnoliopsida; order Asparagales; family Iridaceae; genus Iris; species Iris pallida. The sequence goes on along the minus strand of JANAVB010010599.1, from coordinate 1,750,622 downwards.
CCGAATCTGATAGTAAAGAGCGCTCTAATTCTTCCGATTCCAGATCATGGGACTCTGATACCAGCATTGGTCAAGTTCATCGGCTGATCGTATCGTCTAATATGGTCTCCGTCGACCTTCCAGAAGGCTATGATGAGGATATTGAAGAAAGTCCCGAAACAGATCCTTGGGTTCAACGAATGGATACTCAATGGGAACTCCGATTCGAACAACGAGAACCTCCTACAGAAGATCAGTTGGTTCAAATTGATGCAGGAGAGAGCGGGCCACCTCGTCCGATATTCATCAGCAAGAACCTTCCAGAGACAGATAAGCAAGAATTAATTCTTCTTATTCGAGAATACCTTGATGTTTTTGCTTGGAATTATGAAGACATGCCAGGTTTAGATTCCAAAGTTGCTACTCATAAACTAAATATTTTGCCTAATGCAAAACCAGTCAAACAGCAACAACGACGCTTTAAGCCAGAAATGATGGACGCAATCGATGATGAAGTCAAGAAGCTCATCGCTTGTGGCTTTATTCGAGAAGAACAACATCCTGATTGGGTAGCCAACGTTATTCCAGTCCTGAAGAAAATCGGCAAAAATCGAGTTTGCATCGACTTTCGGGATCTTAATGAAGCCTGTCCAAAAGATGAATTTTCTCTCCCTATCACGGACGTCATGATTGACAACACCTGTGGGTTCGAGCGAATATCCTTCATAGATGGATTCTCCGGATACAATCAGATTCGGATGAATCCTGAAGATGAAAAACATACCTCTTTCCGCACTCCTCGTGGAGTCTACTTCTATACCGTAGTGCCATTTGGTCTCAAGAACGCGGGTACAACTTACCAACGGGCTATGAGTACCATTTTTCGAGATCATCTTTGCAAGACTGTCGAATGCTATGTCAACAATATTGCTGTCAAAAGTCGTCTAAAGGAAGATCACATTCAAGACTTGAGAACCATCTTCAATCTCATGCGCCAACATCAACTCAAAATGAATCCCACCAAGTCATTCTTGGGTGTCTCTAGTGGTAAATTTCTCGGCTTCGTTATTACCTCTAAAGGTATACACGTGGATCCCGAGAAGATCAAAGCCATTCAAGAGATGCGTCCTCCACGCAACCTAAAAGAGCTACGAGGATTCCAAGGTCGACTTGCGTACATCAGGAGGTTCATTTCGAATTTGTCTGGACGTTGCAGACCATTTACTCAGCTAATGAAGAAGGGTGTATCTTTCATTTGGACTGAAGAATGTCAACGAGCATTCGAAGATATAAAGCAATATCTTATGAACCCACCAGTCTTGGTGCCATCGATCTCAGGCATACCATTCTTAATGTATGTCTGTGCCATGGATCATTCATTGGGTGCTTTACTTGCCCAAAAGAACAAAGAAGGTCATGAACAGGCTATCTATTATCTCAGTCATACTATGATTGGTGCTGAACACCGTTATAGTCCGGTTGAGAAAGAATGTCTAGCTCTTATATTCGCTGTTCAAAAGACTCGGCATTACATCATTGGCCAAACTATTCATGTCATATCCCGAGTTAATCTCCTTCGGGTACTGATGAAGAAGTCGAGCACACTCAATTCTCGGCTGGCTACATAGGTCATTCTGCTAGCCCAATATGACATGGTATATGTACCACAAAAATCTATCAAAGGTCAAGCGCTGGCGGATTTCTTAGCAGCTTATCTTGTTCCAGAGACATCCAAACTCTATGATGAAATTCCAGACGAGACATTGGAATCAAATACAACCTCCGAAGAATTTCCTACTTGGCGTCTATTCTTTGACGGTGCATCCAGGATCGGACCCAATGGTGCCATTGTCGCAGGAGTTGGGGTTGTTCTTGTTTCTCCAGACAGGTCAACCATCCAAAGAGCCTATTCCCTAGATGAACCCTGCTCCAACAACGTAGCTGAATACAATGCTCTACTCATTGGCCTTCAATTGGCTAAACAACTAGACGTCGAATATCTTGAAGTCTATGGCGACTCCAAGCTAGTTGTTAACCAGGTTAGAGGGACATATGAAGTTCGCCATCAAGATCTAGTGCCTTACTATGAAGCGGCAATCAGCATGGCTACATCATTCAAAGCCTTCTTTATCGAATATGTTCGCCGAGCTTGCAATACTGAGGCAGATGCTTTGGCCAATCTTGCAGCAGTATTAGCCATCCCTATCAAAAGACAACAGGTGGGTTGTTTCCAATCGGGAATTATTCTACATTGAAAACAATCGTTATATTGAGTTCAGTAATTTTACTGAAGCCAATGTTATCGGTGAAGATTGGAGAGTTCCCTTCATCGACTTCGTAGTTCACGACATACTTCCTGAAGACCCAAAGGAGGCTACGAGTATTCGCCGACGATCTCTCCGATTCTACTACAATCAGACTACCAAGACTCTGTATCGGCAGACTTATGACGGTCTTCTTTTGCGCTGTCTTGCTGGTGATGAGGCAAAGCAAGTGTTACGCGAAGCTCACGATGGCGCCTGCGGAGCACATCAACTAGGTCCTAAGCTACAGGATCGCATCCGACGAATGGGTTACTACTGGCCCTCTATGGTATCCGATGCCATCGAATATGCAAGAAATGTCGAGCTTGTCAGATCCACGCAGATTTCATCCATCAACCGTCGGAATTCCAGCATCCGACTGCTGCTTCCTGGCCTTTCGAAGCTTGGGGCATAGACATTATAGGTCCCATCAATCCTTCTTCTTCTAGAGGACATCGGTTCATATTAGCAATAACCGACTACTTCTCCAAATGGGCTGAAGCTATACCGTTGGCTGAAGTCAAAACCAGCAGTCATCAACTTCGTCAAACATCATGTCATCTATAGATTTGGTGTACCTCGAAGGATCATTCATGACAATGGACCATAGTTCATCAGTCAAAAGTTCACAAGGTTCTGTGATGATCACCGGATTGACAATGTCGCTTCAACAGCTTACAATCCTGATGTTAATGGCTTAGCCGAAGCCTTCAATAAGACTATCATCAAGTTTCTTAAGAAGTTTGTATCTACTAACAAACGGAACTGGAGTGAAAAGCTTGGGAAATATCTTTGGGCCTACCGTACTATAGTCCGCAACCCCACAGGCTGTACACCCTTCTCTCTAGTGTACGGCTGTGAAGATGTTCTTCCTTTGGAACTTCAAATCCCATCCTTAAGGATTGCCATCGCTAATGAGCTCACTACGGAGAACAATGACCTCCTTCGACTTCAAGAATTGGAGGCGCTCGACGAGAAACGGTTAATGGCTCAACAACATATTGAGTTATATCAGGCCCGAATCTCGAAGACTTTCAACCGTAAAGTTAAAGTTAGAGCCTTTCAGAAAGGAGAGCTTGTTTTAACAGTCAGACGTCGATGACTATGACTCACATGAGCAAAGGCAAGTTGATGCAAAGTGGGAAGGTCCATATTCGTGAGCAAAGTCTTCTCAAATGGAGCCTATCAACTCACAGAATTGGATGGTCGAGTTGCAATGATGCCTATCAATGGCAAGTTCCTCAAAAAGTATTATGTATAAATGTAAAAGAGATTGCTTGTAATCATCAGACAAGTTCATAAATAAAATTTGATTTTATTTCATCATAAATGATAGTACATAATATCAAGGAAGGTCACTATCATCCTTCTCAAAATTGGGACGAGGACCACTACCGTCCTTTTCAAAAACATAATCAGCAAAAGAGCCGAGAACATCCTTGCTCGAACCCACCAGGAATTTGCAAGCAGCCATCCTCATGGCTTCTTCTTCCTCTGTCATCCCTGGTTCAAGAAGGAAGTCCAAGATGTCCCTTGGCGGCTTCGATGCAGATGAACCTTCGCCTACCTCTGTCTGCTTTAGCTGGGCTGGCTCGACTGAACGTTCTTCAGTAACCGCTTCGACCTTCGGGGCGATCTCAGCCTTCTTGGATGTAGTGTTGTAAAAATCCCTCTAGGCGGCCGACTAGTCTCCGACTAGTCGCTAGTCGGCCGCCGCCGACTCGACTAGGGGCTAGTCCCCGACTAGTCAATTGTCGGCCACCGTCGACTCGATTAGGGGCTGATCCATCCAAAAATTAGCTAAATTGGTACTAGTCTGGGCTGCCGTCGACTTCGTCAAGGCAGCCGTCGTCGACTCTTTACTTTGTTGCTGCCTTTTTCTATTTTTGAAAAAAGTGACTAGCCTACTCTTTTTATTTTTACTTTTGCTTTGTTATCTCTTTGCTACTGTTGTTGTGGCTCTTTTTTTAATTTTTTCTTGTTATTTTTTTTTGCTTTTGCTTGCTACTGCGGCTGTAACTCTCCGTGCAAAATAGTAAGTTGTTAACATATTATTTAAATATTTATCGAAATAGAAATTTATGCAAAATAATGAAGAAAATGTACTGTAGTCTGCGATAATTAAAAGTTCAACAATTAACATATTATTTTTTAAAATATTTTTATAACATATTACATATATATATATATATATATATATTCATTAAGAATTCTAAACCGACTAATCCGACTAGTCCCCGAGTAGTCCGATTAATCCGTAGTCCCCACGAACCGACTAGCGGCCGACTAGCGATTTTTACAACCTTGCTTGGATGCATCTCCAGACGACATCTTTGTGTTGACAAGTGAAAGTGATCATTCCATTTAAATTTGTCCTGTTTATAGGCAGAGATTCTTGGAAACAGCGAAGCACCACGTTCATTACATTCATCTGACGGTTCACCCGTTCATTACATCCATTCGACGGTTCGCCCGTTCATTCCATTTCATCTGACGGTTCACCCGTTCATTACATCCATTCGACGGTTTACCCGTTCATTACATTCATCTGATGGTTCACCCGTTCATTACATCCATTCGATGGTTCGCCCGTTCATTCCATTTCATCTAACGGTTCACCCGTTCATTACATCCATTCGATGGTTCGCCCGTTCATTCCATTTCATCTAACGGTTCACCCGTTCATTACATCCATTCGACGGTTCGTCCGTTCATTACATACATCTGACGGTTCACCCGTTCATTACATCCATTCGACGATTCGCCCGTTCATTACAACCATTCGACGATCCACCCGTTCATTTAATTCATTTGACGGTTCGTCCGTTCATCCTAACGATTCATTTTCGTTCACACATCCCGACGATTCATTTTGTTTTGACGATTCATCCATTCATTCATATCAGCAACTTGTCATCTTTGATTAAGTTGTCTATTGAAATAATGATTTTCAACTGTCCACATTACCTCTGAGCAGATATAATGAATATAATTATTTTCTAAAATTCAAGAAATATATCATGTCTTGCACCTCTGAAATATTTTCTATCGCTATTATTTATATCTGAATAAGATATGCAATAAATAATGGAGCCACAAAGAAAATGTCTTTTTATTGATCAAAATTGAAAGACATTACAAAAATACATGTCACCAAAACAAGAAGATACAAATAATCTTTCTATTCGGCTGGCGGAGTCATCAAGCTAGTCATCTGCTGCTTTAAAATTTGCAGTCGCTCTTCACGAGAGTCCATCACTCGCCTCTTAGCTTCCTCCATCCCAGACTTATCGTCGAAAGACGGTAAAGTTACTAGTTTGCGAGAGATTTCAGCTTGATGAGTTGCGACATACTCATCTTTCTTGAGTCAGAGCGTCCAGTTGTTGAACTGCAGCCTGATGTTGTGTGGCCTCATCCTCCAGAGCAAGCTGAACAAGTCTCAGCTCTTCTTGAAGACGGGCAGATTCTGCTTGCAGCTCAGCAACTTTCCTTCTTCTCTTCAGCAACAGATGCTATTGTTTCTACTTGGGAATTATACTCAGTAGACTTAGTAGAGAAAGTGTCCAAGAGGACTTGGAGATCAACTTTCGCAACTGCAGGCTCTTGAGACATCTTCTCAAATTCAGCCTGTACCAAGGGTTCTACCTCTCCCCTATTAAGCTCTTTGTAGATCCTAACCGATGCCTCCAGCTCATCTAGTATATGTTCAAGAAAAACTGCTTGAGCTTCGTCGCCTTGACTTCGGATGGCATTGATCAGATAGGAGGTTGGACCTCTAACTGTAGAGAAACCAACATCTTCTTTCTCTATCACCCTATCTACTAAGGGTCCCAACAAAGTAAAGAAAAGGTTGGTGAAGGAGCTTATGATAAATCGGTTAGTAGCCAGAGCACCAGGTGTAGCGGCTACTCCCATTGACGACGAAGCAGCAGGTGCTTGGATAGACGTGCAGCTTTTTGCACATGAATGGAGGGCTCTCTGGATAAAGGAGCCATCGTAGAGCTAGTTGTCCTTCCCGGATGTTTTTCTGCAAAATCAAATGAACCTTATCATTTTGAACCAATCGAAAAGGATCAAAAGTAAAAGCAATCTTACCATGACTTGGTCCAGCGACAAGTCTGTCATCTGCTGGCACAGGTTCCAACCTTGCAGAAGTAGCCTCAGACATTACTGCCTGGCTACTACCCGCCTCGGAGCCACCCGAAAAAGGTCGGCTACCACTAGCTATCGCCGTTATTGGCACTATATCTGTGCATGTGGGAGGAATTGGGGATGATTCGATTTCTACAGATAAAAAATAGAGATGTCAGCCATTTAATCTATGAAAAGAAGATTGATAATCTCATTTAATACCTTTGGGATCAGCAGTAGTAGTTTCCTCAGGTGCTACTTCTTCATTCTTTTTGGAAACACATGCACCTCAACATCCTCTTCAGGATTCAGCGTGTCGTCAATAGCTTTTGAGGATACATGGACATTAGCGTCCTCTTCTGGATTTAAAGTATCATCAACAGCTTCTGTTGATGTATCTTTATTACTTATACTGTCCTCTGGTGCTTCTTCGCTGTCAGTTGCGACGGCCGGATCTACATCATCCTGTAGGCCGAAATCGCAATCATTCAATGCATAGATCATTAATCGATCTTCTTCTTCACGGAGTGTTCCTGGTGTAGCAGGAAGCTGGGTAGTTTCTATTGCAAGTGAAGGAGATCGCAAAACTTCATCTTCTCTCTCCACAATGTCTTCCCTGGGCTCTACAGCCTTATCCTTCTGTTCTGGACTAGGAGTTTCCTGCTTGGGCTCAGGGGCATGTGTAGGAGATGACATTGTGATTCCAGCAACAGCACTAGCCACAACTGAGGACAGGATTTGTCTCGGAGGAGTGACTACCCTCTTTCTTCTGAAGACCAGTTTCTTTCTGTGAAGAGGTCGCTCCGGAATCTCTACATCTATGACATTTTCTTGTCTGTGAATAGAAGTTGGGGTGGTCGCTTCTTCCCTCTGAGTCAACTCAACCAGCTGCCGAGACTGCGACGAGTGGTGACTTTTTCTGAAGGTTCCAAGACAAGCTTCTTGGCAACCGGAGAAGAAGGTTCCTCTATCCTCCTCTTCCTCTCCTTGGCTGGAGATTTAACAACCTTCAATGAGACACGCAGTGGCTCGTTGACTTCTTCGGGGAAGTTGGCTTCCCTCGAAGCTTCCAACGGGGCATCAACCGGCTCATATTCGTCATTAACGGGAGCTGACACAACAGTTGCTCCTTTCTTTAATCGGACTGCTGTTGCAAAGCTATCGGCAAGACTGAAGTTCTCAGCAAAGGTATTCGCCGATGTATAGAAAATTGAATATGTGTACAGCATCCGAGGACCATGGTCGCCCTTCGTCGGCATCGAGAACACTGTTCTTGTGTCTCGAGCGTTATAATAAGCCCAAGCCCGGGCGCCATCGATCAAATAACCTTTTTCTTGCAGGCACGTGATGGCGTTGCCTACATGGAATTGGTCATAGCCGAATTGGCGCGCAAATCGGCTGGGAAGATAGGGTTCCAAGTAACATTCATCTTCAAATCTGTAGACCAAATGAGACGGCCAGATCGTCTTCAGCCAATCAAACACTGTACGACCCAAAGGCTGCCTCCCAAGATCAACCACATTTGTAGACATATGTTCATAGCCAGTTGGAGGGGGAACACAATAGAAGTTCCACCCTTTCCCGAGATTCAGAGCTCGTCTGCAATCTCTTAGGCTGGTGTATATCCATTTGCTTCTGGAGAATCTCCTTAAGAAGCTGCCACCTACCGCTCCCATGTCAGGATTCATCAATGTAGGATAGTGCAGAAGCAACCATCCGAAAAATAAGTGTAGGGAAGCTCCAGCCGAGGAAAGTTTCCTTTCTCGCCTTTCCCCTTGAGCATTGAATCAACAAAAAGACGGAGACCCGCGTTCACTCTGCAGGTCATTGCCGACAGCAGATCCATCCGGTAGCCAAAGACTAAACGGACGACAGCAAATAGCACGCCTCGATGGAAACGATCGACGGCGCTCGCTCCCGGTACGATGATTCGTCGGAGCCAATAGGTGAGAAAATCCGCCAGCTGGGCTTCCTTTGACATGGGCCTATAGCCCATCCTCATGAAACTTTCAATATTATCTCCTGTCTTGAAAGGAGGGTATTGGAGATCATCATCGATCATGATGTCCATTTCCTTATTCTCCTCCATCAACCCAATCACCTCACTGCTGCTGAGTGGTTTGAAGAAGTTGGGTTTACAATTGTCGTGTTCCTTGGTTTTCTTCTCCATAATGTGGTTAAGGAACATATATGGTAACCATTTCGACGAATAGCAGGTGCCTGATGAACCGCTTTTGTAATACAAGGAACATATTTTGTAGTGGCACAAGAGCTCCTCGAAGACGGCCACCATATCAGCGTTCTCCTGGCGAAGTTTGTCCAACTCGTCATTGGTTGGGACAAATTCCTATAGGGGAATTCCCCCATTGGTAGACTCGAGATGTACTTCATCTCGTGAAGAGCCAGTCCGATTTCCCACAGGACGTCATAAAAGTCCCTGTTCTAAAGTTGTACCTTTCTGCCAAAGCCAGGAATAGGTGAGGATTGGGTTGGAAGTCGTATACTGTGGAGTATACCGCCTGGTACAGCTCAATTTCCTTGAGCTTCTCTTCGAACTGAGCCAATATCCAATTGGCTATGCAGTTCCATCTTTTGTTATCTGGATTCACCAGACCTGTCAATCGGATGTCCTGATCCGGATATCTTCCCTCAACCTTCGCAAATTCATTTACAAAGATCGGTGTTCGGACCGGCAGCAGCAGGAGGAGTTCTCTGGTGGGATGCACCCAGGTTTCAATCCTCTGAGCAGAGAGCTGTGACGCTCCGAAGAACTATAAAACATGTCCTTGTTGTTGGGTCCTTCTTCACACAAATGTTTCCTGTTCTGGCTTGCTGGAGAGGAGTTATATCCCAGTCCATCCTCCTGGGATAGCTCGCATGAGCGTAGCGAGATAAGGGAAGGCACCTAGAAATCTCAGGCAAAAGTATCCTCTTCTCGGCTCTCTGAAAGAGTCTCTGCTCAACTCGAGGTCTCGGCTGAGAACTCTTATTAATAGCCTCACCAAATAGAAACAAAGGCTTCTTATGAATAATGGGAACAGCAGTCTGCAGAGGCTGCCCATTCATCAGACTCAATAATGTTTCATTGTCTTGTGCTGATAAGATGGCTTGACGGGACGATGGCAGAGCATACTGGGGAAATGTTACATGGGACAGATCTTCCTTAAACTCTGGTTCAGCCAGGGTCCCTGCAAAGACTTCATAATCTGGGTCTTCTCTGATGTTAACTGCATCAAACAAAAGACAGAATTCAGTACATGCAAAATCAAAGATTCTGTTCAAAAGATCAACAAATTGCGCAAGCATCAGATTGCGCTGTGTGTAAAGCATCAGATTGCGCTAAAGCAGCTTCCATGCGCAAACTGTCCAGTTGCGCCAACCATTCACTTGCGCAAGCCATCAGATTGTGCTAACAAGCTTGCGCAAGGCAACAGTTTGCGCTGGACAGACTTGCGCAAATCGATAGATTGTGCTGACTTTTGCCAGCGCTTTCCAACCGATTGCGCATAAAATAGTTTTCATAAAAATGAAAACTATTTGTGGGTGTGCAACCGAAACCCTAAACGGGGCAGCACAATACAACCAAATATCCAAAAAGAGAGGTTTGAGGGTTCAACAATGTCAAAGAACCCTAAAAAGAGTTTTTGATCGAGTCCAACGTTTACCTTGCAGCGCAGGGTGACCGATTTGTGATAAAAAATGCGAGGCGCAGCCCAAGTCAAAGACTCAGCGGGGGCTTTGCCCTTCTCGGCGGCGGAGCATTTCGGGGCCATTGATGTCGACGGAGAAGACGGAGAAGAGTCGGAGTTGGCTCGGAGTTTTCTCTCTCAAACGTTTGGAAACAAGTAAAGAATAACAGAAAGAAGAATGAGAACTATTTATAGTTTTTCGAAAGTAACAGACGCCTCAGATTGCGCCGAAGAAATAGGAACTAATTCCTCCAAACGCGCAGACAAGGCATTACTTGCGCAACTTGATTTTAAAATCAAAATTCAAAGTATTTCGAAACTTTGAAATACTTTCAAATCTTGAAAACTTTGAAGGGGGTCTTGTAGGTCTTAAAAATCAAGTTGCACCCATCAAAAAAAGCAAAAAAATCAAATTGTGCACCCTTCAAATGAACTGCGCAAGAGATAGATTGCACAACACCTCAACTGCGCAGGCTGAACTGCGCACTCATCCAAGCACGCAAGCTGACGTGGCCTCGTCATCATTATCTGATAGAGATTCAGATCTTCTGACAGCTGACAGCCCGAAGAACGAGGAAACTGTTCGTTTCTCGTGCAGCACAGCGCTCGAGGACAGCTGTACAGCCAGTGCAGTCTACCAGCCCACTCGAAGCACAATCTACCCGATTCCCTGCAGCGCGGTCCAATCCAGCGCAGTTTGAAGCCAGCGTAGTTCATGTGGCGCAATCAATCAACAACTGACATTTTGTACGTGGCATACATGCCATCAATTGCTCACCACGTGGCAACCGTCTGTACACGATCATGCGCATTTCAATCAAACAATGCCATGTGTCCCATACAGTTGGTCCACGATCAAGTAACTGCCAGCGCAGTTCACTGCTTGCGCAGTCCAGTGTCTGCGCAATCCATCCTGCGCAATCCAGAATAACTAAAAATTAGTTATTTCCAGAACTCTATAAATAGAGTTTCAAGTCCTTCCTAGGGGGATCATAGAGATCAGATCAGATCATTATTATCACCAGAGATCAGGAGTTCTTGCCAAAGTGCTACTGCATTCTTCAGAGGCTACCGCCTTCAACTTCAGAGGCTATCGTCTTCAAAGTTCACATCGTCCAAGGGATAAAGCGATCGTCATTCAGATCGGATTCCTAAAGTTGTACTTTCCAGAATTCAATTGTAATATTCTTACAAAGTTTGTGAAATAAAGATCAACTTTTGTTTTTACAACAGATGACCCATGGTCTCGAGGATTCTTCCATGTTGCCCTATCATTTTACTCAACTCAGGAACGACTATTGGATAGCCCTTTTTCCAAACTCCATTTGAATCAACCGTGGCTCGTGCCTTAAAACACTAAATCTGTGACATCGTACCTTAAGCCAATTTGTGTTCTGTGCGACACTACTGTCCAAGTCATACTTTATACGACTGGCCTTACGATCGTAAAACCAAGTTTTTGACAACCGCAAAAATATGGGACAGTGCTTAGAATGACTTTGATAGCCTAGCATAACTTAGCCTAACTCAATCGTGCAACGACTTGACGAGCAAAGGCTACGTCAAGCCTCGTATTGCGGTAACGCGCCGTGCACGCGTTCGACTTTGAACAACCAAATTATTTGGGTGCCTAGACTTATGTCAAGCCGTACAATGCAACTTAACCCGTAGGGCGGGCAAGGCTATGCTAAGCCTTAGACGATGGGACCGTGCATGCTTTATCAAGCGTTTATGTGGACGACGCCTATGACTTAGGCTAATTCCAGCTTTGTGGCGAGGACCAACTTTCTTTCTCCTAAGCCACGGGACGAAGGACCGAGTATCATTTTAAAAACCATCGTGCAACACTTCTAAGCCGACAGTGGGACCTTTTTTCCATATTCTAACTCAATCAACCCAACTTGGGATTATTCTCTTAGCTATGTGGATTCGTCTCTTTTATTATCATGCCTACTTGTGCAGTTGAAAACTTTTGTTTTATTAGTACGAAGGCCAAGATGAGGCAAGTTCATCGAAGCCACCCATCTGAGCGAGGCGACGATATATATATATATATATTCCATCTATGATATATATACACACACACACACATACACACACACAAATATATATATATATATATATATATATATAATTTCCAGCACATGCGAGCTCAGTTAAATCGTGTGTCTCCCCGCACACGATTTTTAGCCGGTCGTCATGTGGCTTCGGACTCTTCGTGCAGATCCTGTCCGCACTGGCTTTTTATCATTGCCCGGCACGTACGCCTCGCGCACTCCGCGCGCTCCAGAGCCTCACGGGACGGCCGACGTCTTTCGACGCCAGCAACTCAACGTCTCGCTTAGCCTACGACGCCGAAGGCGCCCCGACGTCTTTACGACGCCTACGACAGCCGATTCCGCCCAGTCACCCGTTCTATGCCCACGACGCCCTTACGACGTCTTCCCGACGCCTATTGGGCACCGCACGACGGGCCGCGTGGTCAGCCGTCGTTTATACCCGCGGTAGAATGGTGCCGATCCTCGACCGCCGCGCGGCACCTAGCCGATGAGTTTTCATGCAGGGACGCCCCATTTTGTCCCACGCCAGCTCAGATCGTGGCCATTTTTCGTCAGTCCTCCGACGTTGTGGATGCCCGCATCGCACAGGCCAGGCTCATCATCGCACATATACGTACACATACACGTACAATACACATACACACACACACAAATATATATATATAATATATATATATATATATATAATATAATATATATTTTTTATATATATATATATGAAAGAATCTTTTGATATGTAAATAGACATCCCATGCAACAAGTTAATTCAAATTTTCAAAGTAAGAAGTTGCTCAAAATGTAATAACAGATAATCAAGTAGCTTGAGTATCTCTTCTTGTTGTACACCATAATTGAAGTGTCAGTGAAAATGGTGAATACCTGCTAGTGGATGGGCTGAGATCATCTAAGTCCAGCAAGACATCCCAAAGTAACATGACAATCGAATGAAGAGTTCTACACCAAGTGAGGCTAAGTAGCGTTGGGTATTAAGGCCTCAGCAGCAACTGCTCTTATCATCATCTGGATCTTCCAACCCAACTTTACATGCAGGTAACACATATACTAATAGGTCCTAGAGCAATTCCTGGAGAAAAACAAACCATTATAAAACCAGACAAAGCACAAAAGAAACAAATGTATCTAGTGTTTTATTAGACTAACAATATCAGTCAGAAAGAGGTAAATAAGAGCCATCACATTGCCATTTAAATTTAAGAAGATATAAAGAAGAGAATAACTTAAGGAAGATGGAGATAACTGTAGTTAAACGTGCATCTTATAACATCATGTGAGATTTTCATCATTGGCATTACCCTTATCTTACCGTAAACATGAGACCAAATATGTCGAAGATAAGTAGACTCCATCATATAACTAATCAGATATGACTAACATAGGAGAGATGTTTGTACTTGATTAAACTTACTCCATTTTGACATTGAAATAATAAGCTATAAAGCTATGTGAATCACGATGTTCTTATTTCTAGAATGTCCAAAACTATCCAAAGTCTCCAAATGTCACCTAGGTATAAATCCTAGGCATCTTAGATGTAAGATCAAGAGACCATGAGAAATACAAGTTGCTGCTTGAGAGCATCTACAAATAGTAGCAAAGAAGAATATGTAGGATCAAAAACAAACCGTGCAACATTTAATAAACATAACCTGATAACTTCATTGTCAAAGTCGAACATTAAGGCCACTATTATAGGGAAAAAGTACAAGGTACAAAAGAGGATGGCTCCGCATTGATTTTGGTATAGCACTTCTAACACAGGCCTTGCATAGATATATTTTAAAATTTCATTGGTAATTCATCTGAACTGGATCTCTTGAGCAATTATCCCTTCAAACAAAAAGGATAACCAACCAAGGCATAAAGTTCAGGACATTTTTATTCATCAGTTAGAAAAACTTGAAGGAAAGACAGCGACATGCAGAACCCAAAAAAAAATCATCGAGCAATTATGACTTATACACAGTTCTAAGCTAAATCAACATCATAATTACAACACAAGGAAAAAATAGGAAGAATGGAAAGCTGCAATATTTTTGAACGTATAGGTCTACCCTTGCCAAAAAAGCTGTAACCCAAAATAACATAACTACTGGTAACGAAAAACAACAGATGATATCAGTAGAAGAACATAAAATATAATTTGAAACTTTGGGGCACAGACAGGATCAATAAAGACGATGTAGTTGTGCAATATCATACCGGCCGAACTGCAACCAAGTACTTCATCCCAAGAAGGCACCCGTGACGAATTTCCCATTCTTGTCTGTACTGAAGAGAAAAAAAAGATAAAAAAGAAAGAAATGGAACACATTATACAGTCATCATTAATTACATATGACTATTAACCATCCATAACACCTACTACCTGCATTTGCGATAGAACTTGTAATGTGTTATGAACTAATGATGGAAGTATATTTACAACACCAAGATCTTGAGCGCAAGTTTCACGGACGGGGCAACAACCTGGTCGGAGACATAATCGCCAAAACTACAAGAAAAAACAAGTAAATGCCATAAGATGATGACAAATTTGTCTATAGAAAAATGGTCTAGAGGACCAGTTTTTTGGGGCAAAGTAGCACATGAACAACAAAATCCAAAAGGAGCACCGAGCAGAGAATGTCATTTAATGGTCGAACAGAATTGAGGATAATTAAGCTAAATATATAAACTTTCACATTTCTAAAGAGATAATAACTATAATTGGCAGTAGCCTTTAACACACCGTTCTAGAGAGAGCACATAGAAAGCGGATAGCACAATCTTGAAAAAATTTCAATTCTTGGTCATTGATTGCCTGGTTATTTTTTAACAATTTCGTGAGTCTGGCATTATCAGGGAGATCTGCAAGAAAACTCGTCTGTGAAAATGGACCTCTATCTTCAACAGAAGATTCAAGTGATGCGCCTCCTCCACTTTACACTGATTATAAGACCCTTCCATATAACTCTGGTTCCACCTTAGCATGAGCAATGGCAGGGCTACTATTAACAAATGTGTAATCTGCATTACATGACCAACATCCACTTTCATATCAACATGGGTTGTCCCTATAGCCGGTGAACCAATTAAGCTTGTAGAAAGAACCGGGTAATTGCATGTTTTCTGTCTCTTCAGGTCTGGTTCATGCCCTCCACTGCAAATTGTATGTTTAAATCAATATCTCTAGCTCCCTTTGCTGACTCTATCTGCGCCTTGTCATCCACATCATCTAAGAACATATCTGAGTCCAGATCAGAAAAAATACCGCAGCACAAGCATCTTGATGAGTTAAAATTTCTCTCAAACCATTATGGCACCATGACGAACTTCCCAAACTGAAAGCCAGAAAACAGACAGTAGAAGGTAAATATAGTATAACTAACCAATGACATATATGCTGCTGAAATAGAGGACACAGGAACCTTACTGGGATCAAACATATCATGAAGGAGTTGATCTACGTAATGGATAAAAGGCCAACTCCCACTCCCATCATGCTCCACATTATCTTCATCTACAACAGCATCTGTTGAATCCTGCAGCGGGAATATTTACCCAATGGTAATTTGGCTCACAAGGGCTCTAGATAAATACACAGAATTACACAAAGATAGAGCATACACATTACTAACAGGCAAGCACAAAGAATCAAATAAGAATATGAAATAGTCGGCATTTAAGACAAAGAATAAATCTAAATGAAATTTGTAATCTAAAATGTTTGATGTCAACAGGTGCTGGATAAAAGGAGTCTATGACCAGCAGGTATATAGCATAATATATGTGCACTTGATTATTGCTTCTACTTGCCATCATATTGTGGTTCTATAAAAAATAATTTTAATGTTACAATGACAACCATCTATTGGCACCTCACAAGCATTAGATGGCTCTGCCTAGAAATACTCCATTCATGTATGACCTGATCAAATGACTTACATATTCTTCTTGGATGTTATACTAATGGGACGATTTGTTAAACTGATAAATAGATACACAGACCCAATAATTACAATTTACGGGGTGTTCCATCAAATGTATGCACCAGAACGTCCAAAATTCTATCCAGATCATAGTTTTCAGTATCGTACCGATATGGTTTGGCATGTCATAACCTTCAAGGGAATCTTTCCACAGGTACCCACATGAGTTTGAGGATAGGTGATAAAAAGTGCAGGGTAGTAGCGTTGTTTGTACTTGTACTGCACATACACATGCCAGTTTTGTTCAGAATGTCTCATCTAATTCATCAAATAGTTTCTACATGCACAAAACTGCAGGTATTTAGAGTCTACTCACATACCGTTTTATATGTTCCTTATAGTTGATACATGTCACATCAGATGGTGGGTTAATGACTAATGGGAGGTGCTTCGTTCAATAATATGCAACGCAAGTTTGTTGGCATACAAGGAACTAATCAAGTCATCAGTAGCATCATATAGCAGGTACAGTTTAAGCAAAATATGCATCTCTTTGAACTTTTAAATATTTGGTACTTTGTGAATATACAGCAATGAAGAACCATATAGGAAGCTATCAGAACAAAACTATAATCACATATCCAAAAAGAATGTGAATAACGTGGGTCTGCAAAAAGAGATGGAACTTAGCGATGTACTTTAGTAGCTAGAATTACATATCCATGTAACACAATTTTACTTGAAAATCATATGCATGAAGCCACCTATAAGTATGAAATTGACTTCAATAGATATTGCCGCACTGAACAAATGACTGAAAATTAAATAAAAAATAACAGGAATTGTTAGCACAGCTATGCTAAAATAATAATCTCTTTGACTAAAGTGCCTAAGGTAAGAACTAAGGATCAATTTTCTTATAGGATCTATGGCAGTGTCATAAGATGAAGACCTAGAAAATAATAGCATAGGCAAGGTAACAATATTTTCACATGTTGACAGAGGTAATAAATTTATGGCAGACAAGTTCTTATATTCACTAAAGTTAATATAACAAGTGAAGGCTGGACAATAAACATTTTGATAAATCTCAACCAAGGACTGATCATAACAAGCAACTATGCCATGCTGAGTAACCATATAGTCAGAATGTAGATATTCCAAAAATAAACCAAATCAATATAATTTTATGGTAAGGCCTAGCGATGTACCTTCAAAATGACATGAATCTCCTGTAAAGAATTTCCTTAAGAAGACTTTGGAACAGGAACCGGGAAGAAAATTTTCAATACGCCATATCTCCAACCCACTATATGTTGTCAAGAAATATAATATATGCATCTTGTTCCATTGACAGAAGGACCAACAAAAAACTTTTAAAACAGTAATCATGGGGAACTAACATTGTTCCAGATATCTCTCTAAATTACAGCTTGTTAACAGCCATTACAAGCTTCTTCAAATCTCAAATTTTATATCACTACCATTATCTCTACTCGCAAAAGTGCTTTAATAACTCATGATCACTTAACTTTTATTTTTATAATTGCAGTTGTCTCCATGTTTTCAGTACACGACATTACGATCTTTCTAATAGTCCAGGCTTGAATGTGCTCCCAAGTTTAGAATTTGTTCCTTTTCTTCTGTTCAGCAAGTATAACAGTGTATTTGTATTCCTATACGGCATGTCTACAACCCAAGCAGTTAAAAATAGAATTTCCTGATAAAAACATCACGTTGTTCTCTTTGAACTTTGCATCCAAGAAAACTGAAATGATTTCATCTGAAATTATAGCTGCAATGCGCAATCATGAGGAAATAATGCATTCAGCTCACTAGCTTCGCAAGTTAACAATTCCCGGTTCGAAATTTGTTTTTACTTGATAATAATAATGCTATCGTGCAAAATGGTTGCAGAAGGTATCACAAAATAGTAGGACACCGAACTCTCATTTATAAGTCATGTTAAAAAAAATATCATGTTTTAATATCCTTGCTCCTGAATGTAGTACATATACTCCTGCATATTAGGTTCTTTTTCAGCAAGTAAATTTCTCAAAAATAGCCTATGCCAACTAACAGAAAACTGTGTTAGCAAATTATCCCTACGTGAACTTTTGCCACGAATAGTAAAAGCCAATATGATGAACGAATGTGTAAGGTTTAAAAATTCACAATTACTCTAAAGCAGAAAAAGAGAACTAATATACAAAAACTTCAAAATACAAGGATACGCCTTTTGTCCAGCCCCTTGGAAAGCAGAATCCACATCGTTCATCGAAACTGCCATATCAGCCTTTGGTCTTACAGTAGCACTATCCGCTGACTTTGGTTTGAAAAATGAAGCAGAGTTCCTTTTCAACACACACTCCATATTCATAATTCCAATTACTTCTATCTAGATATAATGGACATTCTCATGATAAGGTGAATTTATTTGAAAAAGAAAAAAAAGAAGTTATGTAGGCTTCGGATGTACTTACGATTACTTCCTCTGTGTGTGTCTATGTCATGTTTTTGTGTTTATGTGTCAAATTTATGTGTGTATTTGAGTGAGTGTGTGTGTGTGTGCGTTTTTGGGTGCGAGGGCAATCGATTAAAGAGTCGTGCTTTCTAGCTCTCTATCAACACATTCTACTCAAATTTCAAACCCCTCGCTCGTCATCTAATTTGAGTTGCAACTAAAATTATCAAATGGAGTCTTTGGAGGTTGTGGCAAGTGGGGAAATACCTTCCATAATATCAGCGATTCATCCATCCCTCCTGAAGCCGTAGCTACAGTACATCCATCTGGGCTCTGTGCCATATAAAGAACTCGGCCGATGTGACCAGAGAGCGTCGCGGTCTCCACCATGGAAGGGTAGTCCCTCACCGTGAGCGGGCTCTGACCGTCTCCACAAGAGCTCAACAACTCCATCTCCCTCTTGTTCCACAACAGGGCACACACTTCGGAGCCGACATCCACGGAACTAAGACAAGACCCTGTGCTCGTGCTCCAGAACTTGATGCACCTGTCAGCGCGGCCCCCACCAGTAGCCAACAAGTTCCTTTGTAAAGGGCACCAGGCGAGGGCCCTAATGCCACCTCCCTTGTGATCTGTGAACTTGTGGACCCACCGGTTCCCAGAGCAGTTGGAGGCCATGGACAGGTCCCATATGTGGACAATATTGTCATTAGCTCCGGTTGCTAGTTGTCTACCCGACCACTTGACGCTGCAAACTTCCTTCACGTGGCCTTGGAACGTCCCCACAACCTGAGACTCCGACACCCTCACATCATTGTTAACCACCTTCCCATCGCCTCCTCCCGTCGTCAGGATGCTTTCGTTGTTCCAAGCAAGAGCTCCGACTGGCGATCCCCGTCTCAGAGTTGTCAACAGAGTTGAGTACCTCACATCCCACAGCTGCACCTCGGAGTTGCGCAGCCCGATGGCAATACGTTCCCCGTCTGGTGCCCAACAGATGACTCGTGACCGGTTTCGGCCACCTCGATTGCCTCAGGCACAGCAGCAGCAGCAGCAGAGTTCCAGAAGTGGACCCTTTCCCCGAGAGCGATGGACAGAAGGACCGCTGCTCCCCCAATCGAGCAGGTTGAGATGCCGATCGTCGACGAGCTCGGGAGCGTCGAGCATTCTGTCGGGCACGTGGCGGGCAGGATTCTTTGGGCCTACAGCATGGGGAGGAGGAGAAACCCAGACATTCACCGTCTTCGAAGCGGGCCTGCTCCGAGTCCGGTGGCAGAAGAGCGTCCTGTAGAGTAGCTTCCTATACAACGATGTCTCATCGCTCTCCTTCTCCTTCACCCAGACCGCGGCGCGAATGGGCGTGAGCCGATCGCCGACGATCGACGACGACGAAGCCGCACGCGTACTCATTGTAAGCACAATTAGAGAGAGAGAGAGAGAGAATTAGAGAGAGAGAGATTGAGATATTGAGATTTGGAAACGGTAACATTTAGTTTTTGAATTTGGGGTCTCCCTCCACCGACTCCCGCTCGATCTGGTTGATTTGGCCCAACCCAATTCTTTTCTTTCTTTTTTTTTTTTTTGCTCTGCTTGTTTTGCCCCAACCCAAATCTTTTTTTTTTTCTCTGCTTGTTTTGGCCCAACCCAAATCATTTTCTTTTAAGGTGTTATTTTCTCCGGGTCGACGAGCAACGCCAAGAAAAATTCGAGTAATGCCATCCCCACGGGACCCCAAGTATACCCAACAGGCTACACCTCCACAGACTAAATTTACATTTCTAGAAAATAAGAATACAAGGACACCGTATTATAATGTAGAATTAGATAAATAAAATTTTTTATTTTATATGTGGAGTTACAAGCTTCAATTTAATTTTACTTAAGCCAAGAAAAGAAAATTTGAGGAAAATATAACCTAGTCGAGTGAAACTCTAACTTCACAAAGTAAATTTACTTAAATCGGGATTCACTTCCCTAAACCTAGTTTTCAAATATTTTCTTAAACTTTAGAAAAAATCGTGAACAACTACATGAAATATATTATATATATATATATAATATAATATATATATATATATATATATATAATATATATATAGCAGATGATCTCTAGCCTACTGGTTAAGAGAGATGCATGCGGGCCGAGTGGTCAGGAGTTCGAATCCAAGTGGGAGCGATTCCAAAAATAATTTACCTGGTTCCAGTATATATATATATATATATATATATATATATATATATATATATATATATATATATATATATTCCAAAATAAACTATATTTGAGATGGGAAAAAAACCTTTGATATATTTTAGGAGGAAAGGCAAGAGAATAAATTATCTTGAATCTTTCTATCACAAATGTCAGGCCCTGCTCCCAAAATACCAAAGACCCGCCACATGGTATTGACTAATTATAAATATATATATATAATATATATATATATATATATATTCCAAATAAACTATATTTGAGATGGGAAAAATAACCTTTGATATATTTTAGGAAGGAGGAAAGGCAAGAGAATAAATATATCTTGAATGTTTCTATCACAAATGTCAGGCCCTGCTCCCAAATACCAAAGACCCCCACATGGTATTGACTAATTATGTACCATATGTAGTGCCTCGCTCCCCAACCGGATACACTGTATTGGCAATTCTATCGGAATCGATTGATTGGGACAGATTGAATTAAGACCATTTTTTGGGGAATCAAGTCTCATATGTAGTGGATCGTGTCTTGGAGAATAACTTTATATAAGGGTCGCTTCCTTAAGTCTTTCCAATGTTCATTTTTTATGCGGGTTTTTGTTGTTGCTTTCATTGTTGGTTTTATGAATGCATTTTCATGGACGTTTTCGATGGTTTTCGTTGCTAGCATTCATCGAGTTACGCATTCATATCGAATCCTGGAAGAAAGAGAAGGAGAGTATTGATCCTCCATCTTTCTTTTAGTAGATAGATTAAGTAGCAACCCACAGCAATTGCATGGTCGTGTAATGTTATATGTGTTGAGAGTCAATAAGGGACTTTTAGTCCCACATCGGAATATGTAGTATGTAGAGGAGCTAGACTCCCTATAAGTAGTGAAGTAGTCCATCAATAAAATCATCGAACCATTACTTTCTACATGGTATCAGAGCCATAACTCTCTCTCTCTCTCTCTCTCTCCCTCTCCGTCTCTCTCCTCGCCCCCCCCCCCCTCTCACCTCCTCTCACAAAAAATTCCCTCCCCCCAAGCCGCCGACCCCTCCCCCTCCAGCCCCCCCCCCCCGACCCCGCGCTCCAGACCCTCTCTCGCAGTACACCGCCCCCCTCTCCCGCAGCACCCCCCCCCCCCCTCCCGCAGTACCCCCCCCCCCTCTCCCGCAGCCGACGACCCCCCCACCCCCTGCCGTCCCTCCAGAACCCCAGCAACCTCCCGCCCCCCCTCTCCCGTAGCACCCGCCCCCCCCCCCCTCTCCCCGCAGCACCCCGCCCCCCTCTCCCGCAGTCGCCGACCCCCCCACCCCCCCACCCCCCCCACCTGCCGCCAGCAACCCCTCTCCTGCCCCCCCTCTCCTCCCTCTCCTGACATGGAAATCCTAACCCTAGCCCTAGCAGCCCCATCCACACCCTAACCCTAACCCTAGTTTTTTTTATTTTAAAAAATAAATAAATAAATAAATAAAAGGCGTATTTCGAAGACAGTCGAGATGTCAAATGCTTTATTTGCACCGACTCTGTTCCTAGATTGCGCCGTTTGGAACTAACAAATGTTTATTTTGTTATTCCTCCTTCACATCTGGATCTATACGAGACTGATCATGTCTTCTCTAGTGTCCTGACGTGTTCACTTTACATGCGCGCGCCGGTGTGGCCAAGTTAGTAGCGCATTCGTAAAGTCTGTGACGTCGAAGAAGACGACGAAGACGACGAAGTTGGAGAAGTTGCCGACTCCGACGTCCAAGAAGCCGACGAAGACGACGAATCGGTTCACAGTTGAAGAAGCCATAGATTCGATCAGTGGCAAACTGACGGCCGACGAGATGAAGGCCTTGGTTGATGATATCTTATCCAAAAGATTAACCGAGGTAACCCCACGTGTGATCCATACTGATGTGGATCCGTCCCCTTACAAAATGGGAAAATTGGAGAAGCTGGAGACGAAGTTGGAAAGAACGTCCAACTACTTGAAGTGGTCGCGGCAGGCGATGCGGACACTGAAGGGACGTGGCTTGGTTGGCTATGTCACTGGCCAAGCCAAGGCGCCAGCCGATCACTCCGCTAAGGAATTTGCTGTTTGGGAGATTGTCAACAACGTCGTGGCTGGGTGGTTGACTGCCTCTTTAACCGACCAGGTGTCGGCAATGTCAAGGCAATGTAGGCTGCTGTTAATATGAAAAACTCTACAAGATATGTACTCCGGCTCCGGCAACCCTATGCTAGTCTTTCAACTGGAAGATGAACTCGATAGGGTGGCCCAAGACGAACGTACCATCTCTGAGTACGCGGCCCTGTTGAAGAAGTATTGGTCTGATCTGGATCATTATGATCCTCTTGGGATGGAAGATGCACAAGTCGAACCGGCATTCGCAAAGTACTTTCAGACGTTCCTAGCTTATATTTCCCGGCAGCGTATGATGAAATTCCTGAAGGGACTACACCCTGTATTTGAGCAGAGACGGAATATCCTCCTATCCCAACCCACGCTTCCGACCTTGGAAGAAGCTATCGCTGTTATGACACAGGAAGAAGCTCGACTGAAGTTGATGCCCAACAAGGGATCCTACCGGGGGAGCAAGCCTCGGTTGACAAGTCTGCCCTTGCTGCCTTCAATCAATCTCCATCTATGGGTGGTATTTACCACAATTGTGGTGACTCCGGACATTACATCCGATTTTGTCCAAAACCCTTACGCAATCAGTCTAATGATCGAGTACGGGGTCGTGGAGGCCGACGTGGTGGAAGAGGAGGATATGCTGGTAGAAGGGCGGACACAAAGCAAATCTGGCGGAGGAAGGGGAAGAGAATCAACTGGCTGAAATAACCCCGCTTGAGCGGGAGTTCCTTGAGAAGTTGCGAGGCACAAAGCTGGGTTCGGCCGACAGTCCTGGGGCGTCTTCATCCTCGGAAGATCACATCACTTGCTTTGCCCAAACCAGCACCAATGATTCTGCACGTGCTCTTGCATCTATCCATCAGCCAGATGGATTATGGACTCTGGGGCATCTCGCCATGTCACGGGGTCCCGTGGTGCGTTTCGGGAATATACTCACCTACCATTGTCGGAGAGTATTCAGACCGCTGATGGTACATCCAGCCCTGTAATGGGTAAAGGCACTGTCGCATGCACCCATTCCATCACTCTAACCAATGTCCTTCATGCTCCATCTTTTCCTGTCAATCTTCTATCCATTAGTGCCATTATACTTGATCTTAACTGTATTGTTTCCTTTGACATTCCTCAGGTGACTTTTCAGGAGAAAGGGACAGGACGACGACTTGGGACTGGCACATGGCATAAGGGGCTGTGGTATTTAGACAGGACTGGACTGGACAACGCATTGGCATCCTTGATAGCAGACGCACCACCGGAAGCTTCCTGTCGCAGTGTTGAAGCCGACTTGCTACTCCACCACCAGCGTGTCGGTCATTCCTCTTTTCAAGTTATTGGTCGAATGTATCCGTCCTTATCAAAGGGCTAATAAAGAGAAGTTATTTGTAATGCCTGTGCTTTGGAAAAACATACCAGAAGCTCGTATGTGAGCACGGGGAATAGGAGTTCAGCTGCTTTTGATATGATACATTCGGACGTATGGGGCCCTTGTCCTACAACCGGGATTAACGGCTTTCGATGGTTCGTCACCTTTATTGACTGTTATACCCGTGTGACATGGGTCTACCTTCTGAAGAATAAAGTGACGTCCTTGAGGCCTTTCAGGACTTTCATCGACGGGTGGAAACATAATATGGCGCTACAATTAAGTGTTTCCGGTCCGACAATGGACGGATACTAATAAGCGGGTTGCTGAGTATTTTTCACTCATAGAATACTTCATCAAACTTCATGTGCTTATACTCCGGCTCAAAATGGTGTGGCGGAACGAAAGAACAGACACCTGCTGGAAGTCGCACGGACGATGATGCTGGCTATGAATGTCCTGAAACACTTATGGGGGCAGGCTATATTGACGGCCTCTTATCTCATCAACAGAATGCCATCTCAAGTATTGGACTGGAAGACACCATTGGAGATGCTTACTGGGGCAACCATACACTGTTCCACCCAAAGTTTTTGGATGTGTGTGCTTTATCCAGGATAATAGGCCAGGCGTTGGCAAATTGGATCCTAGGGCAGTTAAATGTGTCTTTGTCGGTTACACGGCGACTCAGAAGGGTTATGCCTGTTGGAGTCCAGTCGAGCGGAAAATGTTTGTAAGCATGGACGTTACATTCAGAGAACTCGAACCATACTATGGTTCGGATGAAGGTTCAGCATTTGGTGACACATCTAACACAGATGTTGTTAGATGTGAGGAGGAGATAAAAGCCCAAATGTGGTCGTCGGATCGGTTCCGTGTCCGGTTGTCGAAAACTGGATGAAAGGGGAGAGCACAGTGACTCAGATACAGAGAATGAAGAAGAAGATACATATGTTACGCAGGGGGAGCAACAGACAAGGGAAAAGGAGCTCCAAGTCTACAGAAGGAGACAACAGAAGTCCAGTACTGTGCCTATGTCGTGCCCTGTGCCTACTGTACCAAGTCCCTCGTCTACTCCTGCTCCAACTCCTGAAGATGTTGCCCCCCACTGAATCACTCGGATTCTGATGTGGATCTCTCCGACTCGGATGGTATGATCTCTCCACCACCTATTGCTCCCTTAAGGAGATCTTCTCGCATCAATGCGGGTAAGGCTCCTGCTCGTTTTGATGATTACAAACATGACATTGCCAACTTCTTGTCTTATTCTAACATTTCTTCGAATCGAGCCTTCATTGCATCGTTAGACTCTACTTCGTTGCCCAAGTGTTGGCAGGAAGCAAAGAAATCCAAGGTGGAAAGCTGCAATGATGGAAGAACTTGGGGCACTGGAGAAAAATAAGACATGGGAGCTGGTTCCATTACCCAAAGGGAAGAAAGCTGTGGGATGTAAATGGGTGTACACAGTAAAAGAGACGCCAGAAGGAAATCGAGCGATACAAGGCGAGGTTGGTTGCAAAAGGATTCACCAATCATATGGCATAGACTATGATGAGACGTTTGCCCAGTAGCAAAAATGAGCACCGTGAGAACTCTGGTCTCCATTGTAGCGAACTATGGGTGGAAGCTGTACCAGCTGGATGTGAAAAATGCCTTTCTTTATGGGGACCTGCAAGAAGAAGTATACATGGAGCTCCCGCCAGGGTGCTACGCGACGGAATCAAACGGAGGGACGTCGCAAGGAAAGGTGTGTAAACTGAAGAAGTCGCTATATGGGCTAAAGCAATCTCCTCGAGCCTGGTTTGACAGATTCAGAAAGGCTGTTACAGGCATGGGACCGTCAAACAAATGCAGATCATACGGTCTTTCTCCAGCATGCAAGAGGCCACATCACTATACTTGCTGTATATGTGGATGATATAGTGATCACAGGTGATGATGAAGTCGAGATCACAAAGCTGAAGTCAAAACTCGCGAAGGAGTTTGAAGTGAAGGATTTAGGAGCGATGAGGTACTTTCTAGGTATCGAGGTGTGTGAAGGCGAACAAGGAATTGTTCTCTCACAGAGAAAATACACACTAGATCTGCTGAAGGAGACAGGGATGCTGGGATGCAAAGCAGCAGTCACTCCAATTGACCAGAAGTGCAAGTTGGGAGCAGAAGCAGGAGAGCCCGTTGATCGTGAAAGATATCAAAGACTTGTAGGGAGATTGATTTATCTAGGACACACTCGCCCTGATATCTCATTTGCGGTGAGTGTAGTGAGTCGCTACATGCATGATCCAAGAAAGGGTCATATGGAGTATTTCAGATCTTAAGATATCTGAAAGGAACGCCGGAAAAGGGGCTATGGTTCAAAAAGAATGGACGCATAGAAGTTGAGGAATACTGTGATGCAGACTAGACGAGCTGCATAGACCACAGAAGGTCTACCACGGGATACTATATTTTTGTAGGAGGAAATCTGGTCTCATGGAGAAGCAAGAAACAGTCAGTGGTAGCACGGTCGATAGCTGAAGCAGAATACAGAGCAATAGCTCTGGGAGTGTCAGAATTGCTGTGGGTGAAAGCATTGCTGACAGAGTTGCAGCTGGATAAGGGAGCACCATTACGTCTTCTGAGCGATAGTCAAGCTGCAATAAGCATAGCTAACAATCCAGTTCAGCACGACAGAACGAAGCATATCGAGATTGATCGATTCTTCATCAAGGAGAAGCTGTAACAAGGGATACTGAAGATTGACCATGTCTGCTCAGAAGAACAAGTTGCAGACTGTCTGACTAAGGGTCTTAGTTTATTAAGTCTGTCGAAGCTATGTAACAAGATGGGGATGATCAATATCTATCGCCCATCTTGAGGGGGAGTGTTGAGATCCAATAAGGGACTTTTAGTCCCACATCGGAATATGTATGTAGAGGCTAGACTCCCTATAAGTAGTGAAGTAGTCCTTAATAAAATCATCGAACCATTATTTCTACATATGTTCCATCTTTCTTTTAGTATTTGCTTCATGTTCTTATTTGGAGACTATGCATTTGTATCGTATAGTTCTCCCACAAGATATTTTACTGTTATTTACCGTCTTATGTATTTATGTGGTTTATTGCTGGTTTTGTATTACATTTCATGCTTTCCTTATGGTACTTGCTATTAGGAGTTGAGCATTCTGGTTTTGTATGGCTAGATCTCGTAGTAAAGCTCAAGGATCTACCATCGATTCCACTCGATGGCGCATACCTAGAAAGGGCGGCAGTCAGAAGGCTTGAGTGGGTTCCTTCCCCACCACTCTTATTCTGTATATGATTTTTAGACGTTTAGCCGATGGCCACCTGTTTAATCAAGGTTCTCCGGAGCATGTTTCTCGTCTTTTTTATATGATTATACATATTAGACTATAGCTGACTGACGACGATCATGTATATTGGTGTCACGACCCGCACCCTGAAGAGGGGCACGAGCACGTGGTTACGTCCAGCCTACGCCGCAGAATGTGTACCGGGCCTCCCCTGGCCCTGCTGCTGCACTGGTGCTCCCTGAACTGCAGTCTGAACACCTCTCTCCACTGCTGCCATGGCTAACTGATGGGAGTTCTCCATCGTCTGCCTCAGCACCTCTGTCTGGCGGCTCTGTGCCTCTGCCTGAGCTCTCTGCGTCTGCAACATCTGCTGCAGAAGGGCCATCATACCCTGAGTGTCTGCCGGATCGGAGGAGGCGGTGGAAGAATGTTTGGAATGACCATAGACGGTCTC
This sequence comes from Iris pallida, assembly GCA_029216955.1. NCBI lineage: Eukaryota > Viridiplantae > Streptophyta > Magnoliopsida > Asparagales > Iridaceae > Iris > Iris pallida. The sequence goes on along the minus strand of JANAVB010010599.1, from coordinate 1,722,631 downwards.
GCTGCTGGAGGTGGAAGACCTTCTAAAACCGTCGCTGCCGGTGCTCCCTCGGAAGGGCAGGAACTGATGTGGCTGCTCCCTGAACTGCAGCTCCCCCAGCTGGAGGTGGAAGACCTCCGGGAACTGCCGCTGCTACTCCTGCCTGAAGGGCAGGAACTGATGCTACTGCACTCTCGACTGTCAGTCCCGTAGCCGGAGGTGGAAGACCTCCCTGATCTGACCTCTCTGGAACTGTGCTAGAACCCGCTGCCTGAGAACGAGTGACTGTCATCCTGAAGACGAATTGAACCCAAGAGATCAATATGGCATATGATAGGATATTATCAAAGGAACAATTGAATTCAAATACAAGAAGAGTTGTCATGGTAATCAAAATCAGAGTTTTTCCTAAAATGTGATTGAGTAACTCCTATCATACCCTAGTCCTATATCCTAATCGCAGGCTCGTAATTAGCACTCTAAGTCGAGCACCATTACGAGTTCGTACTAGTTGCGACACTGACCTGCATGGACCACCATAAAAACGTGTTACGACCCGCACCGTGAAGAGGGGCACGAGCACGTGGTTATGTCCAGCCTACGCCGCAGAATCGGCGGTAGAACGCTGTATATAGGGTCTGTAAATACTACGACTAATAACAGATAAATGTACCTGTACAGTATATACTCTCCGAACGGAGGAACAAAGCAATACTGTCTCAATCACATAAATCAAAACTAAGGTAGAAAGCATGGAAAGAGATATGATAGATAAACAAGGAACGAGTCCAGAAATATCCACAAGTCACAGCTAACACAAAATCCAGAGTCTCAGAATAATAATAAGTATAAAGATACTACAACAGAATAAACTAGCTGGCTCGCAGGCCAGGTAAACCTAACTAAACTAGGCTACTCTGGATGGGCGAAGTCTAGTGGCTCTACCACTAAGCCCCTGTCTAGGTCAAGTCCATCAGACTCTATCCCGTAGTAAGTCGGACAATCAGCCTCTAAGTCATCTGTAAATTTGTCAACGTATCATGTCAGGAAAAGCAAGTACAAACACCAACAGCAGTTCCATGTGAATTGACAAAAGCTATAAGAGACAGTATAATGAAATACAAGACAAAATCAACTGGAAATATATATCATGATGTGAGTACTGTAAAGGACGATAATGTATATGTATATAATGACTTGGGAACTATTCGGAAGCCGAGTTACAACCCTTAAACCAAACAAGGACCGGGGTTGTAACCCTTCTCCCGAACAGAACTTAGTCACCCTAAGATAATAAATATAAAAGGTGCCTTGAATTATTAGTGTGTCATGTGATCGGCTTGGGAAACAAGTTCAAGCTTTCCATCTGACCGCCTACAACCATATAACAAGTGTGAAGCAGCAAGTGTGAGACAAGGCCGGTCACCATGGCAAGTATGAACAAGTAGCTATGGACAAGTGTGGAGTACAAGTGTGAAACAACAAGTGGGGATTTGATCACACAACCACTAATAACTCCCCATCCCCCGACTAGTATAAAGGATCCGGACATAACACGTCATAACACGAGATTCGAGAGCAGGGGGCCAGCCCACTCCCAAGTTCATGTCTATACCAGTACAAGTAATAAGTCAAGTCATGTACTAATATACCAAGTAAACCAGGAACAACATCTCATGACAGGATCCGACATAGACTAGTCCGTGAACTATCGTGTCTGGAAATCAAGTAAGTCACTACAACTGAATCGGATATAGCAGATATCAAGACAATGAAAACTATCATGAATGTACTCGCCTGTGGTCCTGAGCTGATAGGTGAACAGATGCTCAGAGTGATCACAGACCTAAAATAAGATACTATGAGTCAAACAAGGCTAAATACTGAAAAAGGAAGCTAATACAAGCCATGAATGCAAGTCTAAGTCAAAACTAGGTCAATTTAGGTCAAACTGGTTCATACTAAGTCATACTGGTTCATACTAGGTCATACTAGGTCACTGGAAGTCAATCCAAGTCAAACTAGGTCAATCGGGATCAAAGGTTGACTTACAGTTGACTTTTGGTCAAAAAGTCAACTCTGGTCAACCCTGGTCAACTCTGGTCAAGTCTGGTCAACTCTAGGTCAAACAAGTCTAATGTTGACCAACTATTGACTTTCAGTCAACTGGTCAACTCTAGGTTGGTTTCGGTCAAATCGGGTCGCTTAAAGGCTAAGTTTGACTCTCGGTTGACTTTTGTTGACTTTTGGTCAAAAAGGTCAACCGACGTCAAAACTAGTCTTAGAGTACCATATTTTCATTACCAACCACGGGGATCAAGTTCTAACACCATCTTAGACTTCTAACACTAATATCCTATTTCTAGGCAAAACTAGCATTTACCCTTCTAAGGTAAATTCCGATACCTTGCCAAAACCCAAGGAAACCTTGCAAATACCCATGGCACTAGCCTAGGCTCCTTAGGGTAGAAAGATATCAACCTATCTAAGGTTTACCTATCAAGAAATTTGGGTATCCTAAGTATCTAGACCATCTTACGACACATGCTAACCCTTTACCCATTACCTTGCCTATATCATGAATTTACCCTTTTCATTACCCCACTCACCAACACCACTCTCCTCACATGATACCACACTCTAATAGACCTCTCTATAGGTTTCCTAATAGGTTTTCTACTAGTTTAGGCAATAGGCTACCTATGGGTACTAAACTACACTCAAAACACCTCACAAAACACTCACACACATCTCACAACACACACACACACACAAAGGTAAATGGACAGATTTTTGTAGTGAAGGGGACTGATTTTTGTGGGTGCTTGGGGCTGTTATTGAGGGGGTTTTGGGACTCAAATAGTGATGGCTTTTGGTGGTGGTTTGATGTACAATTTGGGGCTAGTATTGGGGACTAAAGGGACAAACACATAGGCTAAACATATGGGCTGTTTTAAGGGTAAATTGGGGCTGTTATTGGGGCTGTCATGCCCCTCCTAACTGCTGAATTTCAGCAGCAACTCTCCCCCTTATCACTCCACTAAACACTCTCTACAACCCTCACAACTCTCACAAACAAACACACAACACCACCACTACTACCTCAACACCAACACCAACACCAACACTAACACCAACACCAACACCAACACCAACATTACACCAACATTCTCCCCTCTCCTTGGCCGACCATGGCTGCCCCCTTTTCCAACCATAAACACACACAAACACATCACCAAAAACTCCCCAATATATATATAAACCATATATATATACATCTATATATATATATATATATATTATATTTTTTTTTTTTTTATATATATTTATATATTATATATAGATATATAGAAAAATATATATAACCACATATATATAAAACAATGGAAAAAGGATATGATACATTAAGACACATAAATAAACTCATTCTAAAATGTGCAAAAATCTGGAATAATATGAAGAACAACACAAAAATAATATTAGAACAATATTCATGTGTCCAAAAGATGGTTTCTCCTATTGGGACACAAACCTACATGTTGGACACTCCTAGAAATGTCCAAAGGACACAAAAATGGTCTCTAATGGGGACACCACCATGGAAATCATTTCTAATGGGTTCCTACACAATCTATATGAGAAAAGAATCAAGTTTGGAGAAGGATTCACCTTGGTTTGGAGAAGGAAATCAATGGAAGCTTCAAAAGGAGAAGGAGCCATTTGGAGAAGAAGAAGAAAAGAGTGGATGAGAATGGAAAAAGTGATTTTCTCTTTCCTCCCCATCCCCCCTCTATGGCCGGCCACATGTGTGAGTTTTGTCCTATTTGGGTATTTACAAGTTTGCCCTCCAATGGTTAAAATAGCTAGTAAATAGGAAAGGGTTAAGCCGGGGGTAGTTTAGTCAAACCGAAACCACTAATCTCTAACTAAAATTAACCAAAATAATTAGTCTAGTCTCTAACCAAAATATCTAACATGTGGGCCATGTCTAACTAGTGTGTGGGCCCGCTAAGGTCAAAATACCCCGGGTCCCCGAAACAAGTCAAAACAAGTCGGAATGAGTCGAAATTCGAACCCGATTCAAATAACCCCAAAATAATACAAATAATAATTAAATAATTCCAAAATAATTTTTAAAGTGGAAAATTACCAAAATATCCCTGTTTGTGAAAACTGGGGGTGACAATTGGCACTTGTGCTAGTATCTCATTTGACGTACTAGCTTCATGATTATTATGATAGAGCATTTGGAACGCATTTATGCTTATCTTATATGACATATTTAAGTATTTCTTGCTTGATAATTGAGACATGCTATTCTGCGAAATCTAGGATGACCATTGGATTGTAGTAAATATCTCCCTTGTCTAATTACAGTCGTAACTGTATTATGGAATTTTGGTATATTCCATAGTGTGTATCTGGTCTGGTCATACCCTTGCTCTTTGTATTATGGTATTGGGGCATGATATACTCGTACCAAGCTAGTAGGACAAGACCGAAAAATATTAATCCCCATAATGGTTACAATTAAAAGTGAAAATAGAAATATAATCTCAGAATATTTATTTTGGGTCTTCTAACCTACTTAGAAAAACGTCGTCGTCATCGAACTTCAAACTATCTCCTCTTCCCCTCCTTCTCTCCTTGTATTTGCCTTTAAGTACTTGATGAAGACAACAATTTTTTGGAGGCATATGGTGAAATTTTTGCTTTGGAGAGAGAGAGAGATAGGTGGAGGAAATAGATTGCCATCACGTTCATCATTTATCATTGGGTCGTTAGAAACGTGTATCTTGGAAAATAGATTTCCCAACAAGTTATACTGATAAGAAATATTTGGATGTGAACTAGGATTAATTTTTGTGTTGAACTTATTTTTCCAACCAATCAACATACCTCTAATTGACCCAAATGTCCCCCAATTAACATTAATATAAAATTTACCACCCAAGTTACAAAGTAATCTATTAGTAACTGTCAAATTTACTCTCCTTAACGAAAGTATATCCCAAATATTACTTTTAATAATTTCCTTGACCCAAAAAAAGTTGTCTCCTACTCTTCATGTGTAGCCTTGGAAACCTCTGAATCCTCATAAGTTTGAGAATCAGTGCCCCTCTGCAATAGACCAGCATGTTAGTGAAGCAACTGGCATAAAGTGTCTGACAACTCCTTCATTAGAAACCACTAAAGCTTTGTCTCCATGTTCAGTTCATCATGAATATCAACCTTCTTCAAAGTATTAGTACCATTAAGAGTCTCCATGTTATCCTTACCCATCTCTCCATGGATATTACCTTTTTCTCCCAAACTCTGATCTGCATTTACACTAACTTGTGATTCATGCATCCCCTTTTATTCACTCTCTCAGCATCCAGAGCAACTTCTCCTCCACCAATATGAGTTCTCTCTACTTATTTGCTAAGTATCCAAACAATAAGATTTCTTCTTATCCTTCTGCATAACTTGCACAAGTTCATTATTTTGCATCTGCATCACCATCTCCTTCTCCTCATCATCTACTAACGTATCCAAGTCATCAAAATTATTGGATACAAGGTTATCTACCCCTTTAGAAGCCCCAATGATTAATGTGTTATCACTAAAACCATCTTCTCTTTACCTCCAGCTTTGGAAGTACCAACAACTTCTCTATCACCTTCAGCTTTAGAAGTCCCTGCAACTCATTTTTCCACCTTGAGAATTAGAAGGCCAGTTCTCCCAAGCTCTAATATTTGGATCATAGACAACTATTTAACGTTCAGGTAGAGCTCTGTGCCACTGCAAATAAGCTCCAGCTGTTCCTCATTTAAGAAAATTGCCATCCATGTGCTTAGTCTGAACCCATTGGTTATGCTGTTTACCAAAATTGTCTCCGAGGTCTATTATGATCCTCCTCCACTTCTTCATCTAAAGTCTCCTCTCCAAGGACCATCAAAATTACCCCCCAAAGTGCCCATCAAACTTACCCCCATATCTAGAATGGCCATTAGTATCATGTTCATCTCTGAAACCACCAATACGACGAACTACGGATCTGGCCCTATTAACCAATATGACAAATTCATCTCCCTCAATAACTGCCATAATGTAATCTGAAAGAACATCTGCAGTGGCCCTTCCAACACCACCTCAATTCCATAACTCCCACACCCCAATCTCCTTAGATTATCACAAAAAATAAACTTCCCCGATATTGTTGTTATCTCACTAATATCATCATCACTGTAACAGTATCTTTCCAAACTGCTGAAACTTCAACCAGTACTAAACTATTTCGAAATGAGCACTCCACATTACCAAGAATTGTAGTATCCATGCTCATAAACTTTTATACCATAACCTCATTCAGACATGTAAAATGAAAACGTCCATTAATAAGCTTCTCCACCTAGGTAAAGATAGGAGACAATAAGAAAGGTTTTTACCTCAGCTTCAGAGATCTGACCAACAAAAACCCTAACAAAACCTTTAGCTGTTTCTGACCAGATCATCTTAAGTGAGCACAAGAACATATACAGCACCATCCTTGAGCCTTCTCCATGCTTGCGAAATAAGATTCCTCAAAGAACACTCCATCTGAATGATATCCGAAGTCACACAAATTACACCACAAAAATTAAGACAACAATTTGACTCTGGAACTAAATAAACATTCAAAGTACTATTCAGGCTATGGAATTTGCATATCTTACATATTGACAAAAATAGAGATTTCGATTATATTGACAAAAAGTTGTCTCCTACTCTTCCAAACACTATCACTATCTTACATATTGACAAGACTCTATGAGCAAGCACCTGATCAAAATATATAGACTAGCAATATATACTTACCAGAGCATAGAAGGGGGTAACTTTACAGACTTTATCAGCAAACAGCTGATCAAAATATAGACTGGCAATATATACTTAACCAAAGCAAAGAAGAGGTTTAACAAAACTCTAGCATCAAGTCAACCACAACTGCAATATTAATTGGCAGCTTTCAAGTTGGTGTTCTATTCTGTTACTTCATTCTGATGTCACTACATTCTTCTCTGCAGAAGATTTATTTGCCTTCTTTCTCTTCTTATCGGGCTTTGGTGACAGAGCTTGAACATAATCCTTTACCATTTTACTCTTTTTGCTAGGTTCTACAATGCTTTCACATCTTGACTTACTTGCAACATCTGCATCTACGCACAAGGATGATGGCTTCTTTAGGGACCCCCGCTACACAGAAACCTGGTCTCCTGCAATTGCTTGGCGAGTTTGAACTGGATAATGTGCCACTGATTCATATCCCAGATTGCAGACCTGCATAATATACCAAGATTATTGTAACACAAGAATATTGAGAAGACTGAAGGCTTTAGAAGATGGTAAATGTCCTTGAAAAAAAAACAGAAAAGGAAGCACCACAGCTTACTTTCTTATACAGGCAGCCATTAGGGGTCCATCCTTTCTTGAATCGACCGACGCTGCAGTTGCAGATGCCTCGGCAAACTGGGCAAATCCAACTATGATTCTTCTTAACCTCCAAAACATTCTCTCCGTATCTGTATTATGGCTAATGTCAAAATAGTGCTTAATAGGCAAAGTAGTGTCTTGCATGGTTCAAGTGGTAGGAATTTGCTTTATTCTGTATGGAATGTTCACTCGGATACATACATACTGCAGTCATAAATTATAGCACAATTTTTCTATTTAAGATAAACATAGGTTTAAGTTTTAGTTCAGGTGTCGTCCCCTGTAAGATTAAGATATTTTTAGGATCCAGATTGCATGATAACTTCGGTGCTTCAAAAGTAATATAATGCTTTTATTACAATAACAATTGAAGTCGCCTCTGAAAGTTTTAGTTGGTGTTTTTTTTGTCCTTTTATCACTGCAGGGACCGAGGATGATCTTTCTTTTAGCTGCAGCTTATCAACCCTCTTAAGAGAGACGCAACCATGTTTCTTTTAATATTATGTTGGTCAGTTCTATCTTCGGTTAATTTGGGATTCACTTGCAGTCTATGAGTAATATAGCAACAAACTAGGTGTGGAATTGTGCATCAAAATGGTGTCTAACCTGCAAACTTGTATCCAAATTGTTTAGATCCAAAATTTATATTTTTTCCCATCAATTTTTTGATGTTTACTGTGAGGTCACAATATCCCACTACATTCATCGTTCGTGTTCTAGTTGAAATTATGCAGGCATGAACCCATTAGTACAAAAGAGGCAATAGTATGGAACTAATTAAACCTTTCAAGTATCCGCACTTAAGCATTTGTTGACAATTTTAAGTTGGCTTCATGATTATATTTATGTAATATCTGTTTTCAGTATTGGTATTTCGTGCAGATATGCGAGTGTATTATATTTTATTGTATTTCGTATTTCGTGTATCTTGGTACCCTATTGTGTTTTTTTCGTATTGTGTGCTCTTGGTTATCGATATTGTATCGTATCGGTGATATTGAATTTATTGACTTGATATGGTTTTCTTGTCAAGAAATCTAGGATTATAATCAAAGAGCTTCATTTATATAAATTTCAGAGGATAAAATGTTACTAGCGAAGAATACTATGCATTAAGTGACCCTTCAATGAAGATAGATGACAAATCATATGGATCATCATATCTCGGGTTGAAGTGCATTCACATACATAAATAAGCACATACAAATCATGAATGCTAAAATAAGAACTTAACTATCTCAATGGGATACAAGAAGTTCCAACAACAGAACATTCTTGTCTGTTGCTATTGAGTGTAAGATTCTGAATAAATCAAATCTACCTGATTGACGATAAATATTTCTTAATAATCATTTCATATGTTCTAGATTAAGATTATAATGTAGCCTTCTAAACCTAGATGATTGTATTAAACTAATAGATATTCATTTGTAGATGAACAAGAAAGACTATGGTCTACAACAATTGGAATGAGAAACTGCACCTCATGTAAAGACAATCTCCACAAATCTGCCCACTGACCAGTTGGCACTTGTTGCAATGGGTATGGTGCCATAGCATTTTCTGCCTGCAACAACAGATATACTAAGTGGCAAGTTATTATCATTGAGGTTGGAAGGGTAAAAGGTAAAAGTTGGTTGTTATGTTATCAAAGAAACACCTTGAAAACAAATGTAATACAAAAGGAATATAATATATGGTTCCCAATAACTCTTATTTCAACAAGAAAATCAGATTTTAACTCCTTGTCTGACACGACTATCCAATCATCCTGTTGCAGTCACCTCCAGAACATTATAGTTAGAATATAATTTTTATGCAACAGTAACTAAGCATCACACAAGATTAGTAATCCTGAAATAAAAACTCGAGCTTCAGAGTCTTGAGAAGCCTTTGCTTTAGGTTCTAACATGAAATGTAGTACAATCAGCATAGATTAAACAGAAAATATAGAAGATATAACAATTTCTTTTTGCAGATTAATAAACCTCTTCTCAAGCATGAAAACAAAAACCTCAAATGTTAGGAGAGCAGTTCAAGAAAACATGAAAACATAACAGAAAAATAACAATACAAGTACATATGATAAGGGGGAACCCAAAACCACAAATCGGTCATCTAACCAAGAAAAACTTTGACATACAAATCCTCATGTCACGCATACTAATGGAAGGTAACATCGAGAGCCATGAGAGCCCTCCATATCTCTCTTATTTCTTTCTCCCAATCATTTTTCCTTTTGTAAGTTGTGAATAGAAGCCACCAAAAGGCCACAGAAGGCTTGAATTCTAACTACCAAACTTCAAACTCTGTTGCCTAGCTAATCCTTTTCGAGAACGTGAATCGTGTTGGAATAGTTGCGTACGATGCATAGTACGGATTGTAGATGAAAAAAGTTTGGACATGTCATGTCATTGAGGCAAACTCGGGAATAGTTGAATATGTATTTGAGTTGTGCGAGAAATAGAAAACGGTTGAACGGGTATGCGTTGCGGAGAATTATTGCGATCGGATGCGCAATAACTTAATGCAATGCGTACTTTAGATAGCCGGCGAGAAACTTATGAGATCGAAGTTATGGTTTTGAATCAAGTTATATGCGGAGATGTTTGCACGAAGGATTTTGGAAATAGACGCTAAGATCGGACCAAAGTTGAGTACGGAATAGCTGGTGCTTGTTAAGTTGAGCCCGTTAGCTTTGTCCCGATATCCTACAACTGAGCTTGGCTGAAATGCATATATTGGTGGGACGCCTAAAATATGTGTATGATCCAAACTAAGTTGTATGATTCAAACGATAGTGACACGAGATTGTGAAACGATCTAGCGAAACACTTAGATTTAAGTATTGGTTTCGGTTCGAGGACGAACCATGTTTTGAGTGGTATATTATGTAATGTTCCGCTCCGATTTATGATGAGTCGTTGACTCGAAGAGTTGCATTGACCCGATGAAGTATCGAAGCAAATCGATGCAAGAGCTACGTTAGCCCAAAAAGAAGCTTGAGTCGATTCGAATTTATAAGTCGAAGCGATGCAAAGCATAAGTCCGGTTTTAACAAAGTATTGACTTCGGTTGATCTGGTGTGCAGGCTACGCTTTTACGCTGGACGATAAGAGGTCGGCATTTTGCCTTATTCACTAAAGTGTTCGCAAAACCAAATCATCGCCTTGCATCATGGACACGGTAGGCCAAATCAGTCGAATAATCCAACGGAATGGCTAAGTCATGAGAGTTAGCTGTGCAACCAAGTTATGGAATCGAGCTGCATCAACTCGGCGACACGACAAGGCGTATCGGCTTAAGGTAGACGAGGCAGAAACTATGTAGCTGTAGATAAAGTTGACTGTCATCCGACCCTCATCCCTCGGTAATGATGATACGACAACTTATCACTATATCTTATATAGTAGTAGATGATGTCTTAGTATTACATTATGTGAGTTCATCTTGATTCTGTTACATTCTTCAGATACTATCTACGATAAGAACATATACTACATCATATGTACAGAACATAGATGATTCACACTAATGTATGCTAGAATGAATCTTGGGTTGTGTTCTGAGCCATCCGTTCTCACACTTGGCAAAAAATCGAATTTTTTATACTTTATCTGCTTTCGAAAATGTACTCAAATTACATGATGGTTCCTTTAGTTAGCTTGCTTATGTTACAATTATATTATTTGTGACTATCGATCTTACCAGATGGCACCCATGACCCGAGGAGCGGCACGTCGTTTGAGGGAAACAGTGAATGCTGAGGTGGCTCCTCCTACAGTTAAGGAGGAAGTGGCACCGGTTGCTAGTGAGACCGGGAGTTCTATTCATCCAGCACCGGTAGCTAGTGAGACCGAGAGTTCTATTCGTGCAACACTTGTAAGGGACGACATCTCTCCTCACGCCAAAGATCTCGCTTTTTCGAGGTGGTTGCGTGATCGTATCACTGAGCGTTTGTGTGAGCTGCGTGGTTCTCATTAGCTATTAGTACTTATTTGTATTGGGTTGTTTTTGTATTAGACTATTTGTATTGGACTACATATATGAATTAGTACTGTGTCAATCTCTGGATTGTATTAGACTACGACATGGTGATCAGGACATAGTCCCTGCAGCCATTCGACTGCGAGGCAGAAACTATGTATCCGTAGATAAAGTTGACTGTCCTCCGACCCTCATCCCTCGGCAATGATGATACGACAACCAACCAGAGATGATACTCTGAGAGATCCATCTGAGTAGGACGTATACTCTGAGAGATCACCTTTACAAGAATGATATCAGTAGTGGGATTGAGTGTTGGAGGAGATATTATCAGAGTATACGTCCTACTCAGATGGGTCTCTCACCGTTACTATTTTTTTCTGACGGCATGGTGGATGTGCTCCGTCAACAGATTCTTGCTCCGAGCCAAAACTTTGTCCCGGAGCTCAAGTGGACATCCTTCGTGTAGAGCTCGAGTGAGAAGTTCCTGACAGCATGGTGGTCTCCTTTGTCAAAGTATCCGTGCTCGTCCCACATGAGCGACGAGCACGGATACTTTGACAAAGGAGACCACCATGCTGTCAGGAACCTCTCACTCGAGCTCTACACGAAGGATGTCCACTTGAGCTCCGGGGCAAAGTTTTGGCTCGGAGCAAGAATCTGTTGACGGAGCACATCCACCATGCCGTCAGAAAAATAGTAACGGTGAGAGACTCATCTGAGTAGGACGTATACTCTGATAATATCTCCTCCAACACTCAATCCCACTACTGATATCATTCTTGTAAAGGTGATCTCTCAGAGTATACGTCCTACTCAGATGGATCTCTCAGAGTATCCTCTCCGGTTGGGTTGTGTTCTGAGCCATCCGTTCTCACACTTAAAATACATATGAATTAGAACTGTGTTTTGTATTTTCGGCGAACCCAGGGATTGGATTCTGTATTTTGTATTTTGGTTTCTGTATTTTGGCTCCACCTCCATTTGCATTAATCTACGGTACGACATGGTGATCAGGACATAGTACCTGCAGCCATTCAACTGGCGAGGCAGAAACTATGTAGCCGTAGATAAAGTTGACTGTCATCCGACCCTCATCCCTCGACAATGTTGATACGACAACCTATCACTATATCTTATATAGTAGTAGATGATATCTTAGTATTACATTATGTGAGTTCATCTTGATTCTGTTACATTCTTCAGATACTAGATACGATAAGAACATATACTACACCATATGTACAGAACATAGATGATTCACACTAATGTATGCTAGAATGAATCTTGGGTTGTGTTCTGAGCCATCCGTTCTCACACTTAAAATACATATGAATTAGAACTGTGTTTTGTATTTTCGGCGAACCCAGGGATTGGATTCTGTATTTTGTATTTTGGTTTCTGTATTTTGGCTCCAGCTCCATTTGCATAATCTACGGTACGACATGGTGATCAGGACATAGTCCCTGCAGCCATTCGACTGGCGAGACAGAAACTATGTAGCCGTAGATAAAGTTGACTGTCCTCCGACCCTCTCCCTCGGCAATGATGATACGACAACCTATCAGAATCCTCGACTCTCTTTCGCTTCTTGGATATTGACCCAGCTTCCAATCTCTCATTTCCCTCCGGGTCCACTCTACTCCCAATCTCTTCCTCTTTTATATACGGATCTACAGAATCAATACCATCCAAGGAAGGCAAAACTGAATCAGCATTGTCTTCCGGATCGTACTCATCAAGGCATAACGGGCTGCTCAGCGTGCCCAGCTTCTTCAACTTCTCGCTGGCTGCAGAGTCGAAATGGGAACTGGTCCTCTTTTCCGGCCCGGAGCTCTGACTCGCACTCGTCGTCGCGCTACCGGTTTTCTCTCCTCCTCTGACGCGGGTCATAAGAAAAGAAATTTCGTACCTCTTCTTCACATAAACATCACTGCCGTCTTGTACTCGAGCCTCCTCGTCTGTGACGTTATCCAACCTCTCGGTGCCTACATTGTCACTCGATCTCCCATTCGACTCATATCGTCATCTTCTTCGCCCGACTTTTCGCTCCATGTCTTGCAATCATCTGCTATCACCGCCGACTCATTCGACTCCTTCTCCGATGACTCTGAGGAGGAGGAGGAGGAAGACTCGAAGAAGGAGTCGAATGAGTCGGCGGTGATAGCAGATGATTGCAAGACAGGGAGCAAAAAGACAGGCGAAGAAGAGGACGATACGAGTCGAAGGGGAGATTCGAGTGACAATGTAGGCACCAAGAAGTTGGATAGCGTCACAGACGAGGAGGCTCGAGTACAAGGCGGCAATGATGTTTATGTGAAGAAGAGGTACGGAATTTATTTTCTTATGACCCGCGTCAGAGGAGGAGAGAAAACCGGTAGCGAGGCGACGAGTGCGAGTCAGAGCTCCGGGCCGGCAAAGAGGACCCGTTCCCATTTCGACTCTGCAGCCAGCGAGAAGTTGAAGAAGCTGGGCACGCTGAGCAGACCGTTATGCCTTGATGAGGACGATCCGGAAGATAATGCTGATCAAGCATCTTCCTTCTCCTCCACCATGGCTCTGGACCCATCTGCTCCTCCCTACTTCCCTTCTTCTTATTTGACTCTCTCAGCCACATATGATATCCACCTCAAGTGTAGAGTCGGGGGAGAAGAAGTGGACATTCTGAGAACTGGACATTGTGTGATTGTTGTAGACTTGGTTATAGGGACTGAAATCTGTGTACAGCGAGAAATGGACATTCTGTAATTGTTTGGATCCTATTCTACAGTGAGAAATGGTTATCTTTTTAAACTGCATGGAGAAATGGACATTCTGTATTTTATTTTTTTATTGTTTTGCAGATTTAGCGATGTTTATCGATGTTTACCGACGTCCACCGACGTACGTTTGCGTCGGTAAACGTCGGTAAATCTGCAATATTTTCCAGGGTACCGACGTCATTATACGTCGGAGAACGTCGATAAACGTCGGTGCACGTCGGTAATCATCCCAGGAATTTCTAGGATTTTACCGACGTGTAGCGACTTTGAACACGTCACTAAACCACCGACGACACGACGGTAATCGTCGGTAAAGTTACCGACGCGTAGCGACGTCAAACACGTCGCTAATACAACGACGACACGACGGTAGACGTCGATAATATACCGACGTATATACGTCGGTAAACGTCAGTACTTGCGACGTTTGGCGACGCTTTGAAGATCAGCGACTTACATTTACGCGACCAGCCCAAAACGTCGGTAATTTCGTCGCTAAATATTTTTAGCGACAAAAATTGTCGTTTTAGCGACGTCTTTAGGCGTCGCTAAAACGACTTATTCTGGTAGTGTGAAGATGTTCAGCCGCGGACTACTTGTTGGCTATAAAGAGGCATAATGTATGGGACAATGTAATCCTTTGTGAGCTAGAGAGATCATGAGCGTTGCAGCCAATTGGCATGTTAAGTTTGGCGATTCAAAGCCTTGTAATCTTCAATTCATTTTTAATACAAGAGATTCTTGTTGTATACTATGTTTCCTTCCGCAGCTTATGTTATCAATTTGAGATAAATACTATGTGAACCTGTTATCTTTCCTTGCACGAGCGCAACTCCAGGCTCGTGCGGCATCACGCCCCAGCGAGGACGATGATTCGGATAAAATCTAGCAAGGATGAGCGATTTCCCGGGTCGAGACGTGACAACTTGGTATCAGAACGGTTCCATCCTCAGGACCGTGAACGAATCTCTTTGACCCTCAGTTGCTTCGCTATTGAATTCAGTTAACTCTAAGTTGTTTTCGCAACCGCATGGATCATGGATCTACTCGATATTACACTGGATGTTCCATACAATAAGTCTGTATTATGTTGCGTACGTCTGCCACAAGTATGTTGTAACTATTACGCTATCTCCGAGTGCCATCGGAGAATGTTGATTGTACAAAATACAACGAGCTATGAAATGTTGATTGCCCGAAGTGCAACAAATTGTGAGTCACTGGTTGCATGAAGTGCGACGAATATGGAGATGTTGGTTACACGAAGTGCGAGGAATATAAGGATGTTGGTTGCACGAAGTGCAATGAGATGTTTATTGTTGGTTGCTGGAAGTGCAATGAGATGCGTATTATTGGTCGCACAAAGTGCGAATGGTTATGTATTGTTGGTTGCACGGAGTGCAGCAAGTCGTGAATCATTCGTTGCATCGATGCAACGAGTCGACATGGTATGATACATGTTGTATGGCTATGTGGATGGATAACGAATGTGTAACGGATTCAAGGAATGGCTTTGAGTAACGAGAATAAATCGTTGCACGAGTTGTAACGAGTAAAATTGGAAAATCGCGGATGCAATAGTAACGAGTCGAGTTGGTCGCTAACTCGAACTTGAGTAGGCAAACTTGTAAGTTAGCCGAGTTGAAATTGAGTCTCAAAGTAGGCGAATGTATATGTTGGCCGAATGTCGGGTTGATCCTTGAGTTAGCAAATGTTGCGTTGTGATCGATAAGATCGCCAAAGGATAGTTAACTTGAAATAGATGTCGGACCTATGCGGAGTGTAATGTCGAGTAGTGACTCAATTTTGAGTGGTATATGCAATACCACTTGTGCGATTAGTGCAGTAAGACATTGTGTCGGTAACGATAGACTTGATTTCTGAGTGGTATATGCAATACCACTTAGCGATAGCTATGTCAAGCCATTTGGTGACTTGCAATAGATTGCGTCGAGACGATTGTGTCGTTACGATAAGATTGTCCCCAACGGACGGGAATAGTGCCGAGACTCAAATAAGAATGACTCGATAGGTGTCGATACAAGTATGCTTCGATGAATTTAGTTGAACGATTATGCACGAAGTCGTATCCATGGAAGACACGTTGGATGATAATTCGTTGAGTGTAAGCCTGCGATAGGCTGAGCATAGCAACGGAATGTTGCGTTGAGGAAATAGTTGCCTCAGTCGAAATTGAGTTAAGTCGGTACGAAAATTGTTCGGAACGAGTTGAGTAGGTACGAACTAATCGTGCAAACGAATTTGAGTTAGCGCGAAGAGTCAGTAGCACGATCTGGAAGTGCGAGTTAGGAATATGAGAATGGATATATGAATTGAAAATCATGTCTCGATGATGATAGTTAGTTACAACGAAATGGATCTTGATGTGTGCAAGACTTGATTGTATTCAAGGTCGGATGATAACAATGATTGCAATGAATTAGAACTTATGAGAGAGAAAGATGTTCAAGTTATGCTTATCGACGATGGTATTGAGGCGTATCAAAGACAATATGCAATAACTCGGAGATACTCTGATCGAATGAACGAAAATTATGTTGAGCATTGTTTTTGGATGAATATGATGCAAGTTAAGTTGATGTCAGTTTGGATGACAACGATAGGAATGCTTCGGAGAATCTGAGAGTGGATGGATATTACTTGGATGAAAACGAAAGTGTCTTGATTGCTTCGTGGATAACCACTATGTTGATGTTCTTGTCTTATGCGAGCGCAACTCCAGCCTCGCACATGTGTCGCGTCTGATTAGGACGATCATTACACGTGAGCGCTGGTATGGTGACTCATACAGCGGAGATGATCGAACTTGCAAGGCATAGCAAATTGGATTTAACTTGTGGTTTGATGCGAAAGTGAATTCGAGGATTATTGTGATAAGCATAGAGTGTGTCAGATATTGATCGTAGATAGATAGACTCGTACTCGAGGCAAACAAATATTGCTCGGTTAGCGATATTGTTAACGGTAATGCATGAGTGTTTCGAATAGTTACGGCACATCAATTGCACGGAAAAGATGAGATATGTGGATTGATAAATTATGTCGGATTGGGTAAGGTCCCATAGGAATGGTCGAAAATTGATTGGCCTCTGAGATAGGATATAGCATGGTTTGTAGTAACTGTCCCTCGTTGATGATCTACAATTATCGAGCGTAGCTTCGGGGCACCTGATCCTAGAAGACTTGACCGCCAAGTCAAAGTAAATGTTAGAAATCGTAGGACGACCCTAATGAAGTCGCATAGGAAATTGCATCGAGGATAAATGATGATGTAGTGCATGTTGAGGATAAGTCTAGGCGATCATATATGTGCTGCGAGAATTAATTAAACAACTTTGGGCTGGATTGATAATGATAGACTTGTTGATCGATCGAATAAGTATTCGAGTTGTTTGTTAGTCGACGATCGAATAGATATTGAGGAACGTACTTAGCATATCGATGCGGTAAGGCGATTGCAAGAACTCTGCAATGTGTGAGAGCAACGAACAGTAGAATGACCCTAAGAATTGTGTCGTAGATCGGTTTGAGTAACGATTAGGTTATATGTGTTGAGCGCACATTCTATGTTACGAAACGAACTAGTCGGGATTGATTCAAAAATTGAGTAAAGGATTCATACTCGGTCGAGAATCAGAGATGAGCGTATCGTAAGAAACCTTGGGTCGGAAAGATTGTTGTCTTTGAGCATCGTAGACTCAAGTTGACCTCTTGTGTCGGGAGAACGCGAGCATGATGTCTGGATAAGTTACCTGGCGGGGGTAGCCCCAGATGCGTTGCGTAGAAAATTTCGAGAACGTGAATCATGTTGGAATAGTTGCGTACGATGCATAGTACGGATTGTAGGTGAAGAAAGTTTGGACATGTTGGACTTAGTCCATATCATTGAGGCAAACTCGGGAATAGTTGAATATGGATTTGAGTTGTGCGAAAAATAGAAAACGGTTGGACGGGTAGGCGTTGCGGAGAATTATTGCGATCAAATGCACAATAACTTGATGCAATGCGTGCGATAGATAGCCGACGAGAAACTTATGAGATTGAATTTACGATTTTGAATCAAGTTATATGCTGAGATGTTTGCACGAAGGATTTTGGAAATAGACGCTAAGATCGGACCAAAGTCGAGTACGGAATAGCTAGTGCTTGAGGATTTAAGTTGACCCCGTTAGCTATGTCCCGATATCCTAAAACTGAGCTTGGCTGAAATGCATATATTGTGGGACGCCTAAAATATGTGTATGATCCAAACTAAGTTGTATGATTCAAACGATAGTGGCACGAGATCGTGAAACGATCTAGCGGAACACTCGGATTTAAGTGTTGGTTTCGGTTCGAGGACGAACCTTGTTTTGAGTGGTATATTATGTAATGCCCCGCTCTGTATGGTACACTACGATGAGTCGTTGACTGAAAGAGTTGTGTTGACCCGATGAAGTATCGATGTAAATCGATGCAAGAGTTACGTTAGCCCGAAAAGAAGTATCGATGTAAATCGATGCAAGAGTTCCATACTGGTAAGACCGTAGATATTTTGAAAAATACTAACGGGTTTACACTGTTTTGTAGGAATGACTAAGCGGGATAAGAAAAATCCTGGCACAACAACCCAAACCGTGGATAGTACGTCGAGCACAAAGAGTACTGGCCCTAGCGAGACGACAATGGAGAAAATGCTACAGTTGATAGAACTGCAGCAACAACAGCTTCAAATGCAATTCAAAGCCCAATTTGATGCGCAACAGAAGCAGATGAACGCCCTGACTCAGATAGTGAGCAAGATGGCGGGTAATATCAAGGCAACGGACGTGGTACCCGAGGAGAAGCAAGGTGATCAAGAAGAAGACGGGGGAGAAGAAGTCCAACCACAAATGATAGACTCTTCTTCCATGCTCAAAGTAAAGGAGTTCCGCAAGATGAACCCGCCGAAGTTTAACGGCCGAGTAATATCAAGGCAACGGACGTGGATAGGCCTTCTCTGGAGATATTCTATATTGCCGCTCACAACATTTTGTATACTGTTGGATTGGTTGAGGAGCGTCGCTCTACCAATGGTTACTGTCTTTCTGGGAGACAATCTAGTTACATGGAGAAGAAAAAAGAAAATTTTAGTTGCTCGTTCTTGGTGCATACAATTTGTCAGTTGATTTCAGTCAACTCGTTTTTTACATATCTTGACGTCATCCCTTCTTCTCGAGCTGCTTTCTATTTGTGACAACAAGATTTCTATACATATTGCCGAGAATCCAGTATTTCATGAAATGATCAAACACATCAAGACAGATTGTAACTGAGAGAAAGTGATAGAGAAAGAAAGTGGTCCTACATGGTGAACAGTAAGTTATTATTGAGTTGTAGTAGCAGAAGGCACCTGCTACCATGCAACGCACCTGTAGAGAGTTTTTACTAGCTCGGACCAAGAATCTGCTCGGTATAGAGACTCTGTTTCATGTTATTTCCCTATCACATTGGTGTAACCTAGCCTAGAATTTAATTTATGTTTCCATTATTGGTCACAACCAGGACATCCACTGATGCCTATGAGGAAGTGCAAGTGCATACCGATGCAGATAAATAAATGGATAAGACCGCTACTTGACACAATCCTCCAGTATCTGACATAGTTCATTCTACAACACCAGTTACTCCGTGAAATGAATCTTCCTCGATCTTTTACATAAGATCCATAATATCAATGTTAGACCACCGTAAATACTTACTAAAAGATGCATCTTCCAGCTAAATCACATTGTGTAAGCAAAGGTAAGCAAAATGAAAAGGTACAAACAGTAAGCTAATGAACAGTCACGGGATTCACCTTTTCATATGGGAAAAACATATCCCTCTCAATTATATCCAGAAGAGACTGCAAGAAATTTATATAATAAGAAAATGATGATATATCTTAACAATCAATCTGCTCAAAAGAATAAGAATATACCATGTGTTGAGCAAATATTAGAACCCTATGTTGTCCGATCAAAAGAGCATCATCTGAAGTTGATGTGTCTGATCCTATTCCACACTCTTCAAGAATTTCTTTAAGAGCAACCAACTTAGGAGAATGGTGTAATGCATGAAGCTCTGAGCGAAGATCAGCAGAGGACGGAATAACTTCTGGCAGAATTCTTTTAAGAGAATCAGGAGCAGAGGACAGCATAACTCCTGTCAGAATTCCTTTAAGAGAATCAGAAGACTTTTCACCAACAACGTTGTAGGAACCCTGGAGGGGGGGTGAATAGGGTCAAGCTAACTAATCAAGCACTTAGCACAAGCTAATTGGCAATTTAAAAATATAAGTGCAAGAGAAGAAGCAAACACAATACCGACACCCGATATATCCTGGTATCCTCCTAAGAGGCAGTCCAGTCCCGGAACTCTCTCCGGCTTTAATCCACTATTTGAGCAAATAGTTACACACGAATTTGGATCCGAAGAACTCGCCAACTTCTTACACAAGAGCTTTAATCCGAAGGGCTCTCCGACTTCAACCGAGAGTTTGGATACGAAGACTCCCCAACTTCAACCGAGAGTTTGGATACAAAGACTCTCCAACTTCAACCTTTCACAATAGGTTTTGATCTCCTTATATAATAGGATGAAGATCTCACTTTTCAACTCAATAACTCTAACACAATTTGTAGATGGCAAAAATGAAGGCTTTGTAGAGTTGTATGTGGATAAGCTTTGGTGGTTTGGAAATTTTTAGGCTCAAAGCATCAACCTTGAATGAAGGGGTTCAAGGCTATTTATAACCAAAGCAAAGGAAAGTGCAATAATGCAACTTTCACAGGCTGACGGATCATCCGCCGGATTTCCGCGGAAATCCGCCGGATCATCCGCCTGTATAGTCCAACGGCTACAAATAGAGCCGTTGGGATCAATCATTCGTAAAATCCGACCGTTGGAATGCAAACGGTCATATGGCGGAAAATTCGTCGGAATTTCGCGGTTTTCCGCCGGATAATTCGAACACTCACAGAAGGTATCTGTGAGACCATTCGGATCTTCGGCCGGATTTCTGCGGAGATCCGCCGGATTATCCGCCAGGATTCCGAAAATTGTCCTGGGATATTTTCTACCCTAGCTTTCGATTTTGCCATCCATTTCTTGTGTTTACAATTATTCCTAAGACTCATTACAGACTCCAGATATACTGTAGCAGGTGCAGGCTTCTTCAGAGTCTTGAAATGATGGCATGGCTTGGCTTCTTCCTTTGATAGGTGCTGGCTTTTTCCCTTGGCGGCAACAGTCCAAAGATACTCAGTTTGTGAAAACTGAATACCTTTCGGGGGCTTCGCCCCCGAACCCCCGACGAGGGGCGCTGCCCCCTCGACCCCCGTCCGCTGGCCGGGCAGCGGAACCCCCGAGTGCGTGGCTCCAGAGATGTCGTCGGGTGGTTCAGAGAAATCTTGTGGGATCCATCGTCTTTGGCCCACCATGATTTCTTCATTGCATATGTCCACATTGATCTTGCTTATTGCTTTTCTGCATGTACATGTTAGACGAACAAAGCAATATACATAGTAGCAAGTATGATAAGTTTAATGCACATTAGTACAATGCTGAGTTTAAGTATAAGTGCTAAGGTGATAGCATAAATGTTAGTGATATCATAATGATTAAACTTGATTGAATGACCACAATCAAAAACATAGTTTTGATTTTGGCAACCCGATTAAATTTAAGATAGATAAGCTCATATCACTAAAAAAGTAAACCAATAGGCATATATCACCAAAGGTATAAGTATAAGTAGAAATGCTATAGCGATAGTATAAAGATTAGTGATAATGATATGCTAAACTTAACATATTAACTATATTCAAAAACATGATACAATCATTGGGCCAACAATCTTCCCCTTTTTGATTATGGCAAATCGGTTAAGTTTAGTATAGACATAATAGATGCATGTATCACTAATATACAAAGGACATAAGCAATATCACTAAAAGCATACTACTTAGATTACTTATAAAAGCATACTTAAACTAACTTCTCCCCCTTTGACATTATCAAAAATAGGCTCCCCCATACTAAGAGATAAAAAAGAAATCAATCTCAAGGATAGAAATCAGAGCATGGGGAAGTCAAAGACAATCATGATCAAGATATACTAATGAAAAACAATGGAAGAAATGTGTAAAGACAAGTGTATAAAACTACATACCAAATGTAGAGTACTAAATAGAAAATTGCTTGTCAAAACACAATATGATTGGTAAAACTAAAAGTATTTGAAAAACAGAAGATAAATAGTTTACCAACTTGAAATCCAAGGAATAAATCCAAAACACAATAGGATATGAAATATTGCTCCAGTTTTGGAAGAGAACTATGAAATAAAGGATTTCAAACAAAAGCCATGAGGAATAGATAATTGCAACAAATAAATACCAATTGAGATATGAAATTTAAATAAACTTGATACCAATTGAAAAGATGTAAACTTGAAACATTGATCAAGGAAACCATTAATAATCATAATTGTCCACAAATAAATAGTGGAACAAAATAAAAGAATGATCAATGTAAAATATTGCAATTGATATAAAGTAATCGCATTATTTGCAAGATCTATATGCTTATCCAAGCTCATGCATTTGAACTCAATTACCTTATCATGCTATATGAATACCCTTTAGATAAACATGAAGGTAAAGGAGAAAAATACTTGAGAAGGAGAAATTCAGTCGACTTGAATGCTCCCCCTCAAAGTACTACCAAAGTAGATAAAAAAAATCATGAATTTTGGATAAGTCCTCAACAAGGAAAGCCAAATCAATTAAGCATGAAAGAAAAGCCAAATCAACGAAAGCATAATATTCATCAAGATAAGATCTGAAAGTTAATATTAGCAAGATGACATATTTAACCCATAAGAGAGAGATAAGATAATAAGGAAAATTACATACACTCTCATAAACCCTTCAAAATAAAAATATCATGACCTCAATCAATAAGATATGAAATAGAAGAAAATATGGGTCCATGATGAACTAGGTGTACGACATATTAAAGGGTATAAATGAATTAAAAAAATTTATTTGCTCCCCCTCAAAATATGCGTAACTAGTTTCTAAGCACTTATAGCATCAAAAACTAGGGGTAAATCAACTATGGATTTCTCCCCCTTTGCTCAATACATATAAGGCTATAAACTCGTCAAAAGACGAATAATGTCATCTTTAGTCAAGAAGAGATATACAATTAATAGCCACTAAAGATGAAGGATCAAAAGAATATTCGAATTAAGCACGTATAATCAAAAGATGACATACATTAGTCTATATAGAAGGATCTCATATTTAAATATGATAGATCAATGTATGTTATCCTTTGAGAAAATGTCATCATGAAAAAGAATAAAGTCAATTAAGAACATTCATAATGATAGACAGAATATAGCTCAAAAATAAAATAAAATAAAACTCAAACATCATGTCCATGATTATCTAATTAAGAAAGAATCAACCAATTTATTACTTTGCATGGACTAGGTATGTTGTACCACATATTTATCCAACAACGGATAAATCCAAACCTTGCTAATGGTAAATTAATAACCCATAAAGTTCAAGTAGCAAAGGTCATATGTGATAAACCATGAGTAGTCAAAGTAGAGTAATAAATTAACTTGATAATCTCATAACTAGATAATTTAAGACTACTTAATCATTAGGATCATTCATAAAGAAAACAAATGAATAAACATGATCCAATGATAAATCTCATCAAGACAAAATTCAAAATCCATATTTATAAAGAATCTTACATATCAATGAAAAATATGGAAAAGAGTCAATCTCAAAATGATCACTCATTCAATCTAAAGAGATGTACAGAAAATACGATAAAATCATGACTCAAAAAGTGAGAGAAATTTAAGAGAGACATGCTAATGACTAATAAGGAAGGAGACTTAAAGAAAGGAATCACAAATCTCCAAGAGAAACAAGATCTAATCAAGAATTTGTAAAACTAGTTTTAGATAATAAACATATGTATCTAAAATAGGATACAAATTTACATTTTAGAAGAATCATAGATCTTGTTTATGTAAACTAGCATATCTTATATAGATTGAAAAGAAAAATAATAGCTAGATGTGTGAAAGTGAGCCAAAATTATATAGCTTAAAAATATATCACAAATAAGCAAATTATATAATCCAAATAAGATTAATGAGGGAAGCCATTAACAAGATAAATGTGCTCATTAAATCTTAAGTCACTAACACTAAAAATACTTGCTTAAGCAAGGAGTTCACAAAGAGAAAAATACATTTTGAATGAACAAAATGATTTATAGACTCTTTACTAAGCAAGGATAAGAGCATAAGATGACAAATAAATGAATTAGACTCTTATCAAGTATAGGCCAAAAGAGATATTCATGAAAACGTAATAAAGTAAATCTTTTTGCCAAATATTGAGATTAACCCAAGATAATAAAATGATAGATCGATCTAGAGAATGCAAAATATTATAGCCATTATGAAATAAGTGTATTCTCTAGAAATGGGAAAATCTCAACATAAAAGCTCAAACCATAGTAGCTAAAGTCATGAGAAATATGATGTAACAATTACAGGTATTCTCATGTGCTACAAAAACATCATTGGGCAACAATAATTCAAAAAGAAGCATAAACCCAAGGAATGAGCAAAGAAAGATCATTAAGATCAAGAAAGCTAAATGCTAAAGATATCAAGAAGTACATTTTTCAAAGAGCTTTCATAGTGCACCATAGTATATATATAGAAGATATCGATTTGAAAATGTGCACTAAAAACGGAGGTAAATATAAAAACAAGACAAAGCACAAAACCATGTGATTCTTAAAAGAACTTCCATAAATAGTCAAGTGCAAGGCATAAACAAATATTTCTCTCAACATCCTAACTTAAAGGTATAAAACAAATAAATATCAAAAGTTAGGAATCATTTGTATATGAAACTATATAAAACTATATAGATCACGAATAGGCATACATGAAAAGATCAAAAATCAATTAAGAACATGTATCCATAAAACCAACCAAAAAGTCAAGAATATATCATCAAAAGAAGACTTTAAGGAAGAAGCTAATTGATTCAAAAGAGATACACAAATTTGATCAAAAGAATCAATAGCTAGAGTATGAGTTAAGCACAAGTTTGAAGGTAACAAGTATATTTAAATACTCTTCAAGTCAATATAGAACTTTAGCTTAACTCATATGCCAACATAAAGATATTTATACAAAAAAAATTAACATAAGAAATACATGATCTACATATAAATGGAAATTTAGTGAATATAGTCATGTATCCTTAATGAATGTTTGAAAAACTATCACAAATTCAAAACACGTATAAATAATCTTTATTAGGCAAAGACATAATTGATTCTCAAGAAGATAATCAAAAATAAAACGTGAGAATCAATAATGAATATATTATGTGAGCACAAGGTTAAAGCGAAAGTAAGTAAATACTTGTCAAGTGATAAGAAGCTTGTGCTAAACATATATTTTCATAAATACCGATTAAGAAAAATATGACATATTAAAGAGAAATCGGTAAGAAGTAACTATTTCAAAAACTTTAAAGACGGAGAGTTAAAATCATATTAACTCAAATCAAAATCAAGCTCCTATGGACTAGAGTGATATGCATGCTTCATAATATAGAGATTAAGAATAACAAGCATGCATAAATCAAATGTGTCACACTTAATAGAAAATGAGTGATAAACTACATAGTGTGAACTAATCATTTAAGCCGAGTAACTAGTCATGCTAGATAAAAGAATTAATAAGAAAATTAACTAAGCATGCTAGTAATATATCTCACATTGATTTATATAAGAGGCAACTGAAGGATATCAATGTGAGCTAGTAGCAAGTTGTCAAAGGAAACATGCTAGATTCTACAAATATAAACTATTTAAAGAGAATTGTTTAGCATGTTACCAAAGTGGCTCTAGTGGCCACACTTGTGTTGGTGCAATTGCTTGGAAGATGACCTTTGAGCTTTGCAACCACCAACACGCTTCTCGGTGCTATGTCCCGATACAAGAAGCTTCACCTACAACATTAGATGAAGACTTTGGTATCCAAATAAACTTGGATCCACATTTATTAGCTTTAGGGACCCACATACTATTTACTCTAGCATTGGTAGAAAAACTCCTACGAATAGGACAAGTGAAGCTCAAGTGTCCAATGCGAGAGCAATAGAAGCACCTAATACTAGTGTGTGCACATGTATCAGAATGAGCATGGTTATGAACATGTGACATACTAGAATGATGAATATCTCTAGAGTGAGCATGAGAAGATTTGGTTTTAAGAATATCATGTTCTAATAGCAAATTATCATGCATGCAAGTAAGAGAATCAAATTTAACATTTAAAATATCATTCCCTTTTTCAAATAAAGCAATTCTAGAGATAAAAGCATCATTTTGTTTCTTTAAAGTGTCAATAGAAGAATCATGCAAATGATTTAGCTCATGAGTTTGCCTCTTAAGATCTTCTATTGATGAGGAAAGAGATTTGATTTTCAAAATTAAAGCCTCATTCAAACTCTTTAAAGAAACACATGATGAGTTGTGAGAATCAAGTCTAGATAATAAATCATTGTTTTTATTTCTCAATAACTCATTAGCTTCTTCTAAATGAACAACCTTATCAGAAAATTCTTCATTTGTAGAATGAAGGTTGTCAAGAATCTCTAAGAATTGTTTAGCCATGGCTTTCCACTTAGAGCATTTCTTGCATTTAGAAGAAACATGATTGTCTATGCTACTAGAAGTAAAACCCTCTTTATCGGAGGAAGAGTAGGAAGAATACGATGCCATAGAAAAATAACAAGGATCTACTCTAAGGATGTTAAGCCTAACAATAGAGTCCTTGCTCTGATACCAATTGTAGGAACCCTAGAGGGGGGGTGAATAGGGTCAAGCTAACTAATCAAGCACTTAGCACAAGCTAATTGGCAATTTAAAAATATAAGTGCAAGAGAAGAAGCAAACACAATACCGACACCCGATATATCCTGGTATCCTCCTAAGAGGCAGTCCAGTCCCGGAACTCTCTCCGGCTTTAATCCACTATTTGAGCAAATAGTTACACACGAGTTTGGATCCGAAGAACTCGCCAACTTCTTACACAAGAGCTTTAATCCGAAGGGCTCTCCGACTTCAACCGAGTGTTTGGATACGAAGACTCCCCAACTTCAACCGAGAGTTTGGATACGAAGACTCTCCAACTTCAACCTTTCACAATAGGTTTTGATCTCCTTATATAATAGGATGAAGATCTCACTTTTCAACTCAATAACTCTAACACAATTTGTAGATGGCAAAAATGAAGGCTTTGTAGAGTTGTATGTGGATAAGCTTTGGTGGTTTGGAAATTTTTAGGCTCAAAGCATCAACCTTGAATGAAGGGGTTCAAGGCTATTTATAACCAAAGCAAAAAAAAGTACAATAATACAACTTTCACAGGCGGACGGATCATCCGCCGGATTTCCGCGGAAATCCGCCGGATCATCCGCCTGTATAGTCCAACGGCTACAAATAGAGCCGTTGGGATCAATCATTCGTAAAATCCGACC
The DNA here is from genome assembly GCA_029216955.1 of Iris pallida. NCBI lineage: Eukaryota > Viridiplantae > Streptophyta > Magnoliopsida > Asparagales > Iridaceae > Iris > Iris pallida. The sequence goes on along the minus strand of JANAVB010010599.1, from coordinate 1,694,820 downwards.
GTTGGAATGCAAACGGTCATATGGCGGAAAATCTGCCGGAATTTCGCGGTTTTCCGCCGGATAATCCGAACACTCACAGAAGGTATCTGTGAGACCATTCGGATCTTCCGCCGGATTTCTGCGGAGATCCGCCGGATTATCCGCCAGGATTCCGAAGATTGTCCTGGGATATTTTCTACCCTAGCTTTCGATTTTGCCATCCATTTCTTGTGTTTACAATTATTCCTAAGACTCATTACAGACTCCAGATATACTGTAGCAGGTGCAGGCTTCTTCAGAGTCTTGAAATGATGGCATGGCTTGGCTTCTTCCTTTGATAGGTGCTGGCTTTTTCCCTTGGCGGCAACAGTCCAAAGATACTCAGTTTGTGAAAACTGAATACCTTTCGGGGGCTTCGCCCCCGAACCCCCGACGAGGGGCGCTGCCCCCTCGACCCCCGTCCACTGGCCGGGCAGCGGAACCCCCGAGTGCGTGGCTCCAGAGATGTCGTCGGGTGGTTCAGAGAAATCTTGTGGGATCCATCGTCTTTGGCCCACCATGATTTCTTCATTGCATATGTCCACATTGATCTTGCTTATTGCTTTTCTGCATGTACATGTTAGACAAACAAAGCAATATACATAGTAGCAAGTATGATAAGTTTAATGCACATTAGGACAATGCTGAGTTTAAGTATAAGTGCTAAGGTGATAGCATAAATGTTAGTGATATCATAATGATTAAACTTGATTGAATGACCACAATCAAAAACATAGTTTTGATTTTGGCAACCCGATTAAATTTAAGATAGATAAGCTCATATCACTAAAAAAGTAAACCAATAGGCATATATCACCAAAGGTATAAGTATAAGTAGAAATGCTATAGCGATAGTATAAAGATTAGTGATAATGATATGCTAAACTTAACATATTAACCATATTCAAAAACATGATACAATCATTGGGCCAACAAACGTGACTACAAAGTTTAAGAAGATATTGTAGTGCCTGTATTTAAGATATTACACCACATAAGTGCCATAACTGCAGAAGTATTAAAACCAAAAAAATTATAACTAAATACCTGCAAAACATGAGAAGTTGCTTTTGTGGATATAGTTTCCACCGCTATATTTGTGTCTTCATCCGACTTCACTAAGGTCGAGATTTTTTTGTTTTGTGTCTGAGCCAGAAAACTGCTCATAAAGTTTAAGTTCTACTGGGCTAAGGTCACAATAACGATCCTGAATAATTTTCTCAGGAAGATCTGGTAGAACTTCATCTTTTGTCCGACAAAGGAGGAATGACATAACTTATAGTTAAGACAAGACCAAAGTCAGCATAATTACTTAATGCAATACACACACACACAAATTCCAGCAAATTGCACTAATAAAAATTGCAATTTATGTTGACCTGTTTATGCAATGCTTCCAAAGCAAGAACCGATGCTTCGACATCCTTAGCGTAACATTTTGAATCCTTAGCTGCCAGCAATGGTTTCCCAATAGTGGCTTGGAACTGCAAAAGTCTCCATACATACTCATAAGCAACAATGTACATACTTAAAACAGTAAGATATTTAACAAAAACACACTTAGAAAGCAACCATAAAAGAACATAAATCTGGATTTGCAGGCTATTTGGTAGTAAAAGTGTTAAAAATACCTCCAAATCTGTTGGGAGTTCTCTCAAAAGAAGACTAAGGAAGTCCAGTATTGGTTTTTCTACTAATCAACCTAGGAGAAATTAAACATCTCATTGCCCATAAGGGCGTAGAAGAGCAATATGTTTGTAATATAACAAGATATCTTATCAACTTTTTGCTACCTCCACTAATCTCAAACTTTTTACATGCTCCTCCACAATAGGCATAGTCTCATTCACTTATCATGAAGTGAATGAGACTGCCTATTTTAGAACCCACCCAAGCAATCGCCCATGTTCAAAACCAGCATTGCCAAAACCACAAGCCCTGTTCAGAATCCGGCTCATTGACTGTGGATGGTTCTGAACAATAACAACGACGAGGCAGGTTTAGAACTTGTGGACGCCCACGTTCAAAACCCATCATTGTTCACCCGCCACCAATCAGAACCTCCCTGTAACAGCTAGTTTTGAGATATCGTATAATAATCCTATTTGCTCGGCTCCTCCCTTTCTTGCCAACCTTAAAATATTGCCCCTCCCTGACGACATTCAGAGCTTGTCCATAGCGACCTTCGTAGGTTTTCGTTATTATTGACAAGAATGAGGGGTCGCAAAGTGGCGGACAAACTAATTTTAGTGGAGGGAGGAATAAGAAGATGGGAATAACAGAGGGAGGAAGAAACTAGAACAATGGACAATCATTGTGATTTAATAAACGCACCATTGAAAGCAGTCTAGGATGAATAATACAAATATAAAAATGGAAGTCTTTTCTAAATCACATTCTTACTGGTTTCAAAATCCTTTTTTTATCGCTTTTTATCATGTAGGGTTAAGAAGGAGAAGGAAAGTGACAGAACATTTAACAATTAAGATTTTCCTTTCCCATCTCTCATAAACTAATACAACTTCCCTTCTCTCTCCCGATTTTTTTTCCCACTACTCTCTCCACACTCTCGGTCCCTCTACTCTCTCCACCCATCCTTTTCTTTCAAATTTTCCTGTTAACCAAACACAAAATATTTTCTCTTTCTTTTCGTTTCCATTTTCTTATTCTTTTCCCGCATTTTCTCCCCAAACCAAACAGCCTAAAGGTTATACTTAGGATCAAACGATGTGTTTTCATTGATCAAGAAAATTGGAAAACAAACAAATCAATATTGTACAATTTGTGTTTGTTGACCGCACCAACAGAAACGCAACATAAAACACCTGCAGGATTCACGGAGGCCATCACAAGAAACAAAAAAAAACCGTACAGTCTATGATTATATAAATATACTCGTCTTTCTGTACCAAAAAAAACCAGGCATCAAAAAGTCAAAAAGAGACCACAGCTCTGCAGTACGATTGAAATTACACCACATCAAAGAAACAGGTAAGTAATGTTCTCTAAAGTTGACCAGTACGGTGGAAAGCTAGGAGTCCAAAAGAACCTGTATAGGGGTACCACTCAAGTTAAGGCGGTGTTCAGCTTTCAACTGCTTCACAACACAAGTAATTTCTGATTTTGAGTTCTTGATGATATGTCCCTCATCTAAAGTACAATAGTTCCAAGCCAATTTGCTAAGGCTTTCCATGTCTTTACGAACAATATCATATGATGTTATAATGACATTGCACTTACCGAACTGTTCTCGAAGTGAAGTCCTTTCTTGAGCAGAACCAACACATTGAAGAGTGGTCATAAACGAATCATCTATGAACTTTTCTATTTCATATGCCCAGTGTCCAACTAATGTAGAAGGGCAGATAATTAAAGATTGAAGATCCTTGCCATCGTTGCATGCACGCCGCTCTGCAATGTCAGTTGCTACTATTGCAGAAGATTGAAGTATTTTACCTAGACCCATATCATCACATAAAATTCCATGCAACTTGAATCGCCTTAAGAAAGACGACCAATTAATTCCTTCTTGCTGATACCTGCAGTCAAGATCCATAGTTTATAAGTTGAAGTCGAACTAAGTGTAGGAGTGTCCACAACCCACCAGACAGAAAATGTAAAAAATGTTTCTCTTCTTAGCAAGATACATAGTATCAGCCGACACCAATACGTATCGGATGTATCGTATCAGTTTTGGTATTTTCGATCAGATACTCACAGCTAATGATACCAATACCGGCTGATATCGAAATTTTCCCTCTCTTTTACAGTCAATTTAGCAGAGAGAAAATAAGAAAGAAAAATATGGTAAAAACAATGTCGACACTATGATTTGATCATGTCATAGACCAACATATTAGAGTACAACAACAACCACTATATTATTCTTCTTTAACATTTGGCTCAGTTAAAGGTCATGTCCTCTCTAAAGCTAACAAAAATCATATCCTTCTTCAACATTTCAAACCATGTTCATACAGGCCTACTTCTAGTTCTAGCGGCTTCATTAAGTACCATATATTGTCTATTAGTTTGTGTTGCACATATCCAAACCACCTAAGATGTATTTCTCTCGTCTCGTCCTTACTTGGCCTTCCCTCTAACTTTCCATGGATACACTCACTTTTTATTATGCACTTTAATATATTGCCGCTCATCCATCTTAGCATTCTCATTTCGGTTACACTACCTTTTTTGGACATATATACTAAAAAAACATAACAATTATACACGTTAATATTTTTCACTTTAAATTATCTATCATGGAATATTTTACCTAAAGTAACTACAATAAAAAAAAAACATCTATTGTGGATAAATAATTTAACAGTGAAATATTATTTAATTCAAAACTAAAGGAAACAACAAATAATGCATAAGATTATGCCTAAATTTGTAAAAATATTTTTTCTAGTTCTATAATATAGTATCTTATTATCTTTTGGCTTTGAAACTAAGAACTCTAAAACTTCGATCCTAAACTAGAGTATGCGACTCGATTAGGAATCTAGGATATTCAGAAAGCCAAAAAATATTCAACTTTCTAAAATTACATTTTTGAGAAGCTCTTCCAAGGAGACCACTTAATGTTAAACTCACATGTTCGTTTAACTATAACTGCCAACTATCTAAGCTTTATTGTCGATGTTTCAAGAGATATGACATGTATCTTACGATACAAAACACTATCACCTATACACCAAGGTTTGCATTATTGGTATCGGTTTCGGTTTTAGAACCTTCCTATGAATATAGGTATCAGTGGTTTCGACAGTTTTGGAGGTTTTAGATTGAAGTTTCGAAGTTCTTCATTCACTAAGTCAAAATTAATTACTATTATTATTATTAAAAAAATAGAAAATATTTCATATATTTAGACATAATTTCATATATTATTTGTTATTTCGTATAACCTTAGAATGAAATAATATTGAAATTTATGGTTGTTGTGACTATATATAAATATACAAAATCGACAAATGTAATGGTTAGAGTGTGTCAATAAGGAACTCTTCGACATAGCATATATCATCAACTCGTCGAATTATTCAGTCGACATGTTTTTGTCATATTCTCTATTTTCCTTGTATTTTTTTCTTTTAGATCGGAAAAGGCGTCCCAATGTAGGTAATCAGCCAGTATTGTTCGCGGTCAGTATCGAATCATAATAGGCAAAAAACAATATGTATCGATATCAGCACCTATTGCAAACCTTGTTATAAACGATACGATTTATTGTACAATAAGAGGGAGGACATAATGGAGGACCATTTAGTAGGCCCATCCAAAACCAAAGGTTAGTTATGATTTAGTAGCTACTTTGTTATATTTGACTTTTATTTAAATTTGGTTTAGATAGGATTGCAATTATTTGAAGTAATCTTTTATTTTATTCATCTTTACCCGTTTAGGGTTTAATTATTTGTAAATAGAGATTTACAGATCTCTCTTTTGATATTTTGATGGAGAGCTTTTGTTGAGATTGTAATTTTTAATAAGAAAAAAATAAAATAAAAACTAACCCATTATCAGTTCTCTTCTCTTCACAGGAACTTAGGAGACATTGTCACCAACCACCAAATCGAAGTTGTGACCTTTGGGTCAAAATTTCCAAATGCCGCACAATTTTGTGTATCCATAAATTCTCACCGTGCCTTAGAATTAAATTGTTAGTTCTCTGCAAGTTGTTAGGTTAATCTATGATAAATAATACGATAGTTGTTCACAAAAAAAAAACTTCAGCAAATCTATAATACCCCTAATTTTCCTAGGTAGCCTTTTTTAGCTCCCATCCTGCGCCAGGACAATTTATCTTACAGCACATTTATGCATTGTACGATACGATTAAGTATCAACCTGAAATGGTGTACCGTCGAATAAAGAAACTACCAGCTTAACTTTACTATCATCATAGTAAACATACTTATAATTAGTTTACAAATTGATGTTTTTTTTATAAACGGATGCTGAACTTTAGAGCTTTACACACTACGCATAACCTTTAAAAATATTTTCCAACTTTTTTGTTACAAATTTACAAACAACCTCCTAGAGAAAACTCCTTCGAGGAATGTTTCCTATCTAGTATCCCTCATCAATTTCTATCATCAAAGATGACATAACACTTCAAGAATGATTTCTAGCAAATCTTGGAGACTTCCAACAGGTTGGATCTTCTCCAGAAAAGAAACATTTTTTTTAATATTTCTCTTTTCAGATTTCTTCAACAATGTGTATGTTTGTTTTTTGTTATTCTTAGAAAGCTTTCCAATTTCTGTTTTCTTAAGGCTTTTATAAGTTGCGCATTGATAAATAAGAGCCAATACTTATTGATGCCATGATGATACATTCGTGAATAGTATCATTATCATATGTTGCACAGACACTGATACGACATGACTCAAACAACACACCTATTTTCAGAGTGTATGTGCCTCCTTGTTGCATCAAGTAATGCTATTTTTATATTTTATTTTGCTCTTGATTATCAACTTTATAATAAATTTGCCATCTAATGCTCGGAATGTTCCTTAGTATTCTCCATGTGTTAAATTTATGCAGATATGTAGGGTTATGCTAATTTACTATCAAGTTTACTATGGGACGGTGTAGCTTACAATACACAAGACAACAACAAAGCAAATCAATACATGATAACGTATCTTATTTGAAAACCGAGCTGCTAATTAATTAACAATTTGACCAAGTTGTTGGATTTTTCCAGAGAATGCTAAAGATGAGAACAAACGGAGTAAACAGCAAGTGCATGGTGATTAACATAACAAGGATACCTTCTTAATTGCACATATTCTGCACTTCTAGATAGATTTTCACTAAGTCCAGTTGGAGGAGGAAGTCCTCTAGCTAATGGCAGGGGTGGTACAAGAGCAGCAAAGCTATGTGTTACACTCTGTCTGACAGCATGATCACAATCACTCATACACATTAGGAGAGGGACAACAAGTAAAGGAGCATAAGAAACCAATTCTACGCCTAAGCCTTGAACAAGCAAAGTAACAAGCACTCCAGCTTCCTGTCTTGCTTGGACAGAATTTGAATCTGCTAACATTGGTATAACATTTTCAATAACAGCTCCCATTACAATAGATGTAATTGACTTCGTCATGGAGGTTATACACCTTGTAGCGGCTAATCTAACTTCAACATGACAGTGGCGCACACACCCAAGTATGCATGGCAGAAGAGTAAGCAGCTTTGGTTGTAACATTTGATCCACCATAGGAGCAACTGACCGTAAAACCTGAAAAATGAAAGTATATCGAAAGGGGAGATACACAAAAGACTAACCAACAACAAAAAAAATATCTGCACTAATACAAGAACAGTTTATGTACAAGTGGTTCTGCATGAAAACGAGAATAATAATAAACCACAATCAACCGGATATATATCACGAGTAACATTTGGGCATATGACACAACGTAAAGCCAAAGTAAACATATCAAACTGGAGCATATGCCATAAGATTCATTTATAGTGTCAAAATTATGGATACTAGCAACGATGTAGGACTATGCACTTAATTGCTTGCATACACTCCTAAATCCCTCTATATTGTTGGCCAATTACCTTTAATATCAAATTAGCAATGGTTCGGTGCAACTGGAATAGGAAGTCCTGAGTCATGTATATAAGTTTGTGCTCCTGCACTGCACTTTGTATATCTACAAGTATCACAAATAAGGTTTAAATCGTCTAAGTCATATCCAAGGGGTTACTTATATTCCTATTGATGTTCGGAAATGTTTAGGGGAAGAAAGGATCAATGTGGCATCACTACCAGAATAGACTGAATTAGCGACGTCCAAAAACGTCGCTAAATATATTTAGCGACGTAATTAGCGACGAAAATAGCACGTCGCCGAAAAGCTAGTCACAAAACAAAATTTCTTCGCCTATCGTCGTTGTTGCGACGAATTGTCTACGACGCTAAAACGTCGCAAACTTAGCGACGTTCGGCGACATTTACAGTACGTCGCCAACGTAGCGACGTATTTAGCGACGTCTATTCGTCGCACGTAGTGACATGGCAAGGTTTGCCACGTCAGCACGTTTAGCAACGTTTAGCGACGGGCCGATACAGCTAGCGACGTCTTCGATAATACTTAGCGACGTATCGATACATCTTTGCGACGTATTTCCGCGTCACAAAACGTCACAAACCGTCGCTAATATGCTAAAAAATTAAAAATATATATATAATGTAGTTTTCAAATCTTGCACACTACTTCACATACTGCACACTGCACACTACACTGTACTTCACATACTGCACACTGCACACTACACTGTAAACACTGCACACTACAATATATAATGCAGTTTTCAAATCCTGCACACTGCACACTACACTGTAAACACTAATCTGGAAACTATATTGCATTGCAAATTTCTCTCAGAGTCAAATAGTGTCAAACACTGCATCATCACAAACATCCAATAGAGTCAAATAAAAATGGGAGATGATAAAAAGTCTCCCACCAACATACATGTCCAATAGTGTATAAACAAAAGTCTCCTACCAAGTGTACCAATAAACAATTTGCTCATAGGGCTAATACATACAACTCATAAAAAAACCAATGAAATCACTGAGGACCCCTGCTGCGCATCTGCGATAGCATGAACTCATATTGCTCCTGTGTGAGCTGCACCACAGGGGCAGTAGGAGGCAGTGCAACGTCTGGAGTCGGCGTCGTCGATGGACCGCGAGGACGTATCTGCTCCAGCTCTCGCAGTCGCTCAGCACGCGCAGCAAGGGTATGCACCATCCTCTAAGAACTCTCCTCAATCGAAGTATGTATCTGAGTGAGTGAGGCAGACATGGTCCTCTGCGATCCCTCCAGCTCGACATGTCTACGCTCTGTGCGCTCCGTAGACTCGGTGAGCGTGTGCAAACTGGCAGCTGTAGCCTGCTGCAGACTCATCAGCTCATGTATACTGCGCTCGACCGTATCAAATCGTCCGGTGATTATCGGATCGTCGGATCGTCGCTCTGCGATATGGTGATCAGAAATCTGCTGCTGCAACTCACGACGCAGCTCGTCGATCTGACGACCAATATCCTGAGCTCGTGATGACGCCTGCGAAGCTGGAGACTGCGCACTGACAGAGGGGGCCCGGGATGACTCTGAAGCCAAATAGGCGCCGTAGGATCCCGTACCGTAGTACGTACCCTTCTGAAGACCACCAACAACGGTCATCCAGAGGTCGTCCGGCGATGGAGCTGTAGGCGGCTGGGAGGAAGTACCAGCCCCTCCCTCTGCTGGCGCACTAGCAGCAGCAGCCGCCTCCTCTTGTAGCTGAAGAAACTCGGCCTAGAACATTGTTTGCTAACGTCTAAGTGTTTGCTAAAGTCTATATTGATATCTATTTTCCTGTTTTTTAAATTATAGTAAATTAATATAAAGAATAAAACGTACACATGCCCGTGTCGCCCTCTCGTCAATAAACTCCCCAGCCCTCCGATGGGTGACCAGGAAGACGGTCACCATGTTGGGATTCTCACCCCTTTTTACCTGTTAAAATATATTATCTATTATTAGTATTAAACATTCTATCCAACTATATATAAAATGATGTCCGTCATAGAAAATGAACCAGACGACGAAAATGCTCCGTCATAGGAATGGAGCCACCACACCACTTACTGGTGCTCGACTGCGCCACCTTGGCCTTGTCAGACCGCTCCTGGTACCTGGCCTCGCCGAATCTACCCTTCATCGCAGTCCACTGCTCTGGCGTGATCCAACCATGGATCGGCTTTCCGGAGCGATCACGAGACTTCTGGTCGTGGATCGCATCACGGATGAGCTTGCCTGCGACCACAGAAAATTGGGTCTCGATCTTTGCCGCCCGGTGTGGTGGATAGAAATAGGTCCTCTACAAGAAGTAAAATAGAAAGAGTTGTATAATATACACAAATAATTATTAAAATTTAAAAATAAACAAATTTTTTACCTTGAAGTAGGCCAACAAAAGGCATTCCTATCTGCGGGAGCATCTGAGTAGTTAATCCAAGACCTACCATAGTTCTGCCTCAGAAATAACCCCAGCTGTCTCTGTACAGCAGGAGGCCGATATCTATACAATAATAAATTTCATGAATATATATGTACATATAATCATTTGAGAAATATATATTAACTAATTAACTTATTTCGTAGGCCCGTCCGTCCAAATCTCCATATGCGTCTCGTCCGGGGGAGCGCATGGAGGGTCGCTCTCACCTCCTGTCTGACCAAGATTAGTCTGATCGCCGTCCTCCATATGCTCGGCCTCGGCTCTCCCCATAGAGCCGTCGGCAGGAGGAATGCCGGACGCGGGAGGAATGTTGGACTCGGAAGGAATGCTGGACGACGAGGGAGGAGTCGCCAACCTGCTGGAACTGCCCTATCCCGGTAATGGACCGGGAACAGAACGGTACACTGGCGTACTCGAAGATGAGGATGAGGGTACGGAATCTGCATCCTCAACCTGACGCACACGGGACTGCCTAACATAATATCCTCCGCATCGTCCGGGTCTAGTCATACCTGATAATAATATTTGACAATAAAACAAATATACATATTTATATGATATTCATCACAGATTTTTGAAAAATATCAGTCATAAAAGTGTCACTAAAGTGTCAAATATGATGATAAAACAAACGTACAGATTTAATGCTCTTCTGAAAATTTATCTTTTCGTTTAGCTCATCATCTTCTTCTTCTTCTTCCTCCTCTACATCTTCACTTTCATCTGCATCTTCCTCTTCAGATAATTCTACTTCTTCTACACAATTAGATGTGTAATTAGAAACTTCCGTCGTGTCCACTTCTATAATATTTGTTACAAGAGGTAGTTCATCCTCTTGATAAGCTATATCGTCAACCTCAAAGGTATTTCTAGTATTGGTCTTGCATACTGCCCACCAGTCCGACCTTGTTGTTTCCCGTTTAGGATAACTTGTGAAGTACACGAGCTGAGCCTGACTTGATAGGACAAATGGTTCATAGACTTGATATCAATGCCGATAGTTTATATCCACAAGACCGTGCTTGTCTACTTTCCAACCTTGACCTTCAATCGGATCGAACCAATCATGCCTGAATAACACAATCTTAGCAGGCTCTATTCCATAACTATATGTCAGCTCCACAATCTCCCGTAGGACGCCATAGAAATCGTTGTTCGCATCAACATCTTTGTAGTTCGAAGATCTGATACACAAACAACTGTTTTTGGTAGAATCGAGATCCACAAAGTTGTCTCTGATCGGACAAGTTGTTGACTTGAACCTAAACCCATTCACACAGTAGCTTGGTTATATTTTTGCAACATAAATTGGTCCCTTGGCTAGCGTTCTAATAGACTCATTTTCAAGTCTTGCGTATGGACGATCAACCTAAATACCACGAAAAAAGAAATTAAGCTCATTCTCAAGTGCATATACAGAAAGGTAATTACAGAGTTCTCAAGTCTTACATATGCACTCAACCATGATGGGAAATAACGTCTCATTTCTTGTTCTAGTTCTTCTGTTATGTGTGGCATACTTGACCTCACATCATTATTAAATATGCTGAAAACAACATCATTCAATTAATGTAATAGTATAATAATAAACACTATTAAAATAATGTAGACGTACTAATTACTTACCCCTTCAGCTTCTCTACTTCATCCTCGTCGCAGTTGAATAATACATACACCTGAGCAGCCCTTAGCTCATCATCGTTCAGATATCCCTTCTTCATTTTACCCGATAGCTTTCCTGGAGCATTGAATACCTTCAGTATTGTATCATTACATTCATGATCTCTGTCGTCGTTTCTGGAAGCTCTCGTTCTATTAGTTACAACATGAGGCTTGAAATACATCGAACAAAAGTTTGTAATCTCCTCGAGAACATAGGCTTCACAAATAGAACCCTCGACCCGTGCCTTATTTTTCACCTATCTTTTTAGGTGATTCAAATATCGTTCGAACGGGTACATCCATCGATATTCGACGGGTCCACCAACACGTGCCTCATAGGAAAGATGAATCGGCAAATGCTCCATAGAGTCGAAGAATCCAGGAGGAAACACCCTCTCTAGCTTGCACAGTGTTACCGCAATGTCCTTCTCTTGCTTTTCTAGACGATCAACGAGCAATTTCTTAGAACAAAAATCCCTGAAGAATATGCTAAGCTCCGTCAATGGATCCCAAACTGCCTGCAGTAAGAATTCCCGAAATGCATTCGGAATTAACCTCCATGAATACGTGACAATCGTGGCTCTTCATACCCGTCAATTTGTTTTCCTTCGGATCGACACATCTTCTCATATTTGACACATATCCGTCTGGAAATTTTAGGCCCTGGATCCACCGACAAAGTCTCACTTTATACTCCTTGTCCAGTGAAAAAATTGACTTCGGCAGGAACTGTTTTCCATTCTCCTCTATCAAATGCAACGCAGGGCGTTTGCATATTTTTTCTAAGTCCAACCTGGCCTTGGAATTGTCTTTCATTTTTTCCTTTACGTCCATCACAGTATTAATTATGTTATCAAACACATTCTTCTCAATATGCATGACATCAAGATTATGTCTGATCAGATTGGTACTCCAATATGGCAGATCCCAGAATATGCTCCTCTTTGTCCAGTTATGGTCTCTACCAAATCCATCGCACTTGTACCCAGTTGTAGGATCTTCGATAGCACTGAAAAATCTCTAACCTCCTCCCATATCGTGGCTTCGCACCACCTTGGCGGTGGATCACCCTTCTCTACAATGCCGGCACGGAATGCATTCATGTTCCTTCTGAACGGATGATCTTTTGGCAGAAATTGTCGATGACAATCAAAGAAGCACGATTTTCCTCCGTGTTTCAAGCGAAAAGTCTTAGTACGGTCCATGCAATACGGACATGAGAGACGGCCATGAGAGACGGCCATGAGTGCTCCATCCAAATAACATTCCATAGGCCGGAAAGTCGTTGATGGTCCACATAAGGGTTGCCTTCATCTGAAAATTCTGCTTCCTGGAAACATCGTATGTGTTAGCGCCTACTTCCCATAATTAATTCAACTCATCTATCAAAGGCTGTAAGTACACATCAATGTTCCCCTTGGGATTGTTCGGACCAGGAATTATAACGGTTAGAAACATGTACTGAGTCTTCATGCACATCCAATGCGGTAGGTTATACGGAATGACAAACACACACACACATATATGTGTAGCTATATTTACCTTATAACTTAGTATCTTGATATACCCAATCCTTACCTACACTTGGCAATTACAACAATTCTCTCTCTAATACTAGCTAATGGTCTAACACACTTTAACATCTAACTTGAAATTCACACACACACACAAACACACACACACACAATGACTGTGCACAGCACAGTCCCCTGTGCACAAACCCCGCCCCATAGTAGGTCTTGGGGTATGGTCGGATGGGACCGGTGAGGAGGCGCTCTGTCGGCGGAGAACTCATGCTTGTGTCCATTCTCGTAGGCATCCGTCTAGATTTAAGGTTAGGAATATGTCCGTGAACTCATCGTGTTAGGGGAGGAGGGGGTTAGGGGAGAAGGGGGCTTGAACTCATTGTGTCCCTGTGCATGTGTCCGTGTTTAGAGCTAGGGTTAGGGATAGGAATTACCTGGGGGAGGGGCTCAACGAACGGCGGCTCTCGGCGGCAGAGGAGGGGGCGTTGGGTGGAGGAACGGCGGCTCTCGGCGACGAACGGCGGCTCTCGGCGGCTGATAGGAATTACCTGGAGGAGGCCTCGACGATTTGGGAGGAGAGATCGAGAATGGGGGGAAATAAAATTTCTGAATCGGTATGTAAAACAATTAGCGACGTCTTAGAAATACGTCGCTGATCGTCGCTATTAAGCGACATAGTCTTACCTACGTCGCTAATTGTCGCTAATTTCCACATATTTGCTACGTGTAACAAAAGACGTCGCACGTCGTCGCTGATTACCGACGTACGGCGACGTATTTTCTTGTACATCGCTAATTTCAATATTTCGCGATGTTACAATTAGACGTCGCTAAATGACGTCGCTAAATTGACTTATTTTGGTAGTGCGTACTTGATTTATTCAACCAAATTCTAAAGACTAAAAAGATGTTGGACTAAGAAGATGACAGACTACAAAGATGCCTTATGAATGGATAAATGATATTCTAGTATCCATATATAGAAACAAGGAAGATATACATGGTTGTAATAACTATCGAGAAATTAAGGTTATGAACCATTCCATGAAATATAAGTGAGAGAAATTGAGCAAAGAAAGAGACTATAATTTCAAAAAATTTGTTTGGTTTTATGCCAATGAGATCTACTATAAAAGTCATTTACTTATTAAGAAGACTAATGGAAAATTTTAGAGAGAAAAGGAGATAATTACATTAGGTTTTTAACGATTTAGAAAAATTTTACGATCGAGTTCCTAATCAGAAAATGTGGTAGGCTTTGAAGAAGAAACAAATTACTAGTAGTTATATTGAGACTATTAAGGATATATATTACAGAATTAATGACAATTGTACGAACTATTGGACGATGGAGGAGTTATAGAAAATCATTTTCTTTTACCATTGGCTTACATCAAATATCAGTGTTAAGTCTTACATTTTAGCGGTACCGGTTATGGATGAAATTACTAGGCATATCAAGGTTTCATAGTGTCTTATGTTTGTTAATGATATTGTGTGGGTTGATAAGAGTAGAAAGGGTTAAATGCTAAAACAAAACTATAGAGAGAAACTTTGGAATCTAAAAGATTTAAAATTATAAGAACAAAAGCCAAAGTATATGAAATGTAATTTCAACCAGAAGTCCAAGAGAAATGAGAGGGAGTACATATAGATGGCCAAAAGATACAAAAGAGTGATAGTTTCCTGTATTTTGGATCAATATTCATCGTAATGAGAGTGAGAAGAATGTCATGCATAGAATAAAAAATTGAGGAGTGACTCTTCAGTACTTTGTGATCGTATGATACATCTGAAGTTGAAATAAAACAATACTGCAAGTCATATTTTATGGGCTAACAAAAAATGTGTCCAGTAGTTCGTATAGCCAAAATGAGAATGATAAAATAGATGAGTCGCAATTAAAAGCTAGTTTGAGAAATGAGTCTATTCATAATAAGTTAGCGGTGACACCAATTGAGGATAAGATGAGAGATAATCGTCTTAGATGTTTTGGACATGTGCAATACTGACTAAATAAATGCTCCTGCAAGGAGGAGCAATAATATAATAGTTAATAGGGCACCTAGGATTAGAGGGAGCTCTAGAGTCTGGACGAACATGATTTGAGGTCTTAAAGAAGGATATTGTTTTTGTTAGATACATAGGACATGGCCCTTAACATAGTCGGGAAGAAGAGGATTCTTGTAAATTCATGAGCGTAAAGAGATGTTGACGGTGCATAGCTACTAAATTCTCGTCAAAAGCCACATTATGTATCTAATATCTGTAAACACATGTTGAACAAGACAACATATTGATCTAGAAATCAGCAATGTGCATGTTGGTCAAATTTCTCGAACTACACAACTTGATATGTCATTAATATCAATTACTCAAATACCTTTTTGTCCACTCGATTTTGTAATAATGTGAAGAAAATTATAGCAAGAGAAGATTTAAATTTCAAATATCGAAATGCTAAGTTTATGTTCTAATTGTAGGTATAACGTAGTTCATTATTGACAGAGGACAAGATCTAGAGGGTGATCTATGCAGAATTATGCAAAAGCTAATTTGTTAAAAAGATTGATAAAAAACTATCCAAAGAAACACCAAAACATCACATAAGCGATTAACCAAAATCAGAACAATGGATTAAATTTACCAAAGGATTACGAAGTTGCACATTACAATCATAACCAATCAACTCTCGTTCCATGAAGAACATGCATGAACAAATCAAAACTTGCCCCAGGGTTCCAAAATAAACTTGATGTGATGTAAAGGTAACTTGATTTTAAGGGAGACGGTAATGAGTTTGTACAAGATCAAGAAGAAGAGAAATTTATTCCAAGGTAAAACATCACAACTCAAATAAATCTCAACTCTTCAATGACTCAAATAAAATCTACAGAGTTTATATAGACATATAGTCTTGGCCCCAAAGAATATTAATCCTAAAAGTCCACTAGCATGTTTCCAAATTTAACAATCCTTAAAACTACTAAACATAACTAATCCTAGAAAGAATCATGTACACCCATGTGCATAACTACAAACCAAGTGCAGCATATTTACAAACCTAAGACACTCACATTAGGATACCCATGTGCACGGCCACCCAAAAAATGTGGTGTGTGTCAAAAACTTATGAGTCACATATTGACATCTCCCAGACACTCGCTTTAGGATAAACCAAAACATGTGTTGTGTGTCACTGTATCCTTACGGTGTTGTGTCGTCTCCGTGTAACATATATGTTAACCCATGTGCATATGTTATGAAAATTAATGAACCAAAATATGTGCACCTAAAAATAAACTCAAAGTTCAAATTCATGAATCTAAAAAGTAGACAAATGTATTGATCGACCACCCATTAATATTCCCGACTTCGAAAGATTCCCTTCCCAGTGAATATTATGATAATCTAAGGGAAGTTTGGGATGACTGCTACATGAATGTCCTCGTCGTTGCACCAAAATGTTGCCACAGCTATCAACAACAACAAACTCATCATGTAGCATGATCTCGACCTACAGTAGAGCTCTCTCCAAGATGGCCACTATAAAGGTGGTGGAAATGGAACTAGGCATGACTATCTCTATGGTGATACTGGTAGAATATGTCGCATCGTAACTCTAGGCAATACAAAATACCACTATGATAGTATTGGTGGTCATTAATAGTCGCAGTGGAGAAAGCAACACTAAGCCTATTATAACAGTGTCAACTGAAACAACAGTCGAACACAAATATGGTAATGTTTACTACAATATGATGACGATGGCAACGGGTGGAAACAACTCTTATGAGGAATGCAATGAAAGTGGAGCTACAAAGACTATAATGATGGTAGGAAGTAGAAACAGTTCATAAACGTACTTAACCTGCCCGCATATGTACTGATCCCAAGGAATGCATAAAAGATTTCAAATGAAAAGATTTGATCCTTTAGGATTCTTGATTAATTTCGGTTTAAAAGATTTTAGGTTTATTTTTACCCTTTATTAGTTTCATTTATTTCTTCTGGACTGACTTGTCTGAACTACATTTCATAATGAGACAAACTATCTTATTAGTTAAGGAGAACTCTAGGGATCGGGTGTAGGGCTAGGAAAAATATAGTCAATGTAGGCTGGATCTGGAACCTAAAACAAATATTGTTGGGATGTTAAGATTTGAAACCAAAACTTGTTGGGATGTTAAAAGTAAAAAGTTTAAAACAAATAATGTTGAAATGTTATGATACGAAAATAAAGTGCGTTAAGACGTTAACAAAATATTGTTGGGCTGACAATATATGAGTATATAAAAGAGAGTAAAAGGGAAGAGAAATTTAAAGAAAAGGGAAAAGAGGCAGCCAACTCCTTTCCTGTTCACTCATGTCTCCTCACCCCCCCCCCCCTTCTTTCAAACAGTTCTTCCTCCATTATTTTCTCCTCTTTCCACCCTTTCTTTTCCCTTCCTACAATACACCAAAGCATGAGTTCTCTTTATCCTGGCTAGAGTTTTGCAATAATAGTTGCTGTTTTTTCGTTAATATCAACCTCATTTCAGCAGTTGTGCTATCCTATGTTGTCACAGGCGACGCCTAGGCGCGCCTGTGACAGAGGACTCGCCTTGACCTGGGGAAAATTTTCCTGGGTGAGGCGATGCTCGCCTAGGCGCCCGCCTAGGGTCGCCCAGGGAAAAAAAATGACCCGCCTAGGGTCGCCTAGGGCAGCACAATTATATTTACTATCTTTTCTTGATGTTGAACATTTATTATTTCATCTTTTTGGCTTCTTATATTACTTTTGTACTTATTGGTTAATGTTTATTGCTTATTAGTTATACTACATATTTGTTGTATACATAAATGCATAATTTTTTAATTCAAGAGCAGCAGATTCTAGGCGGGCGCTTAGGCGACGCCTAGGCGACGCCTAGGCGCGCCTAGGCGAGGCGGGTGGCCTGTCGTCTCGCCTCGCCTAGCGCCCAGTACAACATAGGTGCTATCAGACCTGATTTCCTACCATCGTGGGCTACTTCATGCCATCATATATTCCCGACATCATGCCACAAGCCAAGGCGTCCATTTAGTCTCTCAAAGCTAACCAACTGGGTCCAATTTTACAGAGATGGGTCTTGGAAAACAATGGATTTTAATCAATAAGGTTTCCTACCTGAGGTGTGATCTCGTATACTTTCTCCCTAATCTTGAGTCTTATATGTCAGATTTTCCTAAACTTGTTCTTTAATCCTTTCAGATCCAAGTTCTGTGATATGAATTAGTATTGTTTGATTTTTGTTTAATTCTGGATTGGTAAAACCTGCCTACTTGATGTTCGACTAAATGTTTAGCATAAGTGATTGTTGAGACTAGATTACTTGTTCGCGTTGGTTAAAGAATGGTTGTTGATAACTAGTTAAATGAATGTGAGATTCACTTTAGATCATGTGTTCTCTAATTTTAAAATGTAGTGATGCATTAGAAATACTGAAAGTGCCTAGAGAAGTGTGTGTTTGTATAACACTACAAATATATTATTGTATTGACCTTATGTTTGTATTGACCTTGTATTCTTTGTTCCTTGTCAAATAAGCATGTGCATAATTGTGGAAGTTCAACACAATGGTTAGCTATTCCAACCAAATGATAGACATAAGCAGAGAAGGATCCTATATATGCAATTATAGGAAAAATTGGCTCTCGTCAAGTATGTGTTATATTACATTGGAAAAAGGTAAATTTTATTCCAAACCAATATGTAATCATACAACCATACACTCAGAGTGGGGATACCCACTCATCAGATATCCATCGCTTTTACATCAAACTCAATGTTATGGAGAATGCCAACAGGAGGAGTGATAAGCCCCTCGAAGATACGCCGGTTTCGTTCCCTCCATACATGCCAGACAGCAGCAGCCAGCCGGATCTTGTGGTCTTGAACCAGCCCTGCCCTCTCCCTCTACTATCCTGCAGCACAGTGATAATATCACCGATCCCCCTGCCAGATTGGCATCCTCCCAGTTCCCTGCACTGGTCCATCCAGATAATCCATGATACCTCACACTCAAAGAACAAGTGCCGCAACGATTCATTCTCCAATCCACATAACACACATTTTGGGTCAGGAACCTGAATCCCAAAGGAGATAAGGCGATCCCTCGTCAACAGGCGGCCCAGTAGGAGACGGTAGACATAGAGCTGCATCTTCCTGGCTAGGCCCTTGCACTATATGAAATCATAATCAGTGCTAGGAGGGAAAATACGACAAACCAGATTAAAGCAGCTGTGGAACCTGAACTTCCCAGAACCCGTAGTATCTCCCGGCGGATCCCAGATCCAACAATCAGCAGGCAAAGCTGGGTCAATAGCGACTGTGCAGATAACATCTCCAAACTCCTCGGTATGGCGGTAGGACTCAGGACTCCAACATCCATTTCGGATAATACATCGGCAAGTCAGCCCCCTCCCAACCTCCTGGTGCGTCGTGACTCCTCTGATCTCTAACAAAGATTGCCGATCTATCCACGGATCCCGCCAGAGGTCCGTTCCAGTTCCATCCTTCATGATCGATTTCTTAGAATATTCGAGCCGATTCAACGCACTTATCCTTCGGGGCAATGCGGCACTTTGCATTGAATTCGATGCATTCTTTGGGACAATGCAACTCTTCGCATCGACTTAGTATCGACGCATTGCTCGGGACAACGTAACTCTCGTATCGATTCGCATCGATACATTTCATTCGGTCAACGAGACTTGCTGAGTCAACAACTCAGCGTAATGCACCGTGCGGAGCGGGGCATTACAGCAGGTGCGAAGAGTCAGCAGCAGAAGCTACCCTGAAAATATCGCTCCACAGGATCTTCCGATGCCGCTTGTCATTGTGGTCGTAAACCGCTCCCAGTAAGAACCGAAAGCCACCCTTATTCATAAAAGAGATGGCAATCAGCTGCTCAGTCATCAAGATCAAGTCCCCATCCCAGCTCTTAGAATTTCATCTGACCCAAATCCTTGCAATGTCGCAAAGAGCCAGGTTGTGGAGTTGGGCCCAATGGGATGGGCTCCGACGAGCAAGAGTCTTCTCCCCTTTAATCTTAGTCTCCAGCAGAACAGAGATGTCGCACTTCTCTCTGTGTAAGACCCTACAAATCTTCTTCCATCTCCCTAACCAGGGGCGGCCCTGGCCCAGGGCAGGCCGGACGACGGCCCAGGGCCCCCTGACGGAAGGGGGCACAGACATAAAACTATCTACAATAGAACTAGTATGTATCATGTGCCATTTTTTAACAAAAAACATTGTGGTGTAGTGGTTATAGTGCTAGACTTACATTTAGGAGGTCCTTGGTTCAAATCTTGACTACAATAAAATTTTATTTTATTTAAACTTTTTTTACATTATGTATGGGGCCCATTTTGGAAGTTTCGCCTTGGGCCCCAATTAGCTCAGGGTCGGCCCTGTCCCTAACGAACACGAACCCCTCACGTTCCAGGCGATTACCGCCATTAATTATTGAGAGATAGGTTCCCCTGAATATCACCTGCATTGGCACCTGGGGGTGGTACCACATCCGTCGCTGTCATATCCTCCTCCATCCCAGCAGTAGGGGCATGCTGGGTCGCTGCCTGGGTGAGCACCAGAGCCCAGGCCGGGTTGTCCACACATAGCGTCCCGTCCCTATCAGAGGAATGTCCCCCACACTTGAGGAACTATTACGCAGTGGTCCAGCACGTCTCTTCCTGCTATAAACTCTCTCCTCAGAAGCTCCGCCATCGTCCCGCTCCTCTCTCCCCGAGGCCACCATACCTCTGGTGACCATACTCCTCTGCGCCGAGAAGGTGATCATAGTCCCACTAGAAGGAGCTGACTGGGGCGAGATTGTGAGGGACAATCCCCCAGCCTCCCCCATCAGTCGGTCCCCCTTCTGCATGATATCCTCCGCTCTGTCCTCCGCTCTGTCGTCCCCGGATAGAGACTCCATCGCCCGTGGTGGGCCAGGCACCACCATAGAGGGAGGATTCGGCGCTGACTGTGCTCCTCCTGACGGGCATGTGCTGTCCAGATGTCCGAAACACGCACACTGTGAACAGGTTGGGGGAACCCATTCATACTCCACCTTCTGGGTTATGACCTCTCCAGAAGGCACTTCATACTCCAATAGACTCGGTAACTCCCCTCCAGCCCGGACCTCAACGAATATCCGAACATACATCAACCTCGACCGATAGGCTGTAGCATCGTCAGCCTTAATCGGGGTGTCCACCAAACTGGCAAGTCGCATCAGCAGTGGGATGCTCCAAAACCGTACAGGGAACTCCGGGAAGCGAATCCAAACCGGGATGGCATTCAAGACTTCCTTCTCACATCTCAAATCTGGGGTCCACTCCTTCAAAATGATCAACCTACCATCAAATGTCCACGGACCACCTTGTAGGATCCTGGTGACATCTTCTGCTAGCCCAAACTTCACATAGTAGAAGCCATTTTCCCTATCAAATATCTTCATGCTACCTTTTAGTTGCCAGACACGCGCCGCATACCCCCAAATATACTCATAGAATGGCCTGTTACCCAGGACATACAGGACCAATGTTTTTTCCCAGAAGGCAGTTACCTTCTCAATCTCCTCTGCAGGGAACGAGGCCCGGAAGCCGCTCCCTACCTTCTTCGGCGGCACGTACTCCATAGAAGTGGGACTTTTAGGCCCCACCGGCTTGCAGATATCGGCCCAGGACCTTCCCGTTGGGTGGGGTGCCACCCCCTGTGCCCGGGTAGCGACCCCATGCATATAAGGTCCTAGACCCTGGCCTCCCAGGTCCACCACTTTATCCTTCCCTTTCTTCGCCGTGGTCACCTTGGGGCATCAGCCCACCGATCTCCCAGTAGTCGCGTACGGGCCAGGAGACGATGTCCGCAACCCCGATCCCTCGATCGTTCTCCTCCCCGCATAGGATCGCGCCTTTTGTGGGGTATGCACGCCCCCCACCTTTCCCCCCGTCTTGGTCCCCCGTCGTCTCGTAACCGTCGTCCAGCCACATCCCTCCCCCTGAGAATATATATATTTTTTTTTTGTGGGGTATGCACGCCCCCCACCTTTCCCCCCGTCTTGGTCCCCCGTCGTCTCGTAACCGTCGTCCAGCCACCTCCCTCCCCCTGAGAATATATATATATATATTTTTTTTTTTTTTTTTATATATATATATATATATATATATATATATATATATATATGAAAGAATCTTTTGATATGTAAACAGACATCTCATGCAACAAGTTAATTCAAATTTTCAAAGTAAGAAGTTGCTCAAAATGCAATAACAGATAATCAAGTAGCTTGAGTATCTCTTGTTGTTGTACACCATAATTGAAGTGTCAGTGAAAATGGTCAATACCTGCTAGTGGATGGGCTGAGATCATCTAAGTCCAGCAATACATCCCAAAAGTAACATGACAATCGAATGAAGAGTTCTATCACCAAGTGAGGCTAAGTAGCGGTGGGTATTAAGGCCTCAGCAACAATTGCTCTTACATCACCATCTGGATCTTCCAACCCAGCTTTACATGCAGGTAACACATATACTAACAGGTCCTGGAGCAATTCCTGGAGAAAAACAAACCATTATAAAGCCAGACAAAGCACAAAAGAAACATATGTATCTAGTGTTTTTATTAGACTAACAATATCAGTCAGAAAGAGGTAAATAAGAGCCATCACATTACCATTTAAATTTAAGAAGATATAAAGAAGAGAATAACTTAAGGAAGATGGAGATAACTGTAGTTAAAAGTGCATCTTATAACATCATGTGAGATTTTCATCATTGGCATTACCCTTATCTTACCGTAAACATGAGACTAAATATGTCGAAGATGAGTAGACCCCATCAAATAACTAATCAGAAATGACTAACATAGGAGAGATGTTTGTACTTGATTAAACTTACTCCATTTTGACATTGAAATAATAAGCTATAAAGCTATGTGAATCACGATGTTCTTATTTTCTAGACTGTCCAAAACTATCCAAAGTCTCCAAATGTCACCTAGGTATAAATCATAGGCATCTTAAATGTAAGATCAAGAGACCATGAGAAATACAAGTTGCTGCTTGAGAGCATCTACAAATAGTAGCAAAGAAGAACCTATGTAGGATCAAAAACAAACCGTGCAACATTTAATAAACATAACCTGATAGCTTCATTGTCAAAGTCGGACATTAAGGCCACTATTATAGGAGAAAAAGTACAAGGTACAAAAGAGGATGGCTCCGCATTGATTTTGGTATAGCACTTCTAACACAGGCCTTGCATAGATATATTTTAAATTCCATTGGTAATTCGTCCGAACTAGCTCTCTTGAGCAATTGTCCCTTCAAACAAAAAGGATATAACCAGCCAAGGCATAAAGTTCAGGACATTTTTATTCATCAGTTAGAAAAACTAGACAGGTTTAAAAGGGTGCACTTTTTCCTCACTCTGTGTAGTGTAGTTTATATCTCTTTCAAATAATATAGTATCAATAAATTATCGCACATTATAGATTGATGAGCAAAACATTGGAATGCATTTGCTTGGTATAGTTCACAGGCTACAGTCCAGCGATCACAATAAATTATATAACTACTATTTGGAAATGAATTCTGATGGAGTGTAAAACCTCAGTTAAGTTCAAGAATGGAATTCACATTCAACATCTTCTCAATATAACATGTACCTTTATTCTCACCATAATACCCAACCTGTACTAGACATATTTTACAATTTTGTATGATCTGCACACAGCTTTTACTCATCTCACTTTGTGTAAAAAATTATTTTCTACGTTTGACCAGAACTCAAATGCAAATAGTCAAAACTGCATATTCTGACCTTCATCCTTCCATAAAACTAAGCAACAATCTCCTTATGCTAGTTCTAGGATTTCATGGTCTCACGTCAAAAACAAGAAACCACATATTTTGTTTCATAGCAACTTATAAAAGTAAAATAATAAGAGATATGGTACATCAAATTATGGCGTTAAGTATTGTCCAACAGAGTTGATTGGTGCTAAGATCTTCAGACAGATGGCTACAATATCTTTCCTAGATGAAGGAAAGACAGCGACATGCAGAACCCAAAAAAAAAAATCACCGAGCAATTGTGACTTCATACACAGTTCTAAGCTAAATCAACATCATAATTACAACACAAGAAAAAATAGTAAGAATGGAAAGCTGCAATATTTTTTAACGTATAGGTCTACCCTTGCCAAAAAAACTGTAAGCCAAAATAACATTACTGGTAACGAAAAACAACAGATGATATCAGTAGAAGAACATAAAATATAATTTAAAACTTTGGGGCACAGACAGGATCAATAAAGACGATGGTAGTTGTGCAATATCATACCGGCCGAACTGCAACCAAGTACTTCATCCCAAGAAGGCACCCGTGACGAATTTCCCATTCTTGTCTGTACTAAAGAGAGAAAAAAAAGATAAAATAAGAAAGAAATGGAACACATTATACAGTCATCATTAATTACATATGACTATTAACCACCCATAACACCTACTACCTGCATTTGCGATAGAACTTGTAATGTGTTATGAACTAATGATAGATGTATATTTACAACACCAAGATCTTGAGCGCAAGTTTCACGGACAGGGGCAACAACCTGGTCGGAGACATAATCACCAAAACTACAAGAAAAAACAAGTAAATGCCATAAGATGATGACAAATTTGTCTATAGAAAAATGGTCTAAAGAACCAGTTTTTTGGGGCAAAGTTGCACATGAACAACAAAATCCAAAAGGAGCACCGAGCAGAGAATGTCCATTTAATGGTCTAACAGAATTGAGGATAATTAAGCTAAATATATAAACTTTCACATTTCTAAAGAGATAATAACTACATAATTGGCAGTAGCCTTTAACACACCGTTCTAGAGAGAGCACGCATAGAAAGCGGATAGCACAATCTTGTAAAATTTTCCAATTCTTGGTCATTGATTGCCTGGTTATTTTTTAACAATTTCCTGAGTCTGGCATTATCAGGGAGATCTGCAAGAAAACTCGTCTGTGAAAATGGACCTCTATCTTCAACAGAAGATTCAAGTGATGCAGCCTCCTCCACTTTACACTGATTATAAGACCCTTCCACATAACTCTGGTTCCACCTTAGCATGAGTAATGGCAGGGCTACTATTAACAAATGTGTAATCTGCATTACATGGACCAACATCCACTTTCATATCAACATCATGGGTTGTCCCTATAGCCGGTGAACCAATTAAGCTTGTAGAAAGAACCGGGTAATTGCATGTTTTCTGTCTCTTCAAGTCTGGTTCATGCCCATCCACCGCAAATTGTATGTTTAAATCAATATCTCTAGCTCCCTTTGCTGACTCTATCTGCGCCTTGTCATCCACATCATCTAAGAACATTTCTGAGTCCAGATCAGGAAAAAATACCCCAGCACAAGCATCTTGATGAGTTAAAATTTCTCTCAAAGCCATTATGGCACCATGAAGAACTTCCCAAACTGAAAGCCAGAAAACAGACAGTAGAAGGTAAATATAGTATAACTAACCAATGACATACATGCTGCTG
Organism: Iris pallida; assembly: GCA_029216955.1. Classification (NCBI taxonomy): domain Eukaryota; kingdom Viridiplantae; phylum Streptophyta; class Magnoliopsida; order Asparagales; family Iridaceae; genus Iris; species Iris pallida. The sequence continues at coordinate 1,668,996 of JANAVB010010599.1, read as the reverse complement.
AAATAGAGGACACAGGAACCTTAATGGGATCAAACATATCATGAAGGAGTTGATCTACGTAATGGATAAAAGTCCATCTCCCACTCCCATCATGCTCCACATTATCTTCATCTACAACAGCATCTGTTGAATCCTGCAGCGGGAATATTTACCCAATGGTAATTTGGCTCACAAGGGCTCTAGATAAATACACAGAATTACACAAAGATAGAGCATACACATTACTAACAGGCAAGCACAAAGAATCAAATAAGAATATGAAATAGTCGGCATTTAAGACAAAAGAATAAATCTAGAATGAAATTTGTAATCTAAAATGTTTGATGTCAACAGGTGCTGGATAAAAGGAGTCTATGACCAGCAGGTATATAGCATAATATATGTGCACTTGATTATTGCTTCTACTTGCCATCATATTGTGGTTCTATAAAAAAATAATTTTAATGTTACAATGACAACTATCTATTGGCACCTCACAAGCATTAGATGGCTCTGCCTAGAAATACTCCATTCATGTATGACCTGATCAAATGACTTACATATTCTTCTTGGATGTTATACTAATGGGAGACGATTTGTTAAACTGATAAATAGATACACAGACCCAATAATTACAATTTACGGGGTGTTCCATCAAATGTATGCACCAGAACGTCCAAAATTCTATCCAGATCATAGTTTTCAGTATCGGCCGATACCGATATGGTTTGGCATGTCATAACCTTCAAGGGAATCTTTCCACAGGTACCCATATGAGTTTGAGGATAGGTGATAAAAAGTGCAGGGTAGTAGCGTTGTTTGTACTTGTACTGCACATACACATGCCAGTTTTGTTCAGAATGTCTCATCTAATTCATCAAATAGTTTCTACATGCACAAAACTGCAGGTATTTAGAGTCTACTCACATACCATTTTATATTGTTCCTTATAGTTGATACATGTCACATCAGATGGTGGGTTAATGACTAATGGGAGGTGCTTCGTTCAATAATATGCAACGCAAGTTTGTTGGCATTACAAGGAACTAATCAATGTCATCAGTAGCATCATATAGCAGGTACAGTTAAGCAAAATATGCATCTCTTTAAACTTTTAAATATTTGGTACTTTGTGAATATACAGCAATGAAGAACCAAATAGGAAGCTACAGAACAAAACTATAATCACCTATCCAAAAAGAATGTGAATAACGTGGGTCTGCAAAAAGAGATGGAACTTAGCGATGTACTTTAGTAGCTAGAATTACATATCCATGTAACACAATTTTACTTGAAAATCATATGCATGAAGCCACCTATAAGTATGAAATTGACTTCAATAGATATTGCCGCACTGAACAAAATACTGAAAATTAAAAAAAAAATAACAGGAATTGTTAGCACAGCTATGCTAAAATAATAATCTCTTTGACTAAAGTGCCTAAGGTAAGAACTAAGGATCAATTTTCTTATAGGATCTATGGCAGTGTCATAAGATGAAGACCTAGAAAATAATAGCATAGGCAAGGTAACAATATTTTCACATGTTGACAGACGTAATAAATTTATGGCAGACAAGTTCTTATATTCACTAAAGTTAATATAACAAGTGAAGGCTGGACAATAAACATTTTGATAAAATCTCAACCAAGGACTGATCATAACGAGCAACTATGCCATGCTGAGTAACCATATAATCAGAATGTAGATATTCCAAAAATAAACCAAATCAATATAATTTTATGGTAAGGCCTAGCGATGTACCTTCAAAATGACATGAATCTCCTGTAAAGAATTTTCCTTAAGAAGACTTTGGAACAGGAACCGGGAGAAAATTTTCAATACGCCATATCTCCAACCCACTATATGTTGTCAAGAAATATAATATATGCATCTTGTTCCATTGACAGAAGGACCAACAAAAAACTTTTAAAACAGTAATCATGGGGAACTAATATTGTTCCAGATATCTCTCTAAATTACAGCTTGTTAACAGCCATTACAAGCTTCTTCAAAATCTCGAATTTTATATCACCACCATTATCTCTACTCACAAAAGTGCTTTAATAACTCATGATCACTTAACTTTTATTTTTATAATTGCAGTTGTCTCCATGTTTTCAGTACACGACATTACGATCTTTCTAATAGTCCAGGCTTGAATGTACTCCCAAGTTTAGAATTTGTTCCTTTTTCTTCTGTTCAGCAAGTATAACAGTGTATTTGTATTCTTATACGGCATGTCTACAACCCAAGCAGTTAAAAATAAGAATTTCCTGATAAAAACATCACGTTGTTCTCTTAGAACTTTGCATCCAAGAAAACTTAAATGATTTCATCTAAAATTATAGCTGCAATACGCAATCATGAGGAAATAATGCATTCAGCTCACTAGCTTCGCAAGTTAACAATTCCCGGTTCGAAATTTGTTTTTACTTAATAATAATGCTATCGTGCAAAATGGTTGCAGAAGGTATCACAAAATAGTAGGACACCGAACTCTCATTTATAAGTCATGTTAAAAAAATATCATGTTTTAATATCCTTGCTCCCGAATGTAGTACATATACTCCTGCATATTAGGTTCGTTTCAGCAAGTAAATTTCTCAAAAATAGCCTATGCCAACTAACAGAAAAATGTGTTAGCAAATTATCCCTACGTGAACTTTTGCCACGAATAGTAAAAGCCAATATGATGAACGAATGTGTAAGGTTTAAAAATTCACAATTACTCTAAAGCAGAAAAAGAGAACTAATATACAAAAACTTCAAAATACAAGGATACGCCTTTTGTCCAGCCCCTTGGAAAGTAGAATCCACATCGTTCATCGAAACTGCCATATCAGCCTTTGGTCTTACAGTAGCACTATCCGCTGACTTTGGTTTGAAAAATGAAGCAGAGTTCCTTTTTCAACACACACTCCATATTCATAATTCCAATTACTTCTATCTAGATATAATGGACATTCTCATGATAAGGTGAATTTATTTGAAAAAGAAAAAAAGAAGTTGTGTAGGCTTCGGATATACTTACGATTACTTCCCCTGTGTGTGTCTATGTCATGTTTTTATGTTTGTGTCAAATTTATGTGTGTATTTGAGTGAGTGTGTGTGTCTGTGCGTTTTTGGGTGCGAGGGCAATCGATTAAAGAGTCGTGCTTTCTAGCTCTCTATCAACACATTCTACTCAAATTTCAAACCCCTCACTCGTCATCTAATTTGAGTGCAACTAAAATTATCAAATGGAGTCTTTGGAGGTTGTGGCAAGTGGGGAAATACCTTCCATAATATCAGCGATTCATCCATCCCTCCCGAAGCCGTAGCTACAGTACATCCATCTGGGCTCTGTGCCATATAAAGAACTCGGCCGATGTGACCAGAGAGCGTCGCGGTCTCCACCATGGAAGGGTAGTCCCTCACCGAGAGTGGGCTCTGACCGTCTCCACAAGAGCTCAACAACTCCATCTCCCTCTTGTTCCACAACAGGGCACACACCTCGGAGCCGACATCCACGGAACTAAGACAAGACCCTGTGCTCGTGCTCCAGAACTTGATGCACCTGTCAGCGCGGCCCCCACCAGTAGCCAACAAATTCCTTTGTAAAGGGCACCACGCGAGGGCCCTAATGCCACCTCCCTTGTGATCTGTGAACTTGTGGACCCACCGATTCCCGGAGCAGTTGGAGGCCATGGACAGGTCCCATATGTGGACAATATTGTCATTAGCTCCGGTTGCTAGTTGTCTACCCGACCACTTGACGCTGCAAACTTCCTTCACGTGGCCTTGGAACGTCCCCACAACCTGAGACTCCGACACCCTCACATCATTGCTAACCACCTTCCCATCGCATCCTCCCATCGTCAGAATGCTTTCGTTGTTCCAAGCAAGAGCTCCGACTGGCGATCCCCGTCTCAGAGTTGTCAACAGAGTTGAGTACCTCACATCCCACAGCTGCACCTCGGAGTTGCGCAGCCCGATGGCAATACGTTCCCCGTCTGGTGCCCAACAGATGCTCGTGACGGGTTCGGCCACCTCGATTGCCTCAGGCACAGCAGCAGCAGCAGCAGAGTTCCAGAAGTGGACCCTTTCCCCGAGAGCGATGGACAGAAGGCCGCTGCTCCCCCAATCGAGCAGGTTGAGATTGCGATCGTCGACGAGCTCGGGAGCGTCGAGCATTCTGTCGGGCACGTGGCGGGCAGGATTCTTGGGCCTACAGCATGGGGAGGAGAAGAAACCCAGACATCCGCCGTCTTCGGAAGCGGGCCTGCTCCGAGTCCGGTGGCCGAAGAGCGTCCTGTAGAGTAGCTTCCTATACAACGATGTCTCATCGCTCTCCTTCTCCTTCACCCAGACCGCGGCGCGAATGGGCGTGAGCCGATCGCCGACGATAGACGACGACGAAGCCGCACGCGTACACATTGTAAGCACAATTAGAGGAAATTAGAGAGAGAGAGAGAGAGAGAGAATTAGAGGAAATTAGAGAGAGAGAGAGAGAGATTGAGATATTGAGATTTGGAAACGGTAACATTTGTTTTTGAATTTGGGGTCTCCCTCCACCGACTCCCGCTCGATCTGATTGTTTTTTTTTTTGCTCTACTTGTTTTGGCCCAACCCAAATTATATTTTTTGCTCTGCTTGTTTTGGCCCAACCCAAATCATTTTTTTAGGTGTCTTTTTCTCCGGGCCGACGAGCAACAGCCAGGGGCGGATCCAGAAAATATAACTGGAATGGGCTACCAAATATTTAGGTGGACTGGAAGTAGATTAATCAATATAAAAAAATAATATATATATATATATATATATATATATATATATATATATATATATATATATATATATATATATATATATATATATAAGAAAAAAAATGTAAATCTTTTTTTTGGGGTGGGCTCCAGCCCACCCTATCCCAAGCCTGGGTCCGCCCCTGGCAACATCAAAGAAAAAATTCGAGTAGTGCTCATCCCACGGGACCCAAAGTGTACCCAACGGGCTACACCTCTACAGACTAAATTTACATTTCTAGAAACTAAGAATAGAAGGACATCATATTATAGATAAATAAAATGTGTTTATTTTATATGTTGAGTTGCAAGCTTCAATTTAATTTTACTTAAGCCAAGAAAAAAAATTGAGGAAAATATAACCTAGTCGAGTGAAACTCTAACTTCACAAAAGAATGTTTCTATCACAAATGTCAGGCCCTGCTCCCAAAATACCAAAGGCCCGCCACATGGTATTGACCAATTATGTACCATATGTAGTGCCTCGCTCCCCAACTGGACACACTGTATTGGCGACTCTATCGGAATAGATTGATTGGGACAGATTGTATTAAGACCATTTTTTGGGAATCAAGTCTCATATGTAGTGGATCGTGTCTTGGAGAATAACTCTATATAAGAATCGCTTCCTTAAGCCTTTTCAGTGTTCGTTTTTATGTTGGTTTTGTTGCTTTCGTTGTTGGTTTTATGAAGCATTTTCATTGACGTTTTCGATAGTTTTTGTTGCTTGCATTCATCGAGTTACGCATTCATATCGAATTATGGAAGAAAGAGAAGGAGTATTGATCCTCCATCTAATTAGTAGATAGATTAAGTAGCAACCCATAGCAATTGCATGGTCGTGTAATGTTATATGTTTCATCTTTCTTTTAGTATTTGCTTCATGTTCTTATTTGGAGACTATGCATTTGTATCGTATAGTTCTCCCATCATATATTTTACTGTTATTTATTGTCTTCTGTATTTATGTGGTTTATTGCTGATTTTGTATTACATTTCATGCTTTCCTTATGGTACTTGCTATTAGGAGTTAAACCTCTAGTTTTGTATGGCTAGATCTCGTGGCAAAGCTCAAGGATATACCGTTGATTCCACTCGATGGTGCATACCTAGAAGGCGACAGTCAGAAGACTTGAGTGGGTTCCTTCCCCACCACTCTTATTCTGTATATGATTTTTAGACGTTTAGCCGATGGCCACCTGTTTAATCCAGGTTCTCTGGAGCCTGTTTCTCGTCTTTTTTATATGATTATATATATTAGACTGTAGCTGACTGACGATCATGTATATTGGCACTTGTGCTAATATCTCATTTTGACGTACTAGCTTCATGATTATTATGATAGAGCATTTGGAACACATTTATGCTTTATCTTACATGACATATTTAAGAATTTATTGCTTGATAATTGAGACATGCTATTTTCTGTGAAATTTAGGATGACCATTGGATTGTAGTAAATATCTCCCTTGTCTAATTACAGTCGTGATTGTATTGTAAAATTTTGCTATATTCCATAGTGTGTATCTGGCCTGGTCGTACCCATTGCTCTTTGTATTCTGGTATTGGGCCATGATATACTCGTACCAAGCTAGTAGGACAAGACCGTAAAATATTAATCCCCATAATGGTTACAACTAAAAGTGAAAATAGAAATATAATCTCAGAATGTTTATTTTGGGTCTTCTAACCTACTATCACGTCCCAGGACCAGAATACTGGAGAGCGGGGGACAGACACAGCCAGCTACGTACCTTGAAGTGCAATCCACCTCGCGATACGGTCACGGCTGTCTAGATGCATGGGGGTTTAACTACAATCCATCACTTTTATGGTAAAGAACAAGCCTAGTGTCTCAATCTCAAGCAAGCAAGTAAATGTTACAAGATATTAGATCATCAGACATACAAGGTAAGGCATCCCAAACATTACATATTCAGATGATCATGAAGCTAGTCATACAAAATACGAAAACTAGCAAGAGTTAAAGTCATACATGATCAACCCTAGGATTTGTCAATCATGCTACAGCCCTTAGGCAGACAGAATATAAGTTTCAACACGAGCTAACACTTACTCGGCGGCTAAACGCCTCAAAAGAATAATTTACAATAGAGTGTAAGAGCAAATAAGAACCCACTCATTGCCAGGATTACGTCTGGTGTTCACCATCTAGCTGGAAGACAGGTAGATCCTCTGGTGCTACTCCAAAATCTAGCCATACAAAACTAGCTGGGTCAGAACCCAGAAGAGAAAGTGCCACAAGGGAGGCTTCATTAAGGAACTAAAACCAGCAGGTTAATAAACAGAAGATATATATAGTGAACATGATTAAGTAATAAGAAGACATGGTTAGAATGAAACAATAGCTTGCATTATGAAAACAAGAGACGGAATATAATTCCCATATTAACCACAAGGAAAGCATTCAGGCACGGCCAATCAAGTCTTACGGCTTGCTATCATTAGCTAACTAGGGTTATCACAGGCCTAGTTACTAACAAGGTGCATTTGAGATATTCCCAAGTCATAAGCCCTGCAGCTATCCAGGTTATCCATGCGAGGTTGCTTAGAGTTATCAAGATTACATGAGTTGCATAAGTTACAAGATGACTTGGTGTACCTCAGTACATTTGTGTTCAAGAAGTGCCCCGCATGACAGTGGGCTGGAAATATGCCCTACTCGTCGGCAAGCTACAAGTCCACTCAGGTGTGGCCGGGATAACGGGATCGTCTGTAACTGGGAAAATCTTTCTATATGAACTACTTGATCAATCTAGTCATTAGCCTAGTCAGATTCATTATGAATCTCTGGCCGTGGTAACCAGAAATTCATGTCCTAGACATGATGCAATACGAGACAGGTAGCTTGTACATGCACAATCAAGAGAATCAACCACGGTGTCAAGACAAGAGTTACTTAGCAAGTCGGGGTTGCCGTAGCAACAGCCTTTCAAGATTATACATGTCATGTTAGGTTACTTATTACTTATCAAGATTACTTGTCAGGAGTGCGCCTCGACGGGCAACTATCAAGATTATACATGTCTTATCAAGTTAGTTATCAAGTCAAGAGTGCTTGTCAAGAGTGCGCCTCGACAGGCCACCAAAGGGGTTATCATGTCGTGTTCATGTCATGATCAATACTGGCAAGTCATGCAGTGCTCAACAAGTTATCAAGTCAGGTCATCACAAGATTGGTCGAGTGTATGTCATATGCAAGATCACAGGCCTATACAACAAGAACTAGGAGAACATGCGTGGGGGCAAGGGGCAAGGGGTATCATAGCCACAAGTGGCGCTGGTCAAGTGGTGCCAGAAAATGACAGGTGGCACCAAGGGGAACAAGTGGTGCCTAAGTTGGGTTCCGCCAGGCTGGGGTGCGCCAGGTCAGGTTGCGCCTGACTTGGATTGCACGAGGTCGGGTTGCGCCAAGTCAGGTTGTGCGAGGTCGGGTTGTGCCAAGTCAGGTTATGCGAGGTCAGGTTGCGCCAAGTCAGGTTGCGCGAGGTCGGGTTGCGCTAAGTCAGGTTGCGCCAGGTCAGGTTACGCCATAGCCAAAGGGCGCCTGGGCTAGGTTGCGCCAGGGCCAATAGGCGCCTGGGCTTGGGTTGCGCAAGGTCGGGTTGCGCCAAGTCAGGTTGCGCCTGACTTGGTTGTGCCAGGTCCTGTTCTTCTTCTCCAAACAGCAAAGAAGAACCCATAGAACCCAAAAACTTCAAAATGCCATAACTTGCTCAAAACAAGTCCGAATTGAGACTTCCAAGGGTCTAAACAGTATAGAAGGAGATTTTCTACATCCTGGGATGACTGTTTTAGGAAATACCAAGCTTTAATAGATCAAAACAAAAAAAATAAGAAAAGATCAAAACTTAGATCCAAAAAAATCTATCCATCAAAACCGAAAATGCCAAGTTCTAAATAAGCTTAGAATCAAGTGGAGAAGAGAATGAAACAAAGAAACTTGAGATCCACCATGAAGCAATTTGCACTTGCCTAGGGTTTCTTTGGTGGGTGAGAGGAGTAATGGAGAAGAAGATGGAGAATTAAAGAGAAATAATAGAGGAGAAAGAGAGGAGTTGACTTATATATCAACTCTTCTCATGATGAACCAAACCAAAATAAACCAAGCCAACCCAAGACAAGCCGAACCAAAATAAATCTGGGACAATTAAACCAAGATGATCCAAGACAAACCAAGACCAAGTCAAAAGTGCCAAGACCAAGCCAAGTCATATTAAACCAATTTGAACCAAATCAAGTCAAGATTAAACCAAGACTAAGCTAAGCAAGATAAGTCAAAACACGGGCCACCTGACAATTGTCAGAAATCTGTATACATATCCTGAAAATACGTATAACGGGAAACATGAGTGGCACCTACTTAGAAAAATGTCGTCTTCATCGAACTTCAAACTATCTCCTCTCCCCCTCCTTCTCTCCTTGCATTTGCCTTTAAGTACTTGATGAAGAAGATTGATGAAGACAACAATTTTTTGGAGGCATATGGTGGAATTTTTGCTTTGGAGAGAGAGGTGGAGGAAAGCAAATCCTAGGGCTTGATATCTTCGTATATTTCTCCAGAAACTTTATATTTTTGTCCAAAAAATATATTTAGAAAAGTACGTAAATAATTGGCTAATAAAGATCATTGTTAGTCATTGATTGCCATCGGGTTCATCATTTATCACTGGGTCGTTAGAAACGTGTATCTTGGAAAATAGATTTTCCAACAGGTTCTACTAATAAGAAATATTTGGATGTGAACTAGGATTAATTTTTGTGTTGAACTTATTTTTCCAACCAATCAACATACCTCAAATTGACCCAAATATGTCCCAATTAACATTAATATAAACTATTACCACCCAAGTTACAAAGTAATCTATTAAAAACAGTCAAAATTACTCTCCTGAACAAAAAGTATATCCTAAATATTACTTTTAATCATTTTCTTGATGTCACACCCCGACTCCACAGAATCGATAGTCGTTCCCGGGCGTGATGCCGTGCAAACCTAGGTTGCGGTCGCATAAGGCATAGTCATAAGGTTATCCGAAAAACAACAGCTAAAAGAGTATGCAGAAAAATTGAACAACACATTGAGATGGAGAAACTTTTCATTTTATTGATAATAGACATCATTTACAAGACTCTATTACAATCATGTCGTATGGGCTTTACAAAATGACTCGATTACAAAATGAACACAGATGAGATAATCGTTCCATACATACATCCCTCACTTTACAACAAAAGTATTCCAGCCACCTGGAATAGAGGGAAGTTGAGACATGTTTCTTGGACTGTTACAGAGAGTCTTCAAAAGTTGAGTAGCGATAGTCTTCGACGCGCGGTCGAAGCTTCAAAACACGAACGTCGCCTTGGTTAGTTGGCACGTTCCTCTGGGTTCACGGCATCTGCGGATAACGAGGGTCAGCACGATCACATGTACTGACAAGTGGCTAATTAGACCCAAGCTTCCATTTGTTCAAGCAGTTTTATAAAAACATGTTAAGCTATTTTGTGATCTTTCTAACCATCCTAGTTGTTTTGCACATTAACATGTTAAGAGGCAAGCATTCGCTAGGCAATGAAACATAACTTACGATACATCTTACCTACGGCAGAGCGTGTCGTTGCAGTGTAACTTACCATGTGTCCTTTCCTGTCATATTTATGACAAGCTTATAATTTATATGCAAGTGTGGGTCACTGGCAATTCAAGCCATCTTGGACGTATAGCCTGGTCAAGACGGCGATCCTTTCAGCGTGGGTAGCTAGCCCCGCTGAAAGTCCCGACTGACCTGTGATAACATCCAGCACAACTATCTTACATTCCTCCTAGGCCGAAGCGATCTCGTGGCCTCGGGTTTCCGTTCGAGGAAGCGAAGCCTTGCATGCAAGTTGTCCATGACCGTGCTTAAGTTAACAATTTATTCAAGCATGTTTTATGGTAACATTGGGGATATTATGAATTTTTATCATTTACTTGGTTTTGCAGATCTTGAAATAATTCTCTCTCTTTTCCAGAACCTTATCTTTTCTCTTTTAAAGCATAGAATTTGTATTTTCCAAGTAATTCATTCAAATTCATTGCATTTATCCGAGTTCTTGCTTTTAAAATAGAGGGTTGAGGTGAAGGAGGTCATCCACTCACCTTAGTATTTGCTTCAGGCAAGGAACTGGTTGGCCGCGCTTAGACGTCGCCTACGCGATCACCTGCAATCGAATAAGCAACTGATTAAAACAATGTATTATTCAAAGGGATTTGATAATGAATACGAAGTTCGAAAACACAAGCCATGAAACCATCGAAAACATTCACGAAAACGCATTCATGAAAACCAAAGCAAAAGCCAAAGCAAGTGCGGCATAAAAACCAGAGCAACGAGAGGTCTCTTCCGACTCAGCCGCGAAGCCAATCCTTGAGGCGCAACCCGCTGAATGTGGAACTTGATTCCGAAGAAGTATTTCCATGACGAGAAAAGGATCTTAATTCAATCGTTCCCGTTCGATCGATTCGATCGATTCCGACCTATCGGTCCCGACTGAATCGATAGCGACAATGTTCCTTTCTCGCGCATCCCGTGGACGGAGAACGGAGCACGATATAGGAACGGGGCACTATACAATAACCAAGTAAGAAAAAGTTCATCCTCGATGCAGCCTACAGTGTCGGGCTCCTCTTCGCAACGACGTTTCGTCACGAACAATGGATTGTTTCACCATCCGTCTTTTTAGTATACTCACAACATATACAACTTTCATTTCCTTCAATTACTTTTGATTCATACAAACTAGATAGTCCGATATCTCGAGACAAAGTCGACCAAAATCATGTTCGTAAACAGGGTAAAAATACAGTCCCAACACCAGTTTTGGAAGGCGATTCTTTGCCGACATATTGTCATTTTCAAAAATCTAGCAGAATAGATCCATAGACAACACGTACGAGATGGCAACCCTACTTTTAGATTTAATTGTCATTGGTTACAATGCTGTTAAGTTAATTTCAAAGATTGAAAGAAAATCAGTTTGAAAAACTACAAAATCTAGAAAATTCACCGATACGACGTGCGCCCCGACAAATCGGGCGACGTGGTCACGAACAGAAAGCACCGAAGGGTGCGTAATGGCTTCGTGGTCGTGTGGGATTTGACGAAATTCAAATTGGTTGCGTGTGCGCAACGAATTTGATTCTATCCGTCAGAATTTACCGTATCGGCCTCCATGCAAAATTTCTAAGTACTTTGTGCACGTTCGTCAAATCAAGACAAAACTTGCGCCATCATTATCGTATTATTTTTTTGGTCCTATATGCCAAGTTTGGTCTGATTCTGAGACAGCTGACCGGATCACCGTTTTGCGGGCCCCATGATCCAAGTCAACGGACAAATTTGTGCGCAGCCCAACGAAATCCAACATTGGACATACCGTTGAGTTCGTCTCATCAAAATGAATATGTAGACATATAGTTTGACGACTTTAGAGACCATATACTCTGGCATATTTTTCGGTGCAAAGTGGGTCCAACGGCGGACATCGTTTTGGCCCGAAATGACCGTTTTGTCCCTGTGTACAGAATTGGACTTTTGGACAGGCTATCCTAGCTGATTTGACTAATCTGAACATGTTGGTAATATTTATTTCAGTCCCAGAAGACTATTGTGAGATTTGACATTGTGGCTCGTCATTTGACGAGAAGTTATTGGACCTACGTGCAACCACCAGGCAAGATACCTTGCCTCCCTCTACAGTCTATTATCATGCTTATAGTTTTTCTGTTGTTGTCATGTTATCTTTCAGCTTCTCTAGTTGCTATGGATTTATATGTTATCTTTAGTTCTCTAGTTGATTTGACTTGATATATTTTTCTTCACTCCATGTTCACCTGTTTATTATCTTGCTTGACTTGATAGTGTAGTATACCAGCTTGTTCACATTATAGTCCATGCTAGAGCACTCCTTACCTGTGTCTTGACCGAGTTATACCTTGTTTCACATGTACCTTGACTGAGTTGTGTCATGGAATGACTACGTGTAGTTGAACTACTAAATCTTTGTTATCGTTTTCTCAACCAGAGAGTCCACACTCGGGACGAGGGTTGACCATTTGCACCAGAGAGTCCACACTCGGGACGAGGGTGTTTGTCTTGATCTGTTTACATCTGTGAGTCCACACTCGGGACGAGGGTGTTGTCTTGTTCATTTGTACCAGAGAGTCCACACTCGGGACGAGGGTTATTGATTAGTTCAAACCCGTGAGTCCACACTCGGGATGAGGGTTTGGTGTTCCATTGATCTCGTGTTCGCTTGTTTATCCAGCAGTTCAATTATGTGTAGTCTTGTTCTTGTGTTCCCATTTATAGTCATCTGTCAGTAGCATTGTCGATAGTCACTTGTTAGACGTTTGGATCAGTAGTCTCTTGCCATGTTTATGTCTTTTCCTATTTATATCATGTTTATAGTTTATGCATGATTAAACTGCTAGATAGGCACGTTTTTATGTATCTTGTTATGTCCCCTGAGGACCTGATGATCTCTTTAGGTTTAGCGATTGCATGGAGTTAGTTAGCAGAACATGATGGTAGATGATTGTAATGCATGTTTCAGGTATTTGTCAGTGATATTACATTGTTATCCTTTCGTGCTTTACATTCCTTATCATGAGATATCCTGCTTATTGATTCAGTTTAGAGACTCTTGTTATATGCTTTGGGGTCTTATCGGACATATATGCTAGTGGGCTGCAGACCATGACCCATAGTGTTCATTTAAGTTTCGTACATTTAGGGGGCGTTTGGTACGCGGTATTTTTTTTTATTCCCGGAAAAATTTAAGATGGAAATCTATTACCACGTTTGTTTGGCTTATAAAAAATTTATTCCCGAAAATTATAAATATCCGGGTAAATAGTTTACCCACAAAACATGGGAATTCTATCCCTTGAGAATAGGTGGGGTTTTTTTTGCCCGGGCAAAAAAAAAAATTATCTAAATTTTTTTCTTCTTTTTTAATCAATTTTGAACATTTTTTTTCTTTTTTTGTCGTTTTTATCGCTTTTTTATTATTTTGTCGTTTTTACCAAATTTTTGTCGTTTTGAGCGATTTTTTTATCGTTTTTACCCATTTTTTGTCTTTTTGTCACTTTTTGATTACTTTTTGTCGTTTTTATCCAATTTTTATCCTTTTTGTCACTTTTTTATGTCTTTTTGTAGTTTTTTTTGTTATTTTTACCGATTTTTAGTCGTTTTTTGTCGTTTTTGTCACTTTTTGGTCATTTTTACTGATTTTATGTATTTATTTTGTCATTTTTGTCGCTTTTTTTGTCGCTTTTACCGATTTTTTGTCGTTTTTGCCACTTTTTGTCGTTTTAACCGATTTTTTGTCCTTTTTTTATCGTTTTTATCGATTATTTTTCGTTTTTGTCGCTTTTTAGTTATTTTTTGTCGTTTTAACCGATTTTTTGTTGTTTTAAACCGATTTTTTATCGTTTTTTTTACCGATTTTTTGTCATTTTTTGTCGTTTTAACCGATTTTTTGTCGTTTTTGCCGCATTTTGGTTTTTTTCGTTTTTACCGATTTTATGTCGTTTTTGTCGTGTTTTGGTTATTTTTGTCGTTTTTACCTTTTTTTTGTTATTTTTTGTCGTTTATACATTTTTTTCGTTTTTTGGTCATTTTTGTCGTTTTAACGATTTTTTGTCGTTTTTCATCGTTTTTGTTGTTTTTTTTGTTATTTTGTCGTTTTTACCGATTTTTTGTCGTTTTTACCATTTTTTTTCGTTTTTACCGATTTTTTGTCGTTTTTACCGATTTCTTATATTTGTTCATTTTTTCGTTATTATTATTTTTTATTTTTTTCCCGGGAATATTTATATTGTCATCAAACATGGGAATGTAATTTTCCAGAAAATTTAGTTCCTTAGAATTTGATTCCCGGAAATATAGAATTTTTGGCTATATAGTATTCCGTATACCAAACGCCCCCTTATTGTGGATTTGAGATATAGATTTGTTTTGCCATGATTTGGCAGTTTACCATGCTATTGACAGCGTTTACGTATTCGAGTCGGGTTGGAGTCCGCTTGATGCGTAGCTGGCTTGCGCACGTACTTGCATCCGAAAAGCGGGTGCGGGTCGTGACAACAAGTTGGTATCAGAGCATGGTTTCAATTCCTCGGATTTCAAAGATGTTTTTGAAATGGAAGTCTTGAAGCAAATTTTCTTGGTTGATGGTGTCGATAGCGCTGGCATGAATTTTTGTGTAGAATGGCCAAAGGTGATAGCTCGAAGGAGAGTTCATCGTCTGACCCGATGGAGAAACTGATGAAGCTAATGGAAGTGTAAAGAAAGCAGAGCGAAGCTCAACATCGCGCGCTTCAGGACCAGCTTCAATATCAGTTTTAGGAACAGTTTGATACTCAACAAAAACAAGTGAACAATCTGACTGAGATTGTCACTAAGCTGATGGCCGACCACAATATTTCTGCAAAGGCCGCAGCAACCGAGATCGTAGAAGTGCCGGCAGAGAAACCTGAAATACCGACACGAAAGAGGACGAGCTTCAAGTTCTCAGATTTCAAAGCTGCAACCCGTCTGAGTTCAATGGAAGGGCGGAGCCAGATGAAGTGATGGGCTTCCTGAACACACTCGAGGGCTACTTTCGAATGTTGGAAATGCATGGCAGTAAGAGGGTGGAGTGTACTGCAGTACAACTTCGCCTTAAGGCCTAGAACTGGTAGACTTCGCAGAGAAAGGCACTTTGCGGTAACAGTCCGGATGTGAAAATATCTTGGAAGGCCTTCAAGCAGGCTTTTATTGCTCAATTCATTCCGCCAGCTGTTCGTCAACAGAAAGAGAGAGTTTGTAGCACTCCAACAGGACAGTATGTCAGTTGATGACTATGAAACAGAATTTCTGAAAAGGGTAGCATTTGCAGGATATATGGTCCCGAATGATGACGCAAAGCGGAAGAGATTCGTGTAGGGCTTAAATTATGGCCTACAACGCGATGTGCTAAGTCGAAAGTGTACGTCTTACAGGGAGGCGTACGAAACAACTTTGGAGATGGAGAGATTTCATCTGCCAGTTAGCCGTGGAACAACACAAAACTACCAAGGCAGTAACCAGAAACGACCATGGTTTAGGGGAAGAAATGACGCGTCCAAGCGTCCGAACACAGGGGACAACAGAGGACCTCATCAACAGATGCCCCGTTGTAATAAATGCAACAGATGGGACACCGTTGTGAAGACTGTCGGGCTGGATATTTTAAATGTGGGGGCATAGGTCATAGGGCAGTTGATTGTAGAGGCAGAGGAGAGAATCAATATCCTGTTCGAGGACAAAATAACAATTAAAACCGCGGACAACATAACAACCAGAATCGTGGCCAAATGCCACTAGCCTTACCAGCTCCAACTGGGAACGCACCCAACCAGCAACAAGGTGCACAAGGAAGGGCTTATGCCTTGACTCATGCAGAGGCATATGCGGCAAAGAATTTTATAACAGGTATGTTGTTGTACAAAGGCATACCTGCAAGAGTACTATTTGATTCTAGTTCTACACATTGCTTTATATCGTCTGATTTTGCCTCAGAAAAATAAGTTGCACACGACTTTATTATAGACTTCTCTATGTATTAGCACTCCTTCGGAGGTGGATATGCCTGCAACTCTGATTTGCAGGGACGTCTACATCAAAATTGGAGGCAGGACCTTATCTCTGGAAGCAATTGTACTCGACATCAAAGAGTACGACATCATCTTGGGAATGGATTGGCTCAGCGCCATTCATGTGACGATCGACGGTGCGGAGAAGAGAGTTGTGTTTCGCCTACCCGGAGAAACAGAGTTCTCTTACTCGTACGGCTCGACGTTCCAGGGAGCGATGGTGATATCGGCAGTTACATCAAGGCACATGCTATACTCGGGGTGTGAAGGGTACCTCGCTTCTGTCCAAGATACTCGGATGAAGAATGTAGGCTCGAATCAGACCAAAATCGTGGCGGAGTTCCCTGATGTGTTTCCAGATGAGATACCTGGAATGCCACCTGATAGAGAAATTGAATTCACAATTGATACATTCCCAGATACTCGCCCAATATCAAAGGTGCCGTACAGGATGGCTCCGGAAGAGCTGAAGGAGTTTATTGGCTCAGATCTACATAAACAAAATTGTCCGATTACACGGGATGCCAGTTTCTATTATGTCAGATAGAGACGGGCGGTTCTTGTCGCAATTTTGGGTTAGTTTACACACAACATTGGGCACGAAGTTAAACTTCAATTTGGCATACCACCCACAGACTAATGGACAAATAGAGAGAGTAAATCAGATCCTTGAAGATACATTGGTTGTGAAACCCGCAATTTGGGAATTTATCTGGAATATTGGATTTTACTGCATTTTTGGTCGATATTGGATTTTTGGTTTTTCATTAGTGCATTTTAATTAAGATTAGATTGATATTATTATTATTATTATTATTATTATTATTGATATTATTATTAGTTAGTAAAGAAAATTATATTTTTAAAAATTAAACCTTAATTTTTGATTGACTGGCTGGACCCACCCTGTTCCCGTGTTTGAACCGAACCCAAATCTCTATTTATTTCAAAACCAACTTTTAATCCTTTATATATATATATATTTATATATTTTTTCCTTTCTAAAGGAAAGATTTTTTTTTTTCTAAAATAAGAACTCTTCTCTCTAACTCTTTCTCTTCCCTGGCCGTTCTCAACCAAGCTGGTGACCCCCGACCTTCCGAAACCGTCGAGTCCTCTCATTTCCCCTCCCGTAACCCCCAAATCCTCCCTATAAAACCCTTTCCGCTCTCCCTCTCCATCATTCCTCGCATCCAAACCATTCCCAAGCCCTAGCTCCGCCCGAGCCCCTTTCGGCACCCCGATCCGGCGCCCCTCCGGCGTTCCCGAATTCCCGCCGGCTCCGATCGAGCCCGGCGACCCCGCCCAGACCGAGCGGCAACCTCGTCGCTGCTGTCCCCGAGCCGTCCGCAGCAAACCCGGCCAGCCCATTTCGGCCGATGTAGCTCCCCTTCCCGGAAATTCTTGAAATATTTTTTATTATTAATTATTTTATTTGAATGGTAATTTTTAGATTTTTATAAATAATTAATTAGCTAATTATTACGATGGATGACTTAAGTCTTTGTGGAGTTTTGGAGCACAAAACGACTAGGAATTGTGGCACGGAAGATGTAGCAGTGTGCCTTGACTAGTGTTCTAGCCATGCCAAGGGAAGCCTAGCCATAAGGATGTCCGAACTAAAAAAAAAGGCCAAGTTATGACTTGACCCTATTAAATCATTTAATGGTATATTATTTTAATATATTACTTTTAGACGACCCGGTTGTACCAACTTAGCCCAAACTGGACCCCAAACCAAATCTGAACCCATGTAGACATGTAGTGCGTCCAGAGACGTGCATTTAGGTGTATTTTGTTACATGTGTATATATTTCCGTATTTGACTTTAATGGTTAATAAATAAGTTTTCTATATACGATTATATCTAAATATAAATGTTATTATTTAAATAGTTATCTATTTTGGAAGTACTGTGAACAGAGTTTCTTAGAATGCTCTTCCTAGATTTTAGTGATTTTAGGTCACACATATATAAATACTGGTGCATATATAAGTATACTTATGATATACGGAATTGGATTTTACATAAATGCATATATACATTACGATCAAGTTGTATTGTTATATATGTATTAGTATATAAATTAATAATTCTATATTATAAATATTGAGTATACCTAGAATATTTTGTTGCTTGTACTTGAATTTAGGGTATATATGTATATATCACATTATACATATATACATATCATTGTATATACACATAGACACATATGTTGATGTTTATAAACCTAGAAAAAGAAATAGAAAAAAAAACAAAGAAGAATAAGAAGGGGACATAACAGCAGCAATCCCAGCATGGACTCTTAGCCGAGCCCATGGACCCAGTGGCCAAAACACCAGGCTGGAGAGCCCCCACCCACAGAGCAGTAACAGCCGATCACTGTGAGATTCCCACACCACATGCTATTCCCCCACAGGCCGAGAACACAGCCGATTACTGTAAGATTCCCACACCCGAGCCCATCAAAAATCGAATCAACCCATAGCCTATATTCACAAACAATCCTTTCTATATGTATTCAATATTCTATGGGTCCGACTATTGACACCCCACCCATTTCTAAGTACACCCAAAAAAAAAAAAAAAAAAAAACGTAAAAGTCCTATTCTACCCCCCATTGCTGAGTACACCCCACTCTCCTCCCTCCCCCCTCCTCCTCCTCCTCCGCCGACGACGACCCTCCCCAGTCCCCCTCCTCCTCCGTGCCGCCTCTCCTCCCCCTCCGCCGCATCTCCTCCGACCCCCCCTCATCCCGACCCGCCGCCTCCTCCTCCTCCTCCTCCGACGACCCTCCCCCCCGGCTCCTCCTCCTCCGTTCGACCCCCCCTCATCCCGACCCGCCTCCTCCTCCTCCTCCTCCTCCTCCTCCTCTTCCCCCTCTCCGATCCCCGACGACCGCGACAAAAAAAAAAAATTGAAAAAAAATTTGGAGGCGCGTTCGACCTGTACTGGTCGAACGGAGGAGGCGCGTTCGACCTGTACTGGTCGAACGGAGGAGGAGGAGCCGGGGGGGGGGGAGGGTCGGAGGAGGAGGAGGAGGAGGAGGCGGCGGGTCGGGATGAGGGGGGGTCGGAGGAGATGCGGCGGAGGGGGAGGAGAGGCGGCGGGGAGGAGGAGGGGGACTGGTCGGAGGAGGAGGAGGAGAGGCGGCGGGGAGGAGGAGGAGGGGGGAGGGAGGAGAGTGGGGTGTACTCAGCGGGGGGTAGAATAGGACTTTTAGGTTTTTTTTTTTTTTTTTTTTTTTGGGTGTACTTAGAAATGGGTGGGGTGCCAATAGTCGGACCCATATTCTATTTATTATTATCTTATTCAGAATCAAGTACGTGTCTCGATCCGTCTGCGTGAGGCCAGTACGCAATACAGCATTAAGAAATTACTCGCCATAGCGAAGTTCTTCACACCATGAATAATCATACTTGATAAATTTAGTTTTGCGTTGTTCCGTGTCTTACGCAATCGATATCGGACATTCCTATAAGTATCGGGATCGACGATATCGGCAATATCAGCAGTTTCGGATCAGGGTATCGAATTTTTTAGTATCGGAAAACAAATAATTATTAATAAGTTATTGACATTTTAGAAAATATATTTGATATATTTAGGCATAATTTGACGTATTTGAAGTATTTTTCTTAGTAGTTTTGAAATTGAATGAAATAATAGTCACCCTTGCTGATTGGTTTACATGTGATAGATAAGTTTTTTTTTTTTTTACATGTTTTTACAAATTTACTACGTTTTTACACCTTTGTTTATTGGTCTTTTTTCGTTCAATTTTCAAATTTACCATGTTTTTACACCTTTCTTTCTTTTACATGTGATAAATATTTTTAGAATTTAATTATATTTAAACAAACTAAATAATATTATCTAACTAAACACATATCCAAAAGTTAAAAAATATAAATTATATTTGAAATATTGAACATAATTTAAATTTTATATTTCAATTATATTGTAGATTTTTTTACGTAAACCAAATCTAATATCCTATGTTTTGTTGGATTTGTATTTGGATTTGGATTTGGATTTGGATTTGGATTTAGAAAGCTAAGATTTGGATTTAAATTTTAAATTTGGATTTTCAAATCCAAA
Source organism: Iris pallida (assembly GCA_029216955.1). Taxonomy (NCBI): domain Eukaryota; kingdom Viridiplantae; phylum Streptophyta; class Magnoliopsida; order Asparagales; family Iridaceae; genus Iris; species Iris pallida. Next base: position 1,648,445 of record JANAVB010010599.1, on the reverse strand, counting down.
TCTAAAATCTATTTACCAAACAAGCCCTAAATTGGACAAGGCCAACCCACTAGTTTAATTGGTAGTCGATTTTGGTCAAGCCTAGCCTGTATTTATGTATACTATATGCCACCCGACCGTGCTGTACGTGGATCGAGCTCCCATGCGTCTCCACCGTTGGATGGAATTGAGATGGGAGACAGCTTTTTGTGTTTCCTTAGAGGGAGAAAGTTAGTGACCGATTCTCTCACCTGGACTTTTCCGATTTGCAGCATTTGGCTACCTCCCGTAGCTGACGTCGGGCAAGTGGAGCTGACGCCGTGCAAGTTCCACTTGCCCGGAGTTCGGAGAGTTTGCCTTGACATACATTGTACATTAGGTATATATTTCTTTACTATATTCCTGTTGAATACTTTGGGGTTTTTGGGTAGAAACACATTATCTGTTGAGATTTCTTGGACAGTATCTTTCCTTGTGCTGTGACTTTATTTATATTTGTTTCTTGACATGGGTTTGTTCAGGTTTTTATTTCTAATGTTACGTTACTTATGTTCATTGCACCATTATGCAAATATGAAAATGTACATGATGCAGCGGTCGATTTGTTTGTTCCTTATGTTCATAGCACACATCTGAAAATAGGAAATGCTTATTTCAATGTACATGATACAACGTCGACTTCTTTTGTAGGTTTCCATCTTTTTCTTCATCATCGATCTTAGTACTTAACATGTATGTCGCTATACTGATTTATTACTTCTTTTCTTTGTTGAAATGGAATAGTACTTGTCGGATTCAACAGTCTTCTGTAATAGGCGTATGATAAGTGGTTTATGCGACTTTTGTAATTTGCTATGTTTTTTATTATCTCTGCCTTGTTACTTTTAGGTAGCGCATATCTACAAAGAATGACTTCGAGAGAGTTGTTTACGAAGAAAGATGTTGTGGTGGAGATCGAGAAATGGGCAAAGCTCCTGAAGACCATTTGAAGATTAATGACAATTACAAGCATTGTTTACATATATATATAACACACCTAGGCTAGTAGGGCTCGAACTTCTTTATGTCTACCTAAAGATGCAACTCACACATCCGGTGCTACACTAGTATCTTGGTTACCTCCTGGTGAAGGCATTACCCAAGGTAACTCGGATGGGTCTTTGAGAACGAATGTCGGTGGATATGGATGTTGCTTAAGGGAAAGCTCAGGGAATCTAAATGCCTTTAGTTTTGGCCGTTCCTTCCTTACAATGATTCCTTTTTTCATGAGATGAATGTTGCTGTAAAAGTGGTCACGCTTGCGCTAGATCGAGGTGTAAAATATTTGGATGTAAGCACGGATTGATAGAATTTTTGAATGGTTCAAAAAAAAAGTATGCGTTACCATGTTGAAAAAATTGTTGAAGAATGTAGTGAACCTGATGGTGAATGGGTTACGGTAAAACCAAAATAAGGAAAATCTAAAAAAAAAGAAAACAAAGGCAGATGTTGAAGAACGATCGATTTGTGAAAAAGCAGTAGAACTTTTGGATCATTTCGAAAATGAACTTAAAGATAAATTTAATCACCTTTCTATTAGCTGACGTCAAAGGGAGGCTATATATGCTGCAGACTGTCTCTCACGGCTAGAGAATGAATATTCAAAAAAAGAGACAGTCTGCAGCATATATAGCCTCCATTGGATGTCAGCTAATAGAAAGGTGATTATATTTATCTTTAAGTTCATTTTCGAAATGATCCAAAAGTTCTACTATTTTTTCAGATCGTTCTTCAACATCTGCCTTTGTTTTCTTTTTCTTTTTTTTGATTTTCCTTATTTTGGTTTTACCGTAACCCATTCACCATCAGGTTCATTACATTCTTTAACAATTTTTTCAACATTTAATGGTAACGCATATTTTTTTTTGAACCATTCAAAAATTCTATCATCACGTTGTTGACCAATTATGTGAGAAAACAATCTTTGAAGATTTCTACAATCCATGCTTACATCCAAATATTTTACACCTCGATCTAGCGCAAGCGTGACCACTTTTACGGCAATATTCATCTCATGAAAAAAGGAATCATTGTAGGGGAAGGAACTGCCAAAACTAAAGGCATTTAGATTCCCTGAGCTTTACCTTAAACAACATCTATATTCACCGACATTCGTTCTCAAAGACCCATCCGAGTTACCTTGGGTAATGCCTTCACCAGGAGGTAACCAAGATACTAGTGTAGCACCGGGCGTGTGAGTTGCATCTTTAGGTAGACATAAAGAAGTTCGAGCCCTACCAGCCTAGGTGTGTTATATATATGTAAACGATGCGATTAATTGTCATTAATCTTCAAATGGTCTTCAGGAGCTTTGGCTATTTCTCGATCTCCTGATAGACCACAACATCTTTCTTCGTAAACAACTCTCTCGACGTTATTCTTTGTAGATATGCGCTACCTAAAAGTAACAAGCCAGAGATAATAAAAAATATAGCAAACTACAAAAGTCGCATAAACCACTTATCATAGGCCTATTACTGAAAGACTGTTGAATCCGACAAGTACTATTCCATTTCAACGAGGAAAAGAAGTAATAAATCAGCATAGCGACGTACATGTTAAGTACTAAGATCGATAAGGTGGCTCCTGGATTTTCATACTTCATTAAAAGAGACCAGGACGGCCAAATTATTTATGCTTCGACAAGGGACCAGGTTCATATCAGTTTGTCAAATCCAAAGATAAGGAATCATCCACGTCGTAATAAACTAGTGACTAAGGTAAGTTATGTTTCTGCAAACTTTGCTTCCTCTTGGGTAATAAACTAGTGATTATATTGTCGTGACACTAGCATAGTACATAATGTTTGTCTTATGTTGTGTAGATCAATGCCTAATAAATTTTGCTTAGATTTTTTAGTAGCCGGTCACCCACAAGTTTTGTGTGCAAACTACTAGTAAGGCTCTTTTCCAAATTGCCTTATGCTAATAAGTGACTGTACACCATGGTAATAAAGCACACAAAGCTGATAAAAGCATCAGAGCAGATTCATGTGCTTGAGGCCAAATGGGAAGAAGCAGTCAATGAAAATGCTAAGCTTAGATCTAAGCAGACATAAGATTCAAAGCTCTGGAAGGGACTAGATTCAAAATTTTCTTCAACCAAGACACTCTGTGATCAGCTAACCGAAACCCTACAGCAGCTAGCTGGTCAAACCCGTAAAGGTATTGCTGGATTGGAGGTTTCTGATATATATATTGAATCTATGTTCTCATCTAATTTCTCAAAGTTTGTTGCTAGCAGCTGAGGAAGACAAGAAATTCTTTGAGGAAAAGATTTCAAATAACTCAAAGGCTTTTGAGGATTTCAACTTTCATATAAATGATTTATCTGCAAAGTTAGAATCTGCAGGCAACACAATTAGAACTGGTACACTCTGCAACACTTCCATTTCTATTATGTTCTTTAAATGAGGATGTATTAAGTACTTATCGTTTAATCAAACATTTTTAAGCTGAAATAATTGGATAAAAGTTGCTGTTAAGAGTGGTAAAGTTATGGGAAATACTTTCTTGTAGGCGAACAGAAGGTGTTGGAACTTAATCATGAGAAAGAGGAGATGGAGAGAACTTTTAGGGACAAACAGCGTACGACCAATAATGTCATTAGGGAAAAAGGTAATTTTTATCTTGTAAAGTTTCATTTTGCTTAGGTAGCATATTATAGATTGTGTAACGGGTTATTCACATGAGTTCAACGGATTTTCCAATGTATATGAGCTGTATTATCTCTTTTAATTGTTCTAGAGTTATGGTGAAATATAATCTTATAATATGATGTTGCCATATATCTGCTTGTTCAAAGAGATGATTTTTTACAAGGTTATGTAGGTCACTTTAATTATTTATGATACTAACTTACATGAGGATTAATGAGTAATCAGAAAAACTATATGATGCATTGCTCATTCTGTTAGGCCTAAAGTTACTTGGATCTATGTGAGATAACATGTCGGCCTGACATTGAGACATAGCAAGGGACAGATTGTGTTTTTTTTTTAATTGCAATGTTGCTTTCAATATGTTTTTTAAAAGTCTTCCTGAACATGACAAGCTTTTTCATGCAGATTTTCTTATCATGCATCTACAAGACGCTATCAGTGGAAGTAAGAGAACCTTGCAGGATCTTGAATCTCAATTGCATGAGGTGCAGCATGAACTGACATCGAAGGAAGAGATTTCTATCTGCTTGAGAGCCACTCAGAAGGTTTTGGAAAGAGAAAAGAATGAGTTGCAATGCCAGAATACTGATTTGGGATTACAAGTGGACCGTTCAGTTAAGGAGATTAAGGAGCTTCAAGATTTGGTTCATGAGTTAATGGACAAAGTTGTTGAACTGGACAAAGAGGCTTCAATTGTTTCAGGCCATTTCACTCGGTTTGTCTCCTCATATGAAAATTACTACAATTTGGTCCATCAGGAGAAGGACCTGGCCGCAAAAAGTGCTCAAGGGAAGGTGGATAAAATGCATCAGCAACTTAGGAGTATTGGGTCAGAAAATGATGCTTTCAGAGCAGAAATTGAAGAGTTAAAGGAAAAGATTATGGATCTGCAGAAAGCTCAAGAGTTTTCAATGGTACAACATGCTGATGAATGCCGCTTTGCAGAAGATAAAATTCGTAGATTGGAGACTGAAGTCCAAGTTCTTGTTTCAAAGAAGAATGAATCAGAGAAATTGCTTACAGATTTAGGGCAGAAAGTTAAAGATCTATTAGAAGCTTCTAGCCAAAATGAAAACGAAATGGTCTGTCACACTTACTATCTGAATAGAATTATCTGATTGCTAATATGTTTATTGAACTTTACAGCAAGTTCTGTTACAGAAGATAGCGAGTTTAGAATCTGAGAATCAATACCTTTTGGAGAAGGTGCAGTCAGCTTTACAGGAAAGAGCTGAAGAAGCAGGAGCTCTCCGTGATGAAATTTTTAAGCGGGATCAGCATACGGATTCACTGGAGAAGCAGATAAGCGAGCTTAGAAAGATCCTAAATGAGAAAGAACAGTTCCATATCAGTTTTATGGAGAGAAAAACAGTTGGAAGAGCAAAAATCAGAGGTTGTTTATTACCCCACACCAATTTGTTAATGAGGTTTGATATTTACCTAACATCCTGATACCACTTTGTTTGTTTCAGATTATGGCATCACTTACTGCAGCTGAATGCAAACACACTGAAAATAGGAAGCAGTTTGATCAAATGCTTGAAGGGAAACAGCTTGAACTGTCAAAGCATTTAAAGGAACTTTCTCAGAGAAATGATCAGGTGCTAATACTGAGTTTAGTATAACAATAATCTTTTTTATCTTCATAATTTCGATTTGTTGTAAAAATTATATGAAATTCACAGGCAATCAATGAGATCCAAAGGAAATATGAAAAGGAGAAAGTGGAGATTGTGAGTAGCGAAAAAGAAAAGGTATGCATCTCTTCCGGAGTGCTAAATTTATCGTTACATCTTTAACTTGTATCTGATTTCTCCAAGTCTTCAGGCAGATGACCTGATAAAAGAATTGGAACGGAAATATGCCGACAAAATATTAAAACAAAAAAAAGCAGCAGAGCAGTACTTGATGCATGTTAAGGAGGAGCATGGCGCAATGGTATATGACAGCGAAACTTCTAATAACATTGATAATTGAATTATCATGATAGCAACTGTTTTCTAGCCTGTTTGTCTTGAGTAAAATATTTTTACATGTGAGCTTTGGGTACCGTATGAACCGACTTAATTATAATAAAATTCCTTGTTTTGTTATTGTTTGGAGCTAGTTGTCGGTATTTCTACTAACGCCATCTCCAACCAAGTTCTCAAACCGCTTACTCCTCTCTCTCCAAACCATCCTCAAATTGAAAGAATTTGAGGATGGAGAACCGTCCTCATTTTTGAGGAGGAAGGGAGAAAATCCTCAAATTTAAGAATCCAATATCTATATCGATTTTATCCTATATATTTTAATTTATAATAAATATAATAATTATACCATTAGAAAGTTCTTATTGGGATCTTTCCTTAGAATATAATATTGAAAATATTTGTTATTAATATTGTTTTTTTTCTCTAGAATTTTAAAAAAATTAAGATTGTTGAGAATCAATAAGGGACTTTTAGTCCCACATCGGAATATGTAGTATGTAGAGGAGCTAGACTCCCTATAAGTAGTGAAGTAGTCCATCAATAAAATCATCCAACCATTATTTTCTACATGGTATCAGAGCCATAACTCTCTCTCTCTCTCTCCCAAAAAAAAAAAATTTTTTTGCCGACCCCCCCTTCCCTTGCCGTACCCCCCCCCTCGCCGGCACCCCCTCGCCGACCCCCCCTCCCTCGCCGCCCTACCACCAGCAGTAGCCCCCCGACCCCCCCCCCCCTACCGACCTCCACCACCCTAGCCGACCCCCCCGAAGCAGCAGCCCCCCCCGACCCCCCAGACCCCCCCCCCCCCCGAAGCAGCAGCCCCCCTCCCCCCCCACCACCAGCAGCCCCCCCTCCCCCCCGACCACCGGCGCCCCCCCTTCCCGACCTCCAGCGGCACCCCCCTCCTTCTCAAACCCTAACCCTAGCCACCACCATGTCTAACCCTAGCCTTTCCATCTACTACAAACCCTAGCCGTCAAAAAAAAGAAAAGAAAAAAAACCGGCGTATTTCGAAGATAGACGGCTGCCAAATGCTTTATTTGCACCAACTCTGATCCTCGCTTACGCTGTTTAGAACTAACAAATGCTTTATTTGTTATTCCTTCTTCACATCGGGATCTCTACAGAGACTGATCATGTCTTCTCTGGTGACCTGACGTGTTCACTTTACATGCGCGTGCCGGTGCTGGCCAAGTTAGTAGCGCATTCGTAAAGTTTGTGACGTCGAAGAAAACGATGAAGACGACGAAGACGGAGAAGACGACAAAGTTGGGGAAGTTGTCGACTCCGACGTCGAAGAAGCCGAAGAAGACGATGAATAGGGTTCACAGTTGAAGAAGCCATGGATTCGATCAGTGGCAAACTGACGGCCGAAGATATGAAGGCCTTGGTTGATGATATCTTATCAAAAAGATTAACCGAGGCAACCCCACGTGTGATCCATACTGATGTGGATTTGTCACCTTACAAAATGGGGAAATTGGAGAAGCTGGAGACGAAGTTGGAAGGGACGTCCAACTACTTGAAGTGGTCGCGGTAGGCGATGCGGACGCTGAAGGGACGTGGCTTGGTTGGCTATGTCACTGGCCAAGCCAAGGCGCCAGCCGATCACTCCGCAAAGGAGTTTGCTGTTTGGAAGATTGTCAACAACGTAGTGGCTGGGTGGTTGACTGCCTCATTAACCGACCAGGTGTCGGACAATGTCGAGGCAATGGAGGCTGCTGCTGATATATGGCGAACTCTAAAAGATATGTACTCCTGCTCTGGCAACCTTATGCGAGTCTTTCAACTGCAAGATGAACTCGATAGGGTGGCCCAAGACGAACGTACCATCTCTGAGTACGCAGCCCTGTTGAAGAAGTACTGGTCTGATCTAGATCATTATGATCCTCTTAGGATGGAAGATGCACAAGTCGAACCGGCATTCGCGAAGTACTTTCAGACGTTCCTGGCTTATATTTCGCGGCAGCGTATGATAAAATTCCTGAAGGGACTACACCCTGTATTTGAGCAGAGACGGAATATCCTCCTATCCCAACCCACGCTTCCGACCTTGGAAGAAGCTATAGCCGTCATGACACAGGAAGAAGCTCGACTGAAGTTGATGCCCAACAAGGGCTCCTACCAGGGGGAGCAAGCCGCGGTTGAAAAGTCTGCCCTTGCTGCCTTCAATCAACCTCCATCTGTGGGTGGTGTTTGCCATAATTGTGGTGACTCCGAACATTACATCCGATTTTGTCCAAAACCCTTGCGCAATCAGTCTAATAATCGAGGACGGGGTCGTGGAGGCCGACGTGGTAGTAGAGGAGGATATGCTGGTAGAAGGGGCGGACACAAAGCAAATCTGGCGGAGGAAGGGGGAGATAGTCAACTGGCTGAAATAACCCCGCTTGAGCGGGAGTTCCTTGAGAAGTTGCGAGGCACAAAGCTGGGTTCGGCCGACAGTCCTGGGGCGTCTTCTACCTCGGAAGATCACATCACTTGCTTTGTCCAAACCAGCACCGGTAATTCTGCGCATGCTCTTGCATCTGTCCATCAGCCAGGATGGATTATAGACCCTGGGGCATCTCGCCATGTCACGGGATCCCGTGGTGTGTTTCAGGACTATACTCACCTACCATTGCCGGAGAGTATTCTGACCGCTGATGGTACATCCAGTCCTGTAATGGGTAAAGGCACTGTCGTATGCACCCCTTCCATCACTTTAACCAATGTCTTACATGCTCCGTCTTTTCATGTCAATCTTCTATCAATTAGTGCCATTATACTTGATCTTAACTGTACTGTTTCCTTTGACATTCCTACGGTAACTTTTCAGGAGAAAGGGACAGGACGACGACTTGGGACTGGCACATGGCATAAGGGACTGTGGTATTTAGACAGGACTGGACTGGACAACGCATTGGCATCCTTGGTAGTAGACGCACCACCAGAAGCTTCCTGTCGCAGTGTTGAAGCCGACTTGCTACTCCACCACCAACGTGTCGGTCATTCCTCTTTTAAAGTTATTAGTCGAATGTATCCGTCCTTATATCAAAGGGCTAATAAAGAGAAGTTATTTTGTAATGCTTGTGAGTTGGGAAAACATACCAGAAGCTCGTATGTGAGCTCGGGAAATAGGAGTTCCGCTGCTTTTGACATGATACATTCGGATGTATGGGGCCCTTGTCCTACAACCGGAATTAACGGCTTTCAATGGTTCGTCACCTTTATTGACTGTTATACCCGCGTGACATGGGTCTACCTTATGAAGAATAAAAGTGACGTCCTTGAGGCCTTTCGGGACTTTCAACGACGGGTGGAAACACAATATGGAGCTAAAATTAAGTATTTCCGGTCTGACAATGGGACGGAGTATACTAATAAGCGGGTTGTTGAGTATTTTTCCACTCATGGAATACTACATCAAACTTCATGTACTTATACTCTGGCACAAAATGGTGTGGCTGAACGAAAGAACCGACACCTGCTGGAAGTCGCACGGACGATGATGCTGGCTATGAATGTCCCGAAACACTTATGGGGGCAGGCTATATTGACGGCCTCTTATCTCATCAACAGAATGCCATCTCAAGTATTGGACTGGAAGACACCGTTGGAGATGCTTACTGGGGCAACTACATACACTGTTCCACCGAAAGTTTTTGGATGTGTGTGTTTTGTCCAAGATAATAGGCCAGGCGTTGGCAAACTGGATCCTAGGGCAGTTAAATGTGTCTTTGTCGGTTACACGACGACTCAGAAGGGATATGCCTGTTGGAGTCCAGTTGAGCGGAAGATGTTTGTAAGCATGGACGTTACATTCAGAGAACTCGAACCATACTATGGTTCGTATGAAGGTTCAGCATTTGGTGACACACCTAACACAGATGGTGTTAGATGTGAGGGGGAGATAATAAGCCCAAATGTGGTCGTTGGATCGGTTCCGTGTCCGGTTGTAGAAAACTGGACGAAAGGGGGAGAGCACAGTGACTCAGATATAGAGAATGAAGAAGAAGATACATATGTTACGCAGGGGGAGCAGTAGACAAGGGAAAAGGAGCTCCAAGTCTACAGAAGGAGACAACAGAAGTCCAGTACTGTGCCTATGCCGTGCCCTATGCCTACTGTACCAAGTCCCTCGTCTACTCCTGCTCCAACTCCTGAAGATGTTGTCCCCGCACTGAATCACTCAGATTCTGATGCGGATCTCTCCGACTCGGATGGTATGATCTCTCCACCACCTATTGCTCCCTTAAGGAGATCTTCTCGCATCAATGCGGATAAGGCTCCTGCTCGTTTTGATGATTACGAACATGACATTGCCAACTTTTTGTCTTATTCTAACATTTTTTCGAATTATCGAGCCTTCATTGCATCGTTGGACTCTACTTCGTTGCCCAAGTGTTGACAGGAAGCAAAGAAAGATCCAAGGTGGAAAGCTGCAATGATGGAAGAACATGGGGCACTGGAGAAAAATAAGACATGGGAGCTGGTTCCATTACCCAAAGGGAAGAAAGCTGTGGGATACAAATGGGTGTACACAGTGAAAGAGACGCCAGAAGGAAAAATAGAGCGGTACAAGGCGAGATTGGTTGCAAAAGGATTCACACAGTCATATGGCTTAGACTATGATGAGACGTTTGCCCCAGTAGCAAAAATGAGCACCGTGAGAACTCTGGTCTCCATTACAGCGAACTATGGTGGAAGCTGTACCAGCTGGATGTGAAGAATGCCTTTCTTCATGGGGACCTGCAAGAAGAAGTATACATGGAGCTCCCGCCAGGGTGCTACGCGACGGAATCAGACGGAGGGACGTCGTAAGGAAAGGTGTATAAACTGAAGAAGTCGCTATACGGGCTCAAGCAATCTCCTCGAGCCTGGTTTGACAGATTCAGAAAGCCTGTTACAGGCATGGGATACCGTCAAACAAATGCAGATCATACGGTCTTCCTCCAGCATGCAAGAGGCCACATCACTATACTTGCTGTATATGTGGATGATATAGTGATCACAGGTGATGATGAAGTCGAGATCACTAAGCTGAAGTCAAAACTCGCGAAGGAGTTTGAGGTGAAGGATTTAGGAGCGATGAGGTACTTTCTAGGTATCGAAGTGTGTGAAGGCGAACAGGGAATTGTTCTATCACAAAGAAAATACGTACTAGATCTGCTGAAGGAGACATGGATGCTGGGATGCAAAGCAGCCGTTACTCCAATTGACCAGAAGAGTAAGCTTGGAGCAGAAGCAGGAGAGCCTGTTGATCGTGAAAGATATCAAAGACTTGTAGGGAGATTGATTTATCTGGGACACACTCGCCCTGATATCTCATTTGCGGTGAGTGTAGTGAGTCGCTACATGCATGATCCAAGAAAGGGTCATATGGAAGCAGTATTTCAGATCTTGAGATATCTGAAAGGAATGCCGGGAAAGGGGCTATGGTTCAAGAAGAATGGACGCATAGAAGTTGAGGGATACTATGATGCAGACTGGACGAGCTGCATAGACGACAGAAGGTCTACCACGGGATACTGTATTTTTGTAGGAGGAAATCTGGTCTCATGGAGAAGCAAGAAACAGTCAGTGGTAGCACGGTCGACAGCTGAAGCAAAATACAGAGCAATGGCTCTGGGAGTGTCAGAGTTGCTGTGGGTGAAAGCATTGCTGACAGAGTTAAAGCTGGATAAGGGAGCACCATTGCATTGCGTCTTCTGAGCGATAGTCAAGCTGCAATAAGTATAGCTAACAATCCAGTTCAGCACGACAGAACGAAGCATATCGAGATTGATCGATTCTTCATCAAGGAGAAGCTGGAACAAGGGATACTGAAGATTGACCATGTCCGCTCAGAAGAACAAGTTGCAGACTGTCTGACTAAGGGTCTTAGTTCATTAAGTCTGTCGAAGCTATGTAACAAGATGGGGATGATCAATATCTATCGCCCATCTTGAGGGGGAGTGTTGAGAATCAATAAGGGACTTTAGTCCCACATCGGAATATGTAGTATGTAGAGGAGCTAGACTCCCTATAAGTAGTGAAGTAGTCCATCAATAAAATCATCCAACCATTATTTTCTACAAAGATCCTCCACAAAATTTCAGAGACTTTTGTTTCTCTATAATTTTTTTTGTTTCTCTATAATTCCTTCCTCGAGTGTTGAGTGGCTGAGGAGGGATGCATGTTTTGCTACATTGAGCATCCCTGAGGACTGGAGTGACCTTTTAAGGGACATGAGTTCCTGCTACTGTTCTTCTATCCGAAGGCATGAAACTTTGAGTAATGGCTGATGATGATGGGAAGAAAGTGTACGATCAGCATGATGTGAGGTAGAAGTATGTAAGGAAACAAACAGACAAATAATGAGCAGTCTAAATTTGAGTTAACTAGTTTTCAGCATCATCTGCATTTATAGGGTGTAGAAAGTAGAATCAAATTCCCAGTATATCTAATCATGACTAATTTTAAATTACTCTAAAAGGCCTAATAACAATATAACTGAAATATTCAGTATATTACTGTTGAGAATCAATAAGGGACTTTTAGTCCCACATCGAAATTTGTAGTATGTAGAGGAGCTAGACTCCCTATAAGTAGTGAAGTAGTCCATCAATAAAATCATCCCAATTATTATTTCTACATGGTATCAGAGCCATAACTCTCTCTCTCTCCACACAAAAAAAAAAAAAAATTTTAGCCCCCCCCCCCCCCCCCCCCCCCCCCCCCCCCCCGGAGCAGCCCCCCCCCCGACCCCCCTTCCCCCCCCCCCCCCGAGCAGCCCCATACCCGACCCACCTTCCCCCCCCCCCCCCCTGAGCAGCCCCCTGACCTGCGCCCCCCCCGACCCCCCTTCCCCCCCACCCGCTGACCCGCGCCCCCCCCCCCCCCCCCCCCCCCCCGCTGACCCGCCGGACCCCTTCCCCCCCTCCAGCGCCGCCCCCCCCCCCGCGCCCCCCCCCAACCCGCCCCTTTACTGATGCTACAACACCCTTTTTAGGGTTTTCTTTTGCTGTTTCCAAAAAAAAAAAAAAAACAGATTTCTTCTCTTTAGAAGATCTCTGTAGTTGCCTCGAGAATCAGAGTTCCTTCTCTTTAGAAGATCTCTGTAGTTGCCTTCGAGAATTAGTACCTTCTTTTTAGAAGCTCTGCTACGAATACGAAATCTCTTTAGATCTTCGTATCTCAGAAACGTTGTCTTTACAATCGTTTCTGCACGGCTGGTATACCTCTGGTTTGTCTCATGCAAGGAGGCACAACTACGTTGGTTATCCTTGAGCCGTCCGAACGCGTTATCATGACGCGGTTCTAGTTGGTCGTATAAACTACGACATATCAGTGAGGGATCTCGTTTTGTTGTTTCCCCCCGGTAGCTGACTAAGACGAAGACGACTCCAAAGAAGACGACTCTGGAAACAACAACACCTCACTGATTGCAGTTGCAGAAGTCATGGATTCCATCTATGAGAAGTTGACAGCAGAAGAAATGAAGGCCCTGGTCGAGGATCTCCTGACCAAGAGATTACCGGAGGCGACCCCACGCGTGACCCATACTGATGTGGATCCGTTACCGTACAAAATGGGGAAGTTGGACAAGCTGGAGACGAAGTTGGAAGGCACGACCAACTACTTGAAATGGTCGCGGCAGGCGATGCGGACGCTGAAGGGACGTAGCTTGGTTGGTTATGTAGATGGCCACACTACGGCCCCTGTCGATCACTCCTCGAAGGAGTTTGCTGTATGGGACATTGTCAACAATGTCGTGGCTGGTTGGTTGACAGCCTCTTTGACCGACCAAGTGTCGGGTAACGTTGAAGCAATGGAGGGAGCTGCTGATATCTGGAGAACGTTGAAGGACATGTACTCCGGTTCGGGTAACCCCATGCGAGTCTTCCAACTGCAGGATGAGCTCGATTGGGTAATCCAAGACGATCGTACCATCTCTGAGTACGCTGCCTTGTTGAAGAAGTACTGGTCTGATCTTGACCATTATGATCCTCTTGGCATGGAGGATGCTCAGGTTGAACCGACTTTTGCCAAATATTTCCAGAAATTTCTGGATTATATTTCGCGGCAACGGATGATGAAGTTTTTGAAGGGGCTCAACCCAGCGTTTGAGCAACGGCGGAATGTCCTTCTCGCACAACCGACGTTGCCGACATTAGAGGACGCCATAGCTCCCATGGCACAAGAAGAAGCACGGTTGAAGCTGATGCCTACCAAGGGTATCTCCCAGGGGGAGCAGGCCGGAGTTGACACATTTGCTCTTGCCACTTTCACACAGCCTCCTTCTACGGGAGGCGTTTGCCACAACTGTGGTGACACAGGGCATTACATCCGCTTTTGCCCAAAACCGACACAGACTCGCTCGAATGGTCGGGGTCGTGGTCGCGGTGGACGACGAGGTGGTCGAGGCAGCTACGGTGGTGGAAGGGGCACTTACTCTGGAGGCAACAAGGCGCATCTGGCGGATGAAGGTGGGGACAATCAGCTGGCGGACATCACTCCATTTGAGAGAGAAGTTCTCGAGAAGATGCACGGCTCCAAGCTTGGTTCTGGTGAAAGACAAGTCTTTCATGGGGCGCCGTCCACTACAGGAGATTACTGCACTTACTTCTCACAAACCACTGCCGGTATACCTCCGCGTGCTCTTGCATCTGTCTCTCAGCCAGCTTGGATTATGGACTCTGGGGCATCTTGCCATGTCACGGTTCCCGAGGTGAGTTCCGGGAATACTCTACTCTAACGCCGCCAGAGAGCATTCAGACTGCTGATGGTACCTCCAGGCCTGTTACGGGTAAAGGCACTGTTGATTGCACTCCTTCCATCACTCTATCTAATGTCTTACATGCTCCTTCCTTTCCTGTCAATCTTATATCCATTAGCGCCATTATCCTTGATCTAAACTGTATTGTTTCCTTTGATATTCCTAAGGTAACTTTTCAGGAGAAGGGAACGAGGAGACGACTAGGCACTGGCACATGGCATAAGGGTCTATGGTACTTGGACATGAACGGTCTGGATAGAGCACTGGCATCTTTGGTTGCAGGCGCACAACCGGAAGTCCGTAGTCGAAGTGTCGAAGCCGAGCTGCTCCTCCACCATCAGCGTGTCGGACATTCTTCTTTTTCCGTTATTAGTCGATTGTATCCGTCTTTATATCAAAAAGCAAATAAAAAGTTGTTAGTTTGTGATGCTTGTGAGTTGGGAAAACATACCAGAAGCTCCTATGTGAGTTCTGGGCATCGATGTTCTGCTGCTTTTGATATGATTCATTCCGATGTGTGGGGCCCTTGTCCTACAACCGGTGTTAACGGTTATAGATGGTTTGTTACTTTTATTGACTGCTCTACCCGCGTAACTTGGGTCTACCTGCTGACGAATAAAAGTGATGTTTTCGAGGCATTTCAAAGCTTCCATCAACGGGTAAGGACACAGTATAATGCTCGTGTTAAGTGTTTCCGGTCGGATAATGGGACGGAATATACCCATAAGAGGTTTGCTTCGTATTTATCCTCTCATGGTATACTGCATCAAACCTCTTGTGCTTATACACCGGCTCAAAATGGTGTTGCCGAACGAAAGAATAGGCACCTGCTGGAGGTAGCTCGGACAATGATGCTGGCTATGAATGTCCCTAAATTTTTGTGGGGGCAGGCTGTCTTGATAGCCTCTTATCTCATCAACAGGATGCCCTCTCAATTACTGAACTGGAAGACGCCTTTGGAAGTGCTCACGGGGACAACTGCGTACACTGTTCCTCCGAAAGTATTTGGTTGCGTATGCTTTGTCCACGATAACAGGCCTGGCATTGGTAAGTTGGATCCTCGAGCTGCTAAGTGTGTCTTTGTTGGGTACACCGGGACACAGAAGGGTTACGTATGCTGGAGCCCGGTTGAACGGAAGCTGTTTGTAAGCATGGACGTTACATTCAGAGAGCTGGAACCTTATTATGGTTCGGACGAAGGTTCTGCGTTTGGGAACACGCCTCCCACAGCGGGTGTTAGACGTGAGGGGGAGGTAGTACGCCCAAACGTAGTTGTCGGATCGGTACCTTGTCCTGTCGTGACAAACTGGAAGAAAGGGGGAGAAAGCATCGATGATACTGATACAGAGGATGAAGAAGACAATACGTACATTACGCAGGGGGAGAAGCAGACAAGGGAAAAGGAGCTCCAAGTTTACAGAAGAAGACAGCAGACGTCCAGTACTGTGCCGTGCCCTGTGCCAAATGTGCCAAGTCCCTCGTCTACTCCTGTCCCAACTCCTGAAGATGTTACTCCCGTACCGGATCACTCGGATTCGGAAGCGGGTCTCTCCGACTCAGATGGTATGCTTTCTCCACCACCCATTGCTCCCTTAAGGAGGTCTTCTCGCATTAATGCGGGAAAGGCTCCTATTCGTTATCAAGATTATGAACATGATATCGCCAACTACTTGTCTTATTCTAATATCTCTCCGACTTATCAAGCCTTCCTCACTTCGTTAGACTCCACTTCTTTACCTAAGAATTGGCAGGAAGCAAAGAAGGACCCAAGATGGAAAGCTGCAATGATGATAGAACTTGGGGAACTAGAGAAAAATAAGACATAGGAGCTGGTGCCATTACCTGAAGGGAAGAAAGCTGTGGGATGCAAATGGGTGTACACAGTGAAGGAAACACCAGAAGGAAAAGTTGAGCGGTACAAGGCGAGACTGGTTGCAAAAGGCTATACCCAGACATATGGCATCGACTATGATGAGACTTTTGTCCCAGTAGCGAAGATGAGTACCGTAAGAACGCTGGTCTCCATTGCAGCAAACTATGGGTGGAAGCTACACCAGTTAGACGTAAAGAACGCATTTCTTCATGGAGACCTACAAGAAGAAGTTTACATGGAGACTCCTCCGGGGTGCTACTCTGTGTCAGATTCAGGTGAAGGAACGTCACATGGAAAAGTGTGCAAACTGAAGAAATCGCTGTACGGGCTGAAGCAATCTCCTCGAGCCTGATTTGACAGATTCAGAAAGGCTGTCACTGGCATGGGATACCATCAGACAAATGCAGATCACACGGTCTTCCTCCAGCATGCAAGAGGCCACATAACTATACTTGCTGTATATGTGGATGATATAGTAATCACAGGTGATGATGCTGATGAGATCACTAAGCTGAAGACGAAACTCGCCAAAGAGTTTGAGGTGAAGGACCTGGGAGAGATGAGATACTTTTTGGGTATCGAGGTGTGTAATGGTGAACAAGGAATTGTTCTCTCACAAAGAAAATATGCACTAGATCTGCTGAAGGAGACATGAATGCTGGGATGCCGAGCAGCAGTCACTCCAATTGACCAGAAGTGCAAGATGGGAGCAGAAGCAGGAGAGCCTGTTGAGTGCGAAAGGTATCAAAGGCTAGTAGGCAGACTAATTTATCCAGGACATACTCGCCCTGATATCTCATTTGCAGTAAGTGTTGTAAGCCGCTATATGCATGATCCAAGAACGGGTCATATGGATGCAGTATTTCAGATCCTAAGATATCTAAAAGGGACGCCGGAAAAAGGACTGTGGTTCAAGAAGAATGGATGCACAGATGTTGAGGGATACTGCGATGCAGACTGGGCAAGCTGCATAGACGACAGAAGGTCTACCACAGGGTACTGTGTTTTTGTAGGAGGAAACCTGGTTTCATGGAGAAGCAAGAAACAGTCAGTGGTAGCACGGTCGACAGCTGAAGCAGAATACAGAGCAATGGCTCTAGGAGTATCAGAATTGCTATGGGTAAAGGCGCTACTGACAGAGTTGAAGCTAGACAAGGGGACACCATTGCACCTTCGGAGCGATAGTCAAGCTGCGATAAGTATAGCGAACAATCCGGTTCAGCACGACAGAACGAAGCACATCGAGATCGATCGATTCTTCATCAAGGAAAAGCTGGAACAAGGGATACTGAAGATTGACTATGTTCGCTCAGAAGAACAAGTGGCAGACTGTCTGACTAAGGGTCTTAGTTCATTGAGTCTGTCAAAGCTATGTAACAAGATGGGGATGATTAATATCTATCGCCCATCTTGAGGGGGAGTTGAGAATCAATAAGGGACTTTTAGTCCCACATCGGAATTTGTAGTATGTAGAGGAGCTAGACTCCCTATAAGTAGTGAAGTAGTCCATCAATAAAATCATCCCAACTTTTATTTTCTACAATTACTATAACTCTAAACGACGCTGGTATCACATGCTCCTAAAAGTTTATCCACAGAGGCCGTGCCATTCTGATTTCCTATGTTATTGTTAGGTCGGTAACGTGAGCAATATGTTTCCTTATTTATACATAGCAAGCAAGTATTCCTTGCTAAATTAGTTACTATGGAATCTCCCTGATATTACTACAGTTAGTACATTAATCTGCTCAATTTGGATTTTGTTATCTTGAGCACCAATTGCATTGCTTCAATTTGAACAAATGCTTCATTATAGGGACAAATTTCACACCTTATTAGCATATTTGCAGATAGCAAAATCCAACAGGATCATGATCAGAAGGAATTGAGCCTTCGAGCTCTTCAGAAGGAAGAGATACAGAGGATCCAACTTCGTTCTGAAAATGATTTGTGGGAAGTACGAACTACTGAATTGTTTTTTTTTTTAAATTCTCTTGTGTCTTTTTATGTTTCTGACCATTAATTATGAATCCATACAGAGGACATCCTCACTGAGGAAAGAACACGAAATTCAAATGAAAGTTCTGAAGATGCAACATGAAGATGATTGAAGAAGACTACAAGACGAATTGGAGCTCCAAAAGTCAAAAGTAAGGCTTCCTACATAAGATTACGTCAGATCTCATTACTTATTAGTACTTAATTCATTGATTTGCTGCACTGCAGGAGGAGAAACAGAGAGCATTATTACAAATGCAGTGGAGAGTAATGAGTGAAAACCAACAAGATGATCAGGAAGTGAACTCTAAGAAGAAGGTACCATCTGTAGAATTTATCACTGGTTTATTTTGTATGGTGGTTTATGTGGACTGGATAACCTATCCTATAAGTAAATGGTTTATTAAATCTGGTAGGGTTATTCATGTCAAATATTTCAATTGATATTTAGGACACATGTGGCTCGTGTGCTGTTTCTCAGAATATGTCCTTATTTTACTTATTCCAATGATAAACTCTCTTATCCACCTAATTTTATATCGGGATATGAACCTTAACAAAGCTGAATGGAACAAAAGAATTCATATAGCTGATCCCACAATTTGAATAAAGGTTTTGCTACATTTGTTGGGGCACAAGTATACACCGACGTCGTATTGGATAATGTAACGTTAGATATTGTGGAGCTTTGATCAGATTGTAACATATTTTTGTATAGGCATCTATACAGGAGTAGGATGAGTTCGATTAGTAGAGGTAGTTCGGTAAATATACTAAAGTTAGTGGTCATAATCTCTTGTTATAAATAGGGGTTCAATCTCTTGTAAGTGTAACTCTCTTTGAATAGTAAAATAACTTGTGTGTCACCATGGAAGTAGGAGAAGGCATATCTCCGAACCATGTTAAATCTTGTGTCTTTGTAATTGTTCTTCTTCATCGCTACTACCACGTTCATAAAAGATAATAGTTACGTTTGATTAAATTCTACTGAAAATGCCTACGAACTCCCTGTTTTCTTATTAATAACTTGATCAAAACTTGATTTTAGTAACTTCAATTAACAGCTTGATCTAAGAGTACTGATCGAGTCGCTTTAATTGCTATAACAATCTTTAAGCTCCATTCACGTTTCTCTTAATGTATCTTTAAGTTGTTATAAGAATATAATATGAGTCATTGTCCTCTATAATTAATAGCACCTTACCCAGAACCCACCTCAAAAATGTGGTATAGTCAGACATACACCTCAAAAGTGTGTTAACCTGTGAAAGCCAGATACATTCATATTTTATGTGCACTCTATATACTGCTGCAGCTTCTTCATGTTCGGAGATTTCCACTTAATATATGAAAGTTTTAATACATTACTCGATAAAACATACTGTAGCCACCTTCTTCAATACATGATCCCAACCCCAGATACTAAGGAAAAGCTTAATACTTACATCCTGGGAGGATCTTGTTCAAGAACTGCACACGCACACACCACCACCATAACCGCCACCCCCCACACCCCCACACCCTCCCTCATGGATGGTATGACATGATGTTGCCATGTTGGTTTGCCACATGACCTGTAACCCTTTTTACTCTAGTAGCCTCTTCCAGGGAATCCCCAACTTCACGTTACCTATAAAATATGCCTGTATATAAATGAGCACTGGCCATGCTTGTAATAAATGGTGCAACGTGTTGGAGTGGGTGGGGTTCCCACCTATGTGGAGAATACCCCGGAGAGCGACGAGCGCCATCCGTGTGTCGGAGAAGCTTGGGGAGTGCATGGATTTTATTTTGGTACATATATGGTAAGGAAATATATGATTGGATTTTCATATTTACTTTGATTATATATTTATGATTGGACCCTTCATATAGTAGCTTTCCATATTATTGGGTTTCCAATTATGGTAAGCTAATTATGATTGGATTTCCATTAAATATATGATTGATTTATATTGGAAGTTTCCATATATATTGGCCTTCCATGTATGGGTTACCAAGGGCTTATAAAAGGGTGATGCATGCTAGTTGTAAAATCATCTAAAAAAAAGGAGTGCTTTACAATCTTTGAGAGAGAGAGGATTAAGGACTATTATGAAGGAGAGATTGCTTCGAATAATTTTTCGGCATCTTTTGTTCTTCGGAGTCCGCAATCAAAAATTTTCTTCTTTCAAGTGAGTTGTGGTGATCCGTGTTGGATCGGGAGGAGCTTATAGAGGGTGTAGTCTCTTTATTCCATTAGTGGAGGTTCTTCAGGGTTGGACTCCGATCGTCCCGTGGTTTTTTTCGTAAGGGTTTTTCACGTCAAAATTTTTTGTGTCTGCGATTGTGTTTGGCGTTTTTGGTTTGTGTGCTTTTGCTCGGTTCTCTCGCAGGATTTTCTGGTTTGGGGGAACGGTTTCCGCGCTTCGTTCCCAACAGAGTGGTTTCAGAGCTTTGGGTTCAAAGAAGTGTCAGGAGTTAGGAAGCAGAGATGGACGCGAAGCCGGTGCGCATGGTGAACCTGAACGGTACCAACTACCATTATTGGCGGAGCAAGATGAAGGATTTGCTGTTCGTCAAGAAGCTGCATCTTCCAGTATTTGCATCCGAGAAGCCCAGTGACAAATCCGATGAGGACTGGAACTTCGAGCATATACAGGTGTGTGGGTACATGTGGCAGTTCGTTGACGAGAACGTGTACAACCACGTTGCCAATATTGAGCATGCGAAGACGTTGTGGGAGAAGCTGGAATCTTTGTACGCGAAAAAGACCAGGGTAAACAAATTGTTCCTGATCCGGACGATGATGGGTCTACGGTACAAAGATGGTGCATCCATTACGGATCACTTGAGTGAGTTCCAGGGCGTGGTGGACCAGCTATCCTCGATGGCAGTCGAGTTCGACGATGAGGTTCAAGGACTTTGGTTGCTATGTACATTGCCAGACTCGTGGGAGACCGTACGAGTATCTATGATCGCTTCTGCTCCGGAAGGCGTGGTCAGTTTGGAGTTTGCCATGAGCGGGGTACTGAATGAAGAGATGCGGAGACGTTCTCAGGGCACTTCATCCACATCCCATCACTCAGAGGCACTAGTTTCGGAGAGCCGCGGAAGGGGCAAAAGCAGAGGTCCAGGTGGTGGCAGAGACAAGAGCAGGGGGAAGTCCAAGGGTCGAGGACTCGGAGTGTTACCATTGTGGCAAGAAGGGCCACATCAAGCGGAACTGTTTCGCTTGGAAGAGAGAGAAGAAGGGCGACAAGGGGAAGCAAGATGAGAACACTACAGCGGCGGCTTCGATACATGGAGGCGATGTGATCGTCGTAGGTGATGAGGTTATCACAAACCTCGCCTGCGATGACAATTCTTGGCTGGTGGACTCAGGGGCTTCAGCGCATGTATCTCACAACAGGGCACTATTTGCCACTTACACGACAGGCGACTGTGGAGTGTTGAAGATGGGCAATGGAGATGTGTTAAAGGCGGTTGCCATTGGAGATGTGTATTTGAGGACGAAGATGGGTGCAGTTCTTGTTCTCAAAGATGTCCGTCATGTCCCTGATATCCGTTTCAACCTGGTGTCGGTTGGAAGGTTGGATGATGAGGGATTCTTCAGTCTCTTCGGAAATAGTCAGTGGAAGCTTTCCAGAGGTTCGATGGTGATTGCCAGAGGAAGTAAGAAGTCTGGTCTCTACTATATGGAGGGGAGCGCACAGGGGGCACAGGAGGTGAACGCAGTCAGTGATGCGTCTACCGAGTTGTGGCACAGGCGGCTCGGCCATATCAGCGAGAAGGGGATGAGCTACTTGGTGAACAGGAAGGTGATTCCAGGGCTCAAGTCTACAAAGTTGGAGAAGTGCACGTACTGCTTAGCTGGGAAGCAAAATATGGTGTCTTTCCAAAGTCACCCAAGTTCAAGAAAGCCGGCATTGCTCGAGTTAATTCACTCGGATGTCTGTGGTCCTATGAAGGTAAAATCTATTGGTGGTGCTTCTTACTTTGTAACTTTTATTGATGACTATTCCAGAAAGGTTTGGGTCTATGCCTTAAAGACCAAGGATCAGGTGCCTACTTTCAAAGAGTTTCAGGCCTCTGTTGAAAGAGAGATGGGCAAGAAGTTATTGTGTGTTCGGTCCGACAACGACGGCGAATACATTGGTTCCTTTGATGCTTATTGCAGAGAGCAGGGGATACGACACCATGAGACTCCACCCAAGACACCTCAGCTCAATGGTGTAGCGGAGCGCATGAACAGGACACTGATGGAGAGGGTGCGGTGTTTGCTGTCAGAAGCAAACTTGCCGGGCAGTTATTGGGGTGAGGCTCTTCTCACAGCTGCTTATGTTATTAGTTTATCTCCTAGTGCTCCTTTGCAGGGTGATGTGCCTGACAAAGTATGGTACGGCAAAGAGCCGTCATACAATCACCTGCGAGTGTTTGGCTGTAAGGCCTTCGTGCATGTACCGAAGGACGAGAGGACCAAACTTGAGCCGAAGACGAGACAATGCGTCTTTGTCGGCTACGGTCGGGATGAGTTTGGCTATAGACTCTACGACCCGGTGGGAAGAAAGCTCTATAGAAGCAAGGACGTGGTATTCGTCGAGGATCAGACCATGACCAACACTCAGGATTCCGAGACGCCTTCCGAGGCTGAGGAATTGCCTGAGTTAGAGTCATTTCGCTTCGAGCAGTTTTCAGAGGACATCGCAGAGGATCCAATTATGGGGGAGCCAGTACATGGAGTTGCTCCCGACCTTGATCATCAACCTGCTGATGATGGTCAGGGTGTCCCTCAGGAGGATGAGCATGCCGGGGAGGCGGTTCCTGAAGAGGAGGAGGCTGTTGGTATACAGCCAGCACCAGTGGCTCCACTGAAAAGGAGCGACAGAGAGCGTCGACTATCTACGAGATACTCATCGGATGAGTATGTGCTATTGACTGACGGGGGAGAGCCCGAAAGTTTTGCAGAGGCTATGGAAGACGAACACAGGCAGGAGTGGATGAAGGCTATGCAGGAGGAGATGAGTTCCTTACATGCCAATTTCACTTATGAGCTGGTGCAGTTGCCAAAGGGCAAGAAGGCTTTAAAGAATCGATGGGTGTTTAGAGTGAAGCAGACGGATGATGCTACTCGCCCTCGATACAAAGCGAGGCTGGTAGTTAAAGGCTACGGTCAGCAGAAAGGCGTGGATTATGATGAGATCTTTTCGCCAGTCGTCAAACAGTCGTCTATTCGGGTGGTGCTAGCATTGGCAGCCAGTTTCGACTTGGAGGTCGAGCAGATGGACGTGAAGACGACATTCCTCCACGATGATCTTGAAGAGGAGTTATACATGGAGCAACCAGAGGGATTCAGTGAGAAGGGCAAGTCACATTTGGTCTGCCGGTTGAGGAAGAGCTTGTATGGTCTGAAGCAGGCTCCGAGGCAGTGGTACAGGAAGTTCGAGTCGTTTATGGGGGAGCATGGCTATGCACGGACGACGTCGGACCATTGCATATTTATGAGGTACTTTGCCGAGGATGATTTCATCATTTTATTGCTCTATGTAGATGATATGCTGTTAGTGGGTCAGAATGCCACTAGGATAGTGGAGTTGAAGCGCCAACTGGGCACGGCCTTCTCTATGAAGGATTTGGACGCAGCAAAGACTATTCTTGGGATGGAGATCAGCCGAGAGAGAGAGTCCAAGCTGCTACATTTGTCCCAAAAGAAGTACATTTACCGGGTACTTCAGCGTTTCGGTATGGACGAGTCGAAGAAAGTGAGTTGCCCCCTTGCGGCTCACTTTAAGTTCACTGAGGAGCAGTGTCCATCTACCGAGGACGAAAAGGAAGATATGGAGCGGGTTCCATATGCTTCAGCTGTGGGAAGTCTTATGTATGCTATGGTGTGTACGTGGCCAGACATCGCTCATGCAGTTGGCACAGTTAGCAGGTACCTTTCAAATCCTGGAAGGGTACATTGGAGTGCGGTCAAGTGGATTCTACGATACCTTCATGGCACTGCCGATTGGAGATTTTCTTTTGGTGGTGACGAGCCGAAGCTGGTTGGGTATACTGACGCTGATATAGCTGGAGATGTAGACACGAGACGATCGACTTCGGGCTATGTGATGATGTTTGCTGGAGGAACGGTATCGTGGCAGTCGCGGTTGCAGAAGTGTGTTGCCTTGTCGACGACAGAGGCAGAGTACATTGCGGCGACGGAGGCTTGCAAGGAGTTGCTGTGGATGAAGACGCTGCTGCAGGAAATAGGGCTGAAGCAAGAGCAGTATACTTTTGCGACAGTCAGAGTGCTATTCACCTTGTGAAGAACCAGACATTTCATAGTCGGTCCAAGTACATCGAGACTCGGTATCATTGGATACGGAATGTGGTTGAGAAGAAGGATGCGGCGCTTGAGAAGGTTCATACTGATGACAATGGAGCGGACATGCTCACGAAGGTTCTTCCGAGGGAGAAGTTTGAGTACTGCAGGCAGATCGTCGGGATGACGACCTCCTCCACATAGTTGTGAAGGAGGAGATTTGTTGGAGTGGATGGGGTTCCCACCTATGTGGAGAATACCCCGGAGAGCGACGAGCGCCATCCGTGTGTCGGAGAAGTTTGGGGAGTGCATGGATTTTATTTTGGTACATATATGGTAAGGAAATATATGATTGGATTTCCATATTTACTTTGATTATATATTTATGATTGGACCCTTCATATAGTAGCTTTCCATATTATTGGGTTTCCAATTATGGTAAGCTAATTATGATTGGATTTCCATTAAATATATGATTGATTTATATTGGAAGTTTCCATATATATTGGCCTTCCATGTATGGGTTACCAAGGGCTTATAAAAGGGTGATGCATGCTAGTTGTAAAATCATCTCAAAAAAAAGGAGTGCTTTACAATCTTTGGGAGAGAGAGAGGATTAAGGACTATTGTGAAGGAGAGATTGCTTCGAATAATTTTTCGGCATCTCTTGTTCTTCGGAGTCCGCAATCAAAAATTTTCTTCTTTCAAGTGAGTTATGGTGATCCGTGTTGGATCGGGAGGAGCTTGTAGAGGGTGTATTCTCTTTATTCCATTAGTGGAGGTACTTCAGGGTTGGACTCCGATCGTCCCGTGGTTTTTCCCGCAAGGATTTTCAACGTCAAAAATCTTTGTGTCTGCGATTGTGTTTGGCGTTTTTGGTTTGTGTGCTTTTGCTCGGTTCTCTTGCAGGACTTTCTGGTTTGGGGGAACGGTTTCCGCGCTTCGTTCCCAACACAACGGTGCCGACAAATTTGGGTGTATATATAAATATGTGAAGCTGCTATCTTTGGTTGAGTGGTAATTGAATGTTGTTGCCTCCTCTAATTGACCTCTTTGATGAAAATGATAGGATACCTCTCAATGATAACATCAATAATCTAACATAAAGTTAAGCAAGAATGGAGATGACTGGCCTATGTATGCTGCTGCTTACACCTACATGTTGGATATGAATGTTCATATGTATTAAGTACATATGTGCTTATGTTTGCTTTCATGCATGAGCATGTGTTAGACATACATATTGGAAATGTTGGCCAACTATATACAAGGAGACTTACATTGAAGGCTAGCTACTCTAGCCAATGTGGGACTATATATGAATGTCTTATGTATGCTTTCATGTATGGCTGCATGTATGTGTTGGAGATACATTTTGGAAATGTTGATATTGCTCAACATTTTCTGGAGATTTACATAGGAGGCTAGATACTCTACCCAATGTGGGACAAAAAAAAGAGGATATACTAAAATGACAAAAATGCATAATGATAAACTGTACTATGACACTATTCTTAACAATATGTATCTATATAAAGGCGTGCACATACGTACACATACATACCAAAAAAGAGGGGGTCGCTTGTTCTTGTTCTGTTTTCAGTTTAACGCAGTTCTGTGAAAATATTCTTGGAGATCAAACTAATATGTTTAGTGAACCTATACTTTGCAGGAATACCCTGCTTCGTCAATAAAGAACAACCCTAACAGTGGAAAAGAACACCGGCTTGCTTTGACAAGTCCTGAAACTAGAAGGAAGGTGATGCTTGAACGTTCATATCAAAAGACCAGTCACATATAAATTCTATACTATGAAGTACAAAATCCAGATGTTATGTCTCTATTCGGTGCCTTTTAGGATGTAAATATGTCAGGATTGATGCGCACACCTATGGCAAACTTACTGAAGAAAGTAGAGAAGGGAAATTCAGGAAACATAGTCAATATTCCTAAGCACAGCAAGAAAGTGAGTTAATTTTTGTCACCGGCTACATTAACATATTCTGCATTTATTTATTTTGGAGAGAAATTTCCTGTGTTGTTCATGTAGAAAGAAAACGTCTGGGCATATTGATATAGATCAGCTGTTTCTAATTATAGGGAAGATCTTCCATTCTTACTGAAGTAAATACATGGACAGCTGTAACTAGTCAGTTTTCTGAGCTCTGTATTTATGTAATTAACATATCCAAACTATTAGCTCTGGGTTCTTCTGAAAGCCTTCTGGAATACTCTTGAATGACCTCTTAATCTTTCTAGAACATTCTCCAACACTCCTATTCTTCTATAGTTCTCTTCACTATCTCATCTCACCCTTCTAGATTTCGTTTCCATCCATCGTTCCCTTTTTCTCTAGAACCTTCTCTGTCATGAAAACCTTGGAATTCTCTAGGTAAGCTTTTATCAATCCATCTATCTTCCAACCCCTCACACCCCTCACCTACATACAGTGTTATAGATATTGGATATATTGGCTTATATATCGGATTGAGACCCTAACCGACATGTCCGCTATATATATCGTAGATATCATTTTGAGGAAAAAATCGGCCGATATATCGCTATCCAAATATATCGGCCGATATGATGTCCGATAATTTTTATCTCTCTCCGATATCTCCGACCCCAAATCAACATGAATATCCGATATCTCGAACATTGCCTACAAATAGGGGTGACGCCCTCATATGTGAAGAAGAAAGCACCAAGAAGCTAAGCAAGCAAAAGAGAGAAGTGTGCATGAGTAAGAGCCTTGGTGCGAGGTTATACTTTCACTAGTGTCCCCTATGTTTGAGTGTTTGTCCTAGCAATTCCCTTTTGTGATTGAGTTGAGAAAGAGAGTAGTGTGCGTGAGTAAGAGCCTTGGTGCGAGGTTACACTTTCACCAGTGTCCCCTATGTTTGAGTGTTTGTCCTAGCAATTCCCTTTTATGATTGAGTTGAGAGAGAGTAGTGTGCGTGAGTAAGAGCCTTGGTGCGAGGTTATACTTTCACGAGTGTCCCCTATGTTTGAGTGTTTTTCCTAGCAATTCCCTTTTGTGATTGAGTTGAGAACTTGTATCATCTTGTATACAAGTGTTTATGTCAACAGGATTCCATGTTGAGTGTTCTAAGTGGGCTAGTTCTCCCTCAATATCCAACACAAATCTCATAAAACAGTGTTAAGATTCTTAATGATTCCTTATTTTCTGAACATCCTCGTGGTTGCACTGAAGAATATTGGTCAATCCAATTATCCAAGTTTCGGACTGGTGGCCTTATGGTCATACCACCTAAGTTGCACATTTCTGTTATAATTTAAATTTTCTATTGTTACAGGTAACACGTCATGAATATGAAGTTGAGACTTCAAATGGGAAAACAATTACGAAGCACAGAAAAACAAAGAGTACTGTCATGTTTGGGGTACATAGATTTTTGAATGAACGTCATTGATATGAGTGTTCATAGTAAAACTGAATGCACGTTGTTTGTTAACATGCCGCTATATTGATTTTGTCAGGAGCCAAACTTACAGAAGGCTGTGCGGACAAGGACCCCTAATTCCAGCAGAGATGTCAGCCAAGTAACCAAGGTATGGTGGAAATATCTTCTAAAAGTTCTCTTTTGATATGATATAGCATATAGCACCCTGTAGCTCAATCTGAGGGGAGGTTACAGGTTTGTGTTGAGAATCAATAAGGGACTTTTAGTCCCACATCGGAATTTGTAGTATGTAGAGGAGCTAGACTCCCTATAAGTAGTGAAGTAGTCCATCAATAAAATCATCCCAACTATTATTTTCTACATGGTATCAGAGCCATAACTCTCTCTCTCTCTCCACAAAAAAAAAAAAATTCTTTTAGCCCCCCCCTCCCGGAGCAGCCCCCCCCCCCGACCCCCCTTCCCCCCCCCCCCCCCCCCCCTAGCAGCCCCCCTGACCTGCGCCCCCCCCCTTCCCCCCTTCCCCCCCACCCGCTGACCCGCGCCCCCCCCCCCCCCCCGCTGACCCGCCGCCCCCCCTCCCCCCACCCCCCGCTGACCCGCCGGCCCCCTTACCCCCCTCCAGCGCCGCCCCCCCGCCCCCCCCCCCCCCCCCCAACCCGCCCCTTTACTGCTGCTACAGCACCCTTTTTAGGGTTTTCTTTTGCTGTTTCCAGAAGAAAAAAAAAATTCTTCTCTTTAGAAGATCTCTGTAGTTGCCTCGAGAATCAGAGTTCCTTCTCTTTAGAAGATCTCTGTAGTTGCCTTCGAGAATTAGTACCTTCTTTTTAGAAGCTCTGCTACGAATACGAAATCTCTTTAGATCTTCGTATCTCAGAAACGTTGTCTTTACAATCGTTTCTGCACGGCTGGTATACCTCTGGTTTGTCTCATGCAAGGAGGCACAACTACGTTGGTTATCCTTGAGCCGTCCGAACGCGTTATCATGACGCGGTTCTAGTTGGTCGTATAAACTACGACATATCAGTGAGGGATCTCGTTTTGTTGTTTCCCCCCGGTAGCTGACTAAGACGAAGACGACTCCGGAAACAACAACACCTCACTGATTGCAGTTGCAGAAGTCATGGATTCCATCTATGAGAAGTTGACAGCAGAAGAAATGAAGGCCCTGGTCGAGGATCTCCTGACCAAGAGATTACCGGAGGCGACCCCACGCGTGACCCATACTGATGTGGATCCGTCACCGTACAAAATGGGAAAGTTGGACAAGCTGGAGACGAAGTTGGAAGGCACGACCAACTACTTGAAATGGTCGCGGCAGGCGATACGGACGCTGAAGGGACGTGGCTTGGTTGGTTATGTAGATGGCCACACTACGGCCCCTGTCGATCACTCCTCGAAGGAGTTTGCTGTATGGGACATTGTCAACAATGTCGTGGCTGGTTGGTTGATAGCCTCTTTGACCGACCAAGTGTCGGGTAACGTTGAAGCAATGGAGGGAGCTGCTGATATCTGGAGAACGTTGAAGGACATGTACTCCGGTTCGGGTAACCCCATGCGAGTCTTCCAACTTCAGGATGAGCTCGATAGGGTAATCCAAGACGATCGTACCATCTCTGAGTACGCTGCCTTGTTGAAGAAGTACTGGTCTGATCTTGACCATTATGATCCTCTTGGCATGGAGGATGCTCAGGTTGAACCGACTTTTGTCAAATATTTCCAGAAATTTCTGGATTATATTTCGCGGCAACGGATGATGAAGTTTTTGAAGGGGCTCAACCCAGCGTTTGAGCAACGGCGGAATGTCCTTCTCGCACAACCGACGCTGCCGACATTAGAGGACGCCATAGCTGCCATGGCACAAGAAGAAGCACGGTTGAAGTTGATGCCTACCAAGGGTATCTCCCAGGGGGAGCAGGCCGGAGTTGACACATCTGCTCTTGCCACTTTCACACAGCCTCCATCTACGGGAGGCGTTTGCCACAACTGTGGTGACACAGGGCATTACATCCGCTTTTGCCCAAAACCGACACGGACTCCCTCGAATGGTCGGGGTCGTGGTCGCGGTGGACGACGAGGTGGTCGAGGCAGCTACGGTGGTGGAAGGGGCACTTACTCTGGAGGCAACAAGGCGCATCTGGCGGATGAAGGTGGGGACAATCAGCTGGCGGACATCACTCCATTTGAGAGAGAAGTTCTCGAGAAGATGCGCGGCTCCAAGCTTGGTTCTGGTGAAAGACAAGTCATTCCTGGGGCGCCGTCCACTACAGGAGATTACTGCACTTATTTCTCCCAAACCACTGCCGGTATACCTCCGCGTGCTCTTGCAACTGTCTCTCAGCCAGCTTGGATTATGGACTCTGGGGCATCTTGCCATGTCACGGGTTCCCGAGGTGAGTTCCGGGAATACTCTACTCTAACGCCGCCAGAGAGCATTCAGACTGCTGATGGTACCTCCAGGCCTGTTACGGGTAAAGGCACTGTTGATTGCACTCCTTCCATCACTCTATCTAATGTCTTACATGCTCCTTCCTTTCCTGTCAATCTTATATCTATTAGCGCCATTATCCTTGATCTAAACTGTATTGTTTCCTTTGATATTCCTAAGGTAACTTTTCAGGAGAAGGGAACGGGGAGACGACTAGGCACTGGCACATGGCATAAGGGTCTATGGTACTTGGACAGGAACGGTCTGGATAGAGCACTGGCATCTTTGGTTGCCAACACACAACCGGAAGTCCGTAGTCGAAGTGTCGAAGCCGAGCTGCTCCTCTACCATCAGCGTGTAGGACATTCTTCTTTTTCCGTTATTAGTCGTTTGTATCCGTCTTTATATCAAAAAGCAAATAAAGAGTTGTTAGTTTGTGATGCTTGTGAGTTGGGAAAACATACCAGAAGCTCCTATGTGAGTTCTGGGCATCGATGTTCTGCTGCTTTTGATATGATTCATTCCGATGTGTGGGGCCCTTGTCCTACAAACGGTGTTAACGGTTATAGATGGTTTGTTACTTTTATTGACTGCTCTACCCGCGTAACTTGGGTCTACCTGCTGACGAATAAAAGTGATGTTTTCGAGGCATTTCAAAGCTTCCATCAACGGGTAAGGACACAGTATAATGCTCGTGTTAAGTATTTCCGGTCGGATAATGGGACGGAATATACCCATAAGAGGTTTGCTGCGTATTTATCCTCTTATGGTATACTGCATCAAACCTCTTGTGCTTATACACCGGCTCAAAATGGTGTTGCCGAACGAAAGAATAGGCACCTGCTGGAGGTAGCTCGGACAATGATGCTGGCTATGAATGTCCCTAAATTTTTGTGGGGGCAGGCTATCTTGACAGCCTCTTATCTCATCAACAGGATGCCCTCTCAATTACTGAACTGGAAGACGCCTTTGGAAGTGCTCACGGGGACAACTGCGTACACCGTTCCTCCGAAAGTATTTGGTTGCGTATGCTTTGTCCACGATAACAGGCCTGGCGTTGGTAAGTTGGATCCTCGAGCAGCTAAGTGTGTCTTTGTTGGGTACACCGGGACACAGAAGGGTTACGTATGCTGGAGCCCGGTTGAACGGAAGCTGTTTGTAAGCATGGACGTTACATTCAGAGAGCTGGAACCTTATTATGGTTCGGACGAAGGTTCTGCGTTTGGGAACACGCCTCCCACAGCGGGTGTTAGACATGAGGGGGAGGTAGTACGCCCAAACGTAGTTGTCGGATCGGTACCTTGTCCTGTCGTGACAAACTGGAAGAAAGGGGGAGAAAGCATCGATGATACTGATACAGAGGATGAAGAAGACAATACGTACATTACGCAGGGGGAGAAGCAGACAAGGGAAAAGGAGCTCCAAGTTTACATAAGAAGACAGCAGACGTCCAGTACTGTGCCGTGCCCTGTGCCAAATGTGCCAAGTCCCTCGTCTACTCCTGCCCCAACTCCTGAAGATGTTACTCCCGTACCGGATCACTCGGATTCGGAAGCGGGTCTCTCCGACTCAGATGGTATGCTTTCTCCACCACCCATTGCTCCCTTAAGGAGGTCTTCTCGCATTAATGCGGGAAATGCTCCTATTCGTTATCAAGATTATGAACATGATATCGCCAACTACTTGTCTTATTCTAATATCTCTCCGACTTATCAAGCCTTCCTCACTTCGTTAGACTCCACTTCTTTACCTAAGAATTGGCAGGAAGCAAAGAAGGACCCAAGATGGAAAGCTGCAATGATGGAAGAACTTGGGGCACTAGAGAAAAATAAGACATGGGAGCTGGTGCCATTACCTGAAGGGAAGAAAGCTGTGGGATGCAAATGGGTGTACACAGTGAAGGAAACACCAGAAGGAAAAGTTGAGCGGTACAAGGCGAGACTGGTTGCAAAAGGCTATACCCAGACATATGGCATCGACTATGATGAGACTTTTGTCCCAGTAGCGAAGATGAGTACCGTAAGAACGCTGGTCTTCATTGCAGCAAACTATGGGTGGAAGCTACACCAGTTAGACGTAAAGAACGCATTTCTTCATGGAGACCTACAAGAAGAAGTTTACATGGAGACTCCTCCGGGGTGCTACTCTGTGTCAGATTCAGGTGAAGGAACGTCACATGGAAAAGTGTGCAAACTGAAGAAGTCGCTGTACGGGCTGAAGCAATCTCCTCGAGCCTGGTTTGACAGATTCAGAAAGGCTGTCACTGGCATGGGGTACCATCAGACAAATGCAGATCACACGGTCTTCCTCCAGCATTCAAGAGGCCACATAACTATACTTGCTGTATATGTGGATGATATAGTAATCACAGGTGATGATGCTGATGAGATCACTAAGCTGAAGACGAAACTCGCCAAAGAGTTTGAGGTGAAGGACCTGGGAGAGATGAGATACTTTTTGGGTATCGAGGTGTGTAATGGTGAACAAGGAATTGTTCTCTCACAAAGGAAATATGCACTAGATCTGCTGAAGGAGACAGGAATGCTGGGATGCCGAGCAGCAGTCACTCCAATTGACCAGAAGTGCAAGATGGGAGCAGAAGCAGGAGAGCCTGTTGATCGCGAAAGGTATCAAAGGCTAGTAGGCAGACTGATTTATCTAGGACATACTCGCCCTGATATCTCATTTGCAGTAAGTGTTGTAAGCCGCTATATGCATGATCCAAGAACGGGTCATATGGATGCAGTATTTCAGATCCTAAGATATCTGAAAGGGATGCCGGGAAAAGGACTGTGGTTCAAGAAGAATGGATGCACAGATGTTGAGGGATACTGCGATGCAGACTGGGCAAGCTGCATAGACGACAGAAGGTCTACCACAGGGTACTGTGTTTTTGTAGGAGGAAACCTGGTTTCATGGAGAAGCAAGAAACAGTCAGTGGTAGCACGGTCGACAGCTGAAGCAGAATACAGAGCAATGGCTCTAGGAGTATCAGAATTGCTATGGGTAAAGGCGCTGCTGACAGAGTTGAAGCTAGACAAGGGGACACCATTGCACCTTCGGAGCGATAGTCAAGCTGCAATAAGTATAGCGAACAATCCGGTTCAGCACGACAGAACGAAGCACATCGAGATCGATCGATTCTTCATCAAGGAAAAGCTGGAACAAGGGATACTGAAGATTGACTATGTTCGCTCAGAAGAACAAGTGGCAGACTGTCTGACTAAGGGTCTTAGTTCATTGAGTCTGTCAAAGCTATGTAACAAGATGGGGATGATTAATATCTATCGCCCATCTTGAGGGGGAGTGTTGAGAATCAA
Organism: Iris pallida; assembly: GCA_029216955.1. Taxonomy (NCBI): domain Eukaryota; kingdom Viridiplantae; phylum Streptophyta; class Magnoliopsida; order Asparagales; family Iridaceae; genus Iris; species Iris pallida. The sequence continues at coordinate 1,614,726 of JANAVB010010599.1, read as the reverse complement.
TAAGGGACTTTTAGTCCCACATCGGAATTTGTAGTATGTAGAGGAGCTAGACTCCCTATAAGTAGTGAAGTAGTCCATCAATAAAATCATCCCAACTATTATTTTCTACAGTTTGTACCTCGACAATCTATTAGTATGATAGTGCACTTTCGGATATCCAGTAATGTTTGATCTTCTGGAAAGAAAATGCTCTATAGTTGCCTGAATTGAAAATTGAAAATGACTACTCAACCCTAGAACGGGGTGGTGTTGAATAGGGTTGTTATGCAATTAACTACCAATAAAATTTCAATAATAACATAATTAGTGTCGAGAAAGTAACAAAGTTGACTTGTAGAACATACGAACCAAATACCAGCAGTATACCCTGGACCTGGTTAACCAATTGCTCTTAGCTATGCACTAAGCCGGTGGTACTAGTCCAGGGAAGATCATGTGAGCATTTTATACCTCTGGGCACGAGGTTCATATCACCTGCCTATACTTGACAACCCTATGCGGGCGGTTTGTATTGCTGGTATGGTAGTTTGAACCGCCCAATGTGCAACTTTTATGGTAAAATTTCCTTTTCCAATAAACCGTTTGACCCATTTCATCATATTTACATGCATATGTAAAGTGCAAATCCTATAGAATTGTCATGGTGTCACGCAATATACAATTCTTTTAAGTCTTTGACATGCAACGGCACGGCTTCAATGTAGTCCTTTTTTTTAGATAAAGGATGAGATCAAGGAGCTCCTAGCCAAATGTCATCAAGATAAAGCATAAGATCTAATTCTCAATGCGGTCTTGTATTGATGCCTTTAATTTTTTTCTCGAGTTGTTTTCTGTCGGAAATTCCCTGGTAGCTGTTGAGAACTAATAAGGGATTTAGTACCACATTGGAAAATGTAATATGAAGAGGAGCTAGACTCCCTATAAGTAGTGGAGTAGTCCATCAATAAAAAAAACACACAACAATTGTTCTCTACATGGTATCAAAGCCATAACCACAAATTTTTTTTTTCCAACCCCCTCCAAGCCGACGCCCCCCTCCTCCGCCCCCTCCCAAGCCGACGCCCCCCCGCCCCCCCACCGCACCACCCCTGCCCCGACGTCCACCCCCTGCCCACCGCCGCCGCCCCCCTGCCTACCGCTGCCGCCCCCCCTGCTGTCCACGCCCGCCCCCCTTTGCTGAACCCGACACCCCCCACAATCCCTAATTTGCAAGCGCGATTATGTGGACAATTATTCGAAGACGGATGGCTGTCAAATACTTTATTTGCACCTTCTGTTCCTAGATTACGTCCTCCGGAACAACAAATGCTTTATTTGTTTTTCGTTCTCGTTCTGCAAATTAAGATCTACATGCGTGTGCCAGTATTGGCCACGTTAGCAGCGCTTTCGTAAGGTCTATGTTGGAGACTTTACATAAAGACGAAGACGACGAAGCCGACGAAGACGACGACGAAGCTGACGAAGCCGACGAAGACGACGACGACGACGAATCAAAGTTGAAGTTGCCATAGATTCGATCCGTGGTAAACTGACAGCAGCAGAGATGAAGGCCTTGGTTGATAATATTTTATCTAAACAATTAACCGAGGCGACCCCACGTGTGATCCATACTGATGTGGATCTGTCACCCTACGAAATGGGGAAGCTGGACAAGCTGGAGACGAAGTTGGAAGGCACGTCCAACTACTTGAAATGGTCACGGCAGACACTATGGACGCTCAAGGGACGAGGCTTGGTTGGCTACGTCAATGGCCAAACCAAGGCGCCCGATGATCCCTCCTCAAAGGAGTTTGCTATTTGGGAAATTGTCAACAATATTTTGGCTGGATGGTTGACAGCCTCCTTGACCGACCAGGTGTCGGGCAAAGTAGAGGCAATGAAGGCTGCTGCTGATATATGGCGGACTTTGAAGGATATGTACTCAGGCTCCGGCAATCCTATGCGGGTCTTCCAACTGCAGGATGAACTTGATAGGGTGGTCCAGGACGACCGTACCATCTCTGAGTACGCCGCACTGTTGAAGAAATACTGGTCTGATCTGGATCACTATGATCCTCTTGGGATGGAAGATGCACAGGTCGAACCAGCATTTGCGAAACATTTCCAACAGTTCTTGGATTATATTTTGCGACAACGTATGATGAAGTTCTTGAAGGGTCTTCACCCTGCGTTTGAGCATAGAAGAAATGTGCTCCTAGCACAGCCCATGCTTCCAACCTTGGAAGAAGCCATAGCTGCCATGGCACAAGAAGAGGCTCGATTGAAATTGATGCCCAACAAGGGCTCTTTCCAGGGGGAGCAAGTCGCTGTTGACAAGTCTGCCCTTGCCGCCTTCAATCAGCCTCCCTCTGTGGCCGGTGTTTGCCACAACTGTGGTGACTCAGGGCATTACATCAAATTTTGTCCAAAACCTCTGTCGAGTGATCATAGACGGGGCCGCGGAGGACGTCGAGGTGGTAGAGGCGGTTATGGTGGAAGACGGGAAAATTATTCTGGCGGCCACAAAGCAAATCTGGCGGAAGACGGAGGCGAACATCACCTGGCTGAGTTAATCCCTCTTGAGAAAGAGTTCCTCGAGAGGTTATGCAGCACGAAGCTGGGTTCGGATGGCAGTCATGGGGCGTCATCTACCTCGGGGGATCACATCACTTGTTTTGCCCAAACCAACACAGGTATTCCTGCGCGTGCTCTTGCTGCAGTTGTCCACCAACCAGGTTGGATTATGGACTCTAGGACATCTCGCCATGTCACGGGGTCCCGCGGTGAGTTCCAGAACTATACTCACCTACCGACGCCGGAGTGCATTCAGACTGCTGATGGTAACTCCAGCCTTGTCATGGGTAAAGGCACTGTCGCATGCACCCCTTCTCTCACTCTCACCAATGTCTTACATGCTCCGTCTTTTCCTGTCAATCTTCTTTCTATTAGTGCCATTATTCTTGATCTGAACTGTACTGTTTCCTTTGACATTCCTACGGTGACTTTTCAGGAGAAGGGGACAGAACGACGACTAGGGACTGGCACATGGCATAAGGGGCTGTGGTACTTGGACAGGACTAGACTGGACAAAGCATTGGCATTTTTGGTAGCCGACACACCACCGAAAGATTCACGATGCAGTGTAGAAGATGAATTGCTACTCCACCACCAGCGTGTCGGTCATTCTTCTTTTAAAATTATTAGTCGAATATATCCGTCCTTATACCAAAGGGCAAATAAAGAGAAGTTATTTTGTAATGCATGTGAGTTGGGTAAACATACCAAAAGCACGTATGTGAGTTCACGTAGTCGAAGTTCAGCTGCATTTGATATGATAAATTCGAACGTATTGGGGCCTTGTCCTACAACCGGTATTAACGGTTTCCGATGGTTCGTCACTTTTATTGATTGTTACACTCGCGTGACATGGGTCTACCTTATGAAGAATAAAAGTGACGTCTTTGAGACGTTTCGAGACTTTCATCGCCGGGTAGAAACACAGTATGGCACTAAAATTAAGTGCTTACGATCTGACAATGAGACGGAGTATACAAATAAGAAGGGTGCTGAGTACTTATCCACTCATGGAATACTACACCAAACTTCATGTGCCTATACACCGGCACAAAATGGTGTGGCCGAACGGAAGAACAGACACCTGCTGGAGGTCGCACGGACAATGATGCTGGCTATGAATGTCCCGAAACACTTATGGGGGCAGGCGGTCTTAACAGCCTCTTACCTCATCAACAGAATGCCATCTCAGGTATTAGACTGGAAGATACCATTGGAGATGCTTACTGGTGCAACCACGTACACTGTTCCACCGAAAGTATTTGGGTGTGTATGTTTTGTCCAAGATAATAGGCCAGGAGTTGGCAAACTGGATCCTAGAGCGGTTAAATGTGTCTTTGTTGGCTACACGGCAACTCAGAAGGGATACGCATGTTGGAGCCCAGTTGAGCGGAAGATGTTTCTAAGCATGGACGTTACATTCAGAGAACTGGAACCATATTATGGTTCGGATGACGGTTCAGCATTTGGTGACACACCTAACACAGAGGGTGTTAGATGTGAGGGGAAGAAAATAAGTCTATCTGTGGTGGTCGGATCAGTCCCATGCCCGGTCGTAGAAAACTGGACGAAAGGGGGAGAAAGCAGTGACTCCGATACAGAAGATGAAGAAGATACATATGTTAAACAGGAGGAGCAGCAGACAATGGAAAAGAAGCTCCAAGTCTACAGAAGGAGACAGCAGAAGTCCAGTACTGTGCCTGTACCGTGCCCTGTGCCTACTGTACCAAGTCCCTCGTCCACTCCTGCTCCAATTCTTGAAGATGTTGCTCCCGCACAGAATCAATCTGATTCTGATGCAGATTTCTCTGACTCTGATGGTATGATCTCTCCACCACCTATTGCTCCCTTAAGGAGATCTTCTCGCATCAATGCGGGTAAGGCTCCTAGTCATTTTGATAATTATGAACATGATATTGCCAACTACCTGTCTTATTTTAACATTTCTTCGAATTATCGAGCCTTCATTGCATCATTAGACTCTACTTCGTTGTCCAAAAGTTGGCAGGAAGCAAAGAAAGATCCAAGGTGGAAAGCTGCAATGATGGAAGAATTTGGGACACTGGAGAAAAGTAAGACGTGGGAGCTGGTTCCATTACCCAAAGGGAAGAAAATTGTGGGATGCAAATGGGTGTACACAGTAAAGGAGACGTCAGAAGGAAAGATGGAACGATACAAGGCGAGGTTGGTGGCAAAGGGATACACACAATAATATGGCATCGACTATGATGAGACGTTTGCTCCAGTAGCAAAAATGAGCACCGTAAGAACTCTGGTCTCCATTGCAGCAAACTATGGGTGGAAGCTATACCTGTTAGATGTGAAGAATGCCTTTCTCTATGGGGATCTACAAGAAGAAGTGTACATGGAACTCCCGCCAGGGTGCTACGCTACAGAATCAGACGGAGGGACGTCGCATGGAAAAGTGTGCAAACTAAAGAAGTCACTATATGGGCTCAAGCAATCTCCTCGAGCCTGGTTTGACAGATTCAGAAAGACTGTTACAAGCATGGGATACCATCAAGCAAATGCAGATCATACGGTCTTTCTTCAGCATGCAAGAGGCCACACCACTATACTTGCTGTATACGTGGATGATATAGTAATCACAGGTAATGATGAAGCCGAGATCGCTAAACTGAAGTCAAAACTCGCGAAGGAGTTTGAAGTGAAGGATTTAGGAGCGATGAGGTACTTTCTAGGTATCGAGGTGTGTGAAGGCGAACAAGGAATTGTTCTCTCACAGAGAAAATACACACTAGATCTGCTGAAGGAGACATGGATGCTGGAATGCAAAGCAGCAGTCACTCCAATTGACCATAAGTGCAAGTTGGGAGCAGAAGCAGGAGGAGCCAGTTGATCGTGAAAGATATCAACGACTTGTAGGAAGATTGATTTATCTGGGGCACACTCGCCCTGATATCTCATTTGCGGTGAGTGTAGTAAGTCGCTACATGCATGATCCAAGAACGGGTCATATGGATGCAGTGTTTCAGATCTTGAGATATCTGAAAGGGACGCCGGGGAAAGGGCTATGGTTCAAGAAGAATTGATGTATAGAAGTCGAGGGATACTGCGATGCAGACTGGGCAAGCTGCATAGACGATAGAAGGTCTACCACGGGATATTGTGTCTTTGTAGGAGGAAACTTGGTCTCATGGAGAAGCAAGAAACAGTCTATGGTAGCACGGTCTACAGCTGAAGCAGAATACAGAGCAATGGCTTTAGGAGTGTCGGAGTTGCTGTGGGTGAAAGCGTTGCTGACAGAGTTGAAGCTGGACAAGGGAGCACCGTTACGTCTTCTGAGCGATAGTCAAGCTGCAATAAGTATAGCTAACAATCCAGTTCAACACGACAGAACGAAGCACATCGAGATTGATCGATTCTTCATCAAAGAAAAGCTGGAACAAGGGATACTGAAGATTGATCATGTTCGCTCAGAAGAACAAGTGGCAGACTGTCTGACTAAGGGTCTTAGTTTAGTAAGTCTGTCGAAGCTATGTAACAAGATGGGAATGATTAATATCTATCGCCCATCTTAAGGGGGAGCGTAGAGAACTAATAAGGGATTTAGTCCCACATTGGAAAATGTAATATGAAGAGGAGCTAGACTCCCTATAAGTAGTGGAGTAGTCCATCAATAAAAAAACACACAACAATTATTCTCTACAGTAGCTTATCTGCACCTATTGACAATGTCTGGTGGCCAATAGTTTTATGGTAGTGACATCATCAAAATATTCTTGGGAATTACATAAATGTCATAATTGTATATTTTCCACATTGATTAAATCAATAGAATGTCACACTATTATCTTGTAAAGGTATTGTTTATTGGAGAACAATGCATAATCTGTATGTTCTATTGGTCCATTTGTCTGGTATAATAATTGTTTTGCTTGTGATACGAATTACATGAACTATCTCCCAATATCTCAATAAATTTTTTCGTCGTGCATTATTAGAAGCTTTTGAATTTATTTTGTATTCTTAGTTGTTTCTCAATATAGATATCTTCGATTTTGTCAAGTTGTTAGTCCTCAAATTGTGATTTTTTGGGTGGTGGTGGTGGTTGTGGGGTACTAGATCTACGATAAAATTGACGAGCTTGTTTGGTGTCAACATTCTGAATCAAATCAAACTTGGACATTAGAAATAAGCTGAGCATGCACTGTACAGGTTTTGGTGATAGTTTACTTGTTATCCTATGTCTGGCGAGGCAGAATTGTGTTGGTCTATGGCTTTTAGAGACATGGGAGCATATTGGAGATCTATTTATCTGTTAGTTACATAAGTCTTGATTACTTTTTGTTAGCATGTTAAAAGAACTTGTGAAGGTGTAAAATTGTTGTTGAACTTTTTGCCATTGCTAAGTATCTATGATGATTAAGAAAATATCTTCTTTCCTTCCTATAGGTTTTTGGATGGCAATAGGTTTCTTTTATCTATATTTGAACATCAGCATGCTATGGCCTAAGTCTGAGTTAGTTGAAGCTACTGTATAGTATATTTTTTTCCTGCATGTTTTCTATTACTCAGCCAGTCAACTATTGGAGTAGAATTTATAAAGAAATGGATTCATGTCCTTGTAGACTAACACTTTTGGAATGAAGACTTTCTTTTTGTTCTACTACTCAACTAGTCCAGTATTATGTCAAAAAACTAACCGGTGTGGTGACACAGGCTTAAGACTAAGGACTTCTTTTTTTGTATCAAAAAGAGGCAAAATTGAGTAAATTTTAAGCGACTTTGCTGTTTGGCAAGAGATTCTGTGCAGAGCTTGGTAGGTCAGTCTGTTGCCAAAATGAATGAGCATTGACGGAAAATGGTGTTCTGACCGTTGTTAGCCATTCGGCAAACGGAAAAAAATGGGGACAACAAAAGTACAAGTATAAATCGGCTCAATGCAAATAGAATACGTTCAAAAATTCGGTCAAATATTCAAAAAAAATATATATTGAGGTTAGAAACTTCACATTCTTAAATATGTTGTTAAATTTGGTTAATTAAATAGGTTCGCAACACGTTTTTTGGTGCCAAATTTTTCAATAATTTATACGGATAACATTTAAAACTTTGCATGCTTAAAATTTATGTACTGATTTGGGATCTGTTAAAAATATGCAAGTATTATACGTTTATGAAAGATACTGAAGTTTTATTCGGGTGATTGCTAACAAGGGTTCTGACAAGTGGCATTCCATGCTTGCTATTCTTGTTTCTATCTTGGGCTATTAGATGTTTTGAAGGCTGATCAATTGATCAATATCTGGTTCTCATTAGTTTATCTTAATACGTAGGTACCTGGAGGAGGAGCAGGTTCACGTCCTGGACCTATAGGTGTGTTCTCAGAGGGTTCTTTGAATCCTTATGCTGACGACCCTTATGCATTTGACTAAGGGTAAGTCCATGCTAGATTTTTATTCTCTTTTTTCAAAATTGATCCACTTGTTAAGTTGAGCTACTCATAATCTGAACAATCAATGCAGTTCTAATTGTCTCTATGAAAATGCTACTAGAAGTTCCCTCCAGTTATAGTTTCAATCAAGGTTCACAGTATCGGTATCGGAATCGGTATTGGACTATTCCTATGAGTATTGGTATCGGCGATGTCGGTAGTATCGGCGATTTCGGATCGGAGTATCGGATGTTTTGGTATCGGAAAACAAATAATTATTTACATTTAAAAATATATATTTTATACATTTAGGCATAATTTTAAGTATTTTCAGTGTTATTTCTTAGTAGTTTTGAAATTAAATGAGATAGTGGTCACCCTTACCGATTGATTTACAAATAATAAATTGAATTTCTTCTTTTACATGCGTTTACAACCTTATTATGCTTTAAACCATTGCTGATTTGTCTTTTTGGTTTAATTTTCTTTACCGAATTGACCGGAAAAGTCACCCCTAATGTGGGTATCGGTCAGTATCGGGTATCGGATCGGGACATGCCAAACCGTATCGGTATTGGCCGTATCGGATCGGTATCGGCCGATACTTTAAACCATGAACTTTGAATTCCTTCCCGACCGAATAGTAGGATTGTAAATTAATGAAACTAGAATAAGTATAGCCTATGTGTCTCATGATCAATATCAAAACATGACCAGCCTGATAAAAGACAGTGGAGGCACATGCCCTTTGTTACTCTAAGCAGATTGTAGGTTCTATGAGCAGGACAATGATATATTTCTATGCATTTATGAGCAGGACAATGATATATTTCTATGCATTTATCTATGCATACATGCCAAGTCTACTATGTAGCTCGTGTTTTATTTGGAGTGGTCCATTATGAACATTCTTACGGTTATGGTCCCAACATTAGTGATACACAACTATTAATCACAAAAAATAGGAGGGATAATTCTTCAGAATCTGGAGTTGACACCCTTTACATCAGTGGATTTGGTAAAATAGTAATGGCAGTAATTTGCTCTGTTGATTACCATGAAACTTTGTGTGTGCATGTGTGTACTCGTCAAGTGGCTACAAATCTGGATCAGGAATATAATTCGTTGGGCTTGAACCCATAATAGTTGGCCATCTTAAAATTGTTTGCATTCCCACATTGTCAGATTGCTAATTGAATTCTTTGTTTTGTATCTCAGAAGCAAGTTTTGTCGGACTTGAGACGGCACCACGCACATCATTTGCCTTCATATAAAGGAGGACTCTGGAACTGTAGTAGTAGGATTATAAGATGAAATTGCTGGTTGTGTTCTACTGGCAACCTTTTTTTTGGGAAAATTCGGCAGGTACCTTGAATTGTGAAATTGTTCTGTTGTGGACGGTCAGTTGGATTCTGCAGGCCAATTTGTATAAGCAGTTTGAAAAATTCCTAGTAAACATAATATTGAGGATGGTCTATCCAAGTACTTAAAGTCCCTATCGCTAATATATTGTCTTTACGTGCCTTCAGCAATTTGACCAGTATATTTATATTGGCAATCTAGAGTAAGAGGTTCAAAGTACAGTGCTTGCTAGTAGAACAGCAAAGTAGTAAGATTTTTACTCCTATATATATGTGTGTCGGTTTAGAAAGTGGGAGGAGAAATATGATATGAAAGTTGTATCGTGTAGATACAGGATCCATCTTCTGCATTATCTCAATTGGTTTGGCCTATACCTTTTTTTCGGCCTTTAGTGATACCGATTGAATGATTGATTGATTGATTGTTGTTTCTACTCTTTTGCTCTAGAAACATAATTTTGAAGCGGTTCAATCATCAATCTAATGTATTCTTGGGAAGATACCTACGATCGATATTGAAAACATGGTTCAGTCAACTGATCTGATACTAGATATCCAAACTGCCACTATGCTACATGTTGGAATATGTGTTGGATATTCCTATTAGTATATTTAGTATGTTGGAATATGTCATAGGATATTTCTATAGAGTTAATGTAATAAGGAGGTTGTAAGGCTATATATAGCCAAGAGATTATCAATAAAATATAACAATCATTACAACGCTACCAAATCTTAATTTCTTGTATGTTGCCAATAATCTCAAGTGGGGAGACCTAAGCTGCTGCATGTCTATCATTTTGATTCATTCCCAAAGTCCAAGCATGATATGGAATCGACAATTACTACAACATCTCCCACAAGCAGGACCAATGACTCTATTATATATGATGCATTTTTTTTTATTTTATTACAACTTCTCAGGGTTTCTTTGGACAAATTATACATGGATAATATATATCTGGTGCTTCGGCATATCATGTACTCTGCGTCAATGCAGTACAACCGACCGACCCAACTTAGCTTGGATCAAGTTGAACACTATAAAATACCTCATCCCTTTGGATTTTCCAAAAGTCTTATCATTTTAATATTTCCCTCCAAAATGGTGGAAAATAAAACTGATATTTCAATCATGTTATGATTTTTGGTAATTTTAATCAATTTAAAACTATTTAAATCAATGATTTGTGATTTTGATGTTTTGCTAGTGAAATCCTAGAGACTGCATGACCTAGAGACTAACCATGACCACGGGGACCTAACCATGTGATTAGGATGACTAATTTTAACTTTTTAGCCTAGGGGTATTTGGTCATTTGGTTTCTTTGAGTTATTTGTTATTTATTGGATTGATGTATGTTATTTTTGACTTTTGCTAGTTGTGACTTAAGAGACTAGCCTAGAGTTTGACCTTGACTTTGATGACCTAGTTAGCATGGTGTGGGACCCTAGTCTAACTTAAGTTGACCTAAGTTGACTTGAGTGTGGCTAAGTTTCATGGAAAGATTGGGTGTTTAGTGCATTTGGACTTTTGGCTAAGAGGTTGAGCTAGCTAGCTAATGATCTTGGCCCAAAGTCCATTCATGTGAAACCCTAACCCTAATTCTCTACATGGCCAGCCACAACAGCCCAAGAGTGACCTAATTTCAGCCTATATAATATCCCTACATGACCACTTGCCTCTTTTAGAACACCCCCTTTAAGAAACCCTAATTTCTTCCCCAAATTGTCAAATCTCACCATTCTTCCACCAAATTGATCCCAATCTTTTGCATTAGACTCCATTTCTGGATTAGAGGTTCAAGGAGGCTTGCTTGCAAGGAGTGGAGCTCATTTGGACATTACTTGAGGAAGGGGACCTCTCTATTTTAGGGCTTTTTTATTGAGATTGATTCTCAATAGGTAATCCCTTCAAATCACCTCTAATGCTTGATTTCTTTCCATAGATGCATCCATCTAGGTGTCCCCTAGCTGTAGAGTGAGTTTGGTGAAAATTTGTATTGATTTGATGTCCGTATCGGACATGTGTCAGTGTGTATATGAATGTGTTTGATGAAATGCCTAAACCAATATTTTGTTCTTTTTTTTTCAAAACTATTTTAACAAAATTTTAGATCTAAATGTGTGTTTTGATTTTCGTGTGCACTTGGCATACTTTCGTGTCGTGTCCGTGCCCAAAATTGGCACGGACACGCAACACGTGCAGTATGTTCGATGCCCTGCATCTCGGGTGTCCTAGCGGACACGACACGAAATATTTTGACATGAAACTTCATGGATACGTGGGGGCCACCACTAAAACCATGTCCATGAAGTTTTGTGAGCCTTCGATCAGTGTGCGCGAAGAAATCGCGTGTGCACTGGTCTGAGCCTTTCGTGCACAGTCAAGAAATCGACTCTGATACGCCTTGGTAACTTTCGACACGACACGTGTGGACACGATACAGACACGTGTGCACGCAACCCTATGCCTGGCGAATACCTAGACACAAGTACGAGCTTAGATGTGTCGTGTGTCGCGTGCACGAGCCTGTGTCCTCGCTGCATGAGGCAGTTCTGTGCACAGACTCGTGTCTGTGTGTTTTTGATGTTTGGATACGTTGTATCCCACTTTATGGACACGACCCTACCTGTGAAACATGCTCATGTGTACACGACACAATACCCACTATTAATTTGATGTTTTGCTGAGTTTTCGAATTCAGAATTGGGTTTTCTCCTCTTTCTCTGATACATGATGTTCTTTATATAATTTAGGGTTTTAAAATATAATTTAAATGTTAAATTATGGTTAATTAGATGTTATTTATATATGTACATATCAGAGATTCATGTGGGCTTAACTGGAAATCGAATGATGCATGTTGGGTTCGGTTTGGGGTTTTCGAAGGCCTGATACTCTAAATGTTCTAATACATTAATATGTTCTCTGTTTATGTACTGAGTTTAGGCTTCATATTAGTATATGCTATACTCTACTGTGATGTAAGTTATATACATTTTCATTTCCTGAAATAAAGCTTGATACTCCTTGTTAAAACCTGGAACTGATACCTAACACTGAGACTTTGGGTTTTGAAATAAGATGAGATGTTTAAATCTTAGTTGGCTTGAACCTGAGATTTAGGTTTTACATCCATGAATGATATGTAATATAGATGGCTGAACTTGTTTTCAAGCTTCATACATATATTTCCTGAGAATATGCATGTGTATATTGAGTATAGGCATGATATTACGTTAGATATGTAATGTCCTTTATTGTAGGATACTAAACTATGTTAGGGTTCGATGTTGATATGTTAATACATTAGATTGTAATCTACAGTACAGTAGATGCTAATCTGAGATCATGTTGATGGTGTTGGTGTGTGCGTGACTGAGTTTTCCTGCAAACTGAACCTTACTATGCAAACTGAGATACATATACCTATTAACCTTACCTATCCAATTACACATAGCCATGTAACCCCTTCATTATAATCTGAACATACATCACCATGTAACCCCTATGACATACACACATGTACACACATACTCTCACACCCTAAATCTTGACACTAACTTGTATGTTGACACCACACACACTATGTATATATTGCTACTCATATGTTAACCCTTTGCATGTACCTCCCCTTGACACCCTTCACACTGTCCATACCCCATGTACATGTGACACTCAATACACACCCTATATATACATGACAGTATACATACCATGCTAGCATAGTTTACATTTTCCTATTGCCTTGTATATAGGAATTAGCCCATATGTGTATGCCTACCTATTGTGTGTGTGTATATATATATATATATATATATATATATATATATATATATATATATATATATATATATATATATATATATATATATACACTTGTGTGTTGACAGTTGGTTTTGACCTTGTGATTGTGTGTGAGTGCTAGGCTAGACTTGGTTAGGCTTAGTAAGACTTGATTGGGCAAGGACTTGACCTAGTTGACCTAGTTTGACTAGTGTAGTTGACCAGAGTTGACCAAGGGTTGACTTTAGTCTAGATTGACCTAAATATCATGTAGAATGCATTGTAATGTTCTATATTACCATTCTGGACATGTTGTGACTTGTGTTGCTCTAAATAGGAGTCAGACACCTCATTTCATATAGTATATTCTCTTCGGACATTTAGATATCAGGCGAGTACATTCTCTGACCGTTTCATACTAGCTAGAACTTATATTCTTGCTCTAGATTACTTTACTTGATGCTGGCACGTTGGTAACACGGATTGGTACTATATGGATCTTTTTATGAGATGTTGAGCATCGGTTACATTATGTCATGTGTGTTTCATTTACATCATGTATCTCAATGCTTTCACTTTTTCATGCATCCTTTGGTGAATCATGAATCCTTATATTCACAAAGCCCTCATGAATCAATTCACGTGCTCTCGTTTATGAGGCAGTAAAATTATGAATCTTAACATAACTTGTCTCGATCTTTGTGTATTTATTAGGGATGGGGGAGTAGAACTAAACATGTGAATAATTTCAAAGTAGTGTAGTCATGAATCAACTCTGTAGTATAGTCATGAATCACATCCAGCTGTTCAGATGTTTATCTTGTACTTTGACTCACTAGTCACTGATAGTTCTCTACTTATAGTAGATATTTCCATTACAATTATCTCTTTTACTTCATGTACATACTCTCAGTTTTTCATGTATCTTACTCTTGTGCATGCTTATATTTTCTAACATGTTATGAACTACGTGAGATGTATTGTGCTCGCTCATGTCCTGACTGGACCTGTTGAAAATATTACAGAGGATGAGGATGGGGCCTTCTGCACCACCTCCTATGGAGCAGCCTTAGACGACACTTGCGACCTGAACCTCCAGCAGGATCCATTAGCAGTAGATGATGTTACCCCCATAGCTTAGGATTTATCTTCTTTTCTGTTGTCTATCTCATTTGGATACTTTTGTATATATTTAGGATTTTGAGTTGTTTGGACGTTGTGGAGATGTTATCTTAGACACTTAGATTTGTCTCTTGTTTGTATTTCATTTTATGGATTCAGATCATATCTATATATCTTATCGTACTTCTACCTTAGTTGTGATTGAGATTGTACATTCTATATTGTTCCTCCATTCGGAGAGTATAAACTGTACAAGTACCTTTAACTGTTAGATGTATACGTATGTGACCTAGGACATCATTCTACCACCGATACTGCGACGTAGGCAGGACGTACCCACTTCTCGTGCCCTTACACTAGATGCGGGTCGTGACATAGCGACTTAATATAAATGTGTCCAGTATCGTATCTCCGCAGCAGATACAGTTAGACATAATATGAAACATAACATAGTGATTGTGTCAATCTCCGTACTGTTTAGCCTAGTCTGCACTAGTTAGAACTTAGCATAACCAATCATACAATTAACGCAGCCAACCAATAAATCTTAACATATGCATAGGGTGGCAGGCTCTGCGCCTACACCCAATTCTACTCTTAGACCACCGGCCCTATATCTATATGAATGTCACGGTATTTCGCACCGTAATAGACTTGGCATATTTATGTGTAAGACTACAATCGCTCCGGTACGGGTTGCTAGTCCAGTATCCGAAGGATCCCAAACTTACTGATATCATAGCTTATCACAACACTCGGCCGGTCGCAACCCGTCCTAATGAAGGTCACCATAAATACCATATATAATCCCCTCATAGGTCGAACGGTTCCGGTGTCCCGGTTGTAACCGTTCGAGGGAAGCCGCACCCGTGTACGTGCCATCCAAGTCCATTGACTATGCAATACATGCCATAGCATACAAGTCATATCAATCCAACCAATCTTACGTTCCATAACGTAACCCGTCGTCTCTATTTCAAGTCCCATCGACCTTATGCCCTAACACATCTGTATTGATGTACGACGCCCAACGACTTAGACTTCTCGTATCTTATACCCAACACGTTCCACTCATAAGTTATGTTGCCCGTAGCAATTGTGCCACAACTGCATACTATAGAGCCTAAAAATCAAGTTGCGCCATTATTTTGAAGCTCAGAAATCAAGTTGCGCCACATTTATTGAACTGCGCCTAATATCAGATTGCGCCTAATCATACCGCGCCTGAGCCAACGTGGCGCCTGACATAAAGTCTCATCATTATCTAACAACTGACAGCACAGAGATTGAGGGAAATCCGTTCGAATCCCGTGCGAAGCGGCACTCGAGAAGATTTTGTCAGCATGTAATTAATGCTGACAGCTAGTTCGCACAAGTCATTGAGTGGCACGAGAATTAATCAGTACAGTACAGAAGACCTAGTCAAATGCGCCAGTTATTGAGTTGCGCCTATGCGGAGCCTGACTAGTTGGCGCCACTTGATCAACCCTTATCTTAAAACAGGGTGACGTGGCGTGCAAGCCACCATTCGTGCAAGTTGCTACATTGTGCCCATGCGTAACCTGATGAAGCTCGCGCAAGGTGACCAAACAGTGTTCAGAACAGAGTGACGCGACGCACAAGCACTACTAAAATATGCTTTATTAGCGACGTTGTTTAGCGACGGAATAAAATACCGTCGCTAAATATGTAATATAGCGACTCCCTTCTATTGACATCGCAAATCGTCGCTGAATAGCAACGTTCAGCGACAGTAGATAAATTACATCGCGGAATAGCGACGTTCAGCGACATATTATTAAAATATGTCGCCATATATTAAAAGGTTGCGACGTTTAGCGACGTAAACTGTTGACGTCGCTAATTTTTTTTACTTAGGGCACAATTCTGTTTCCTTTTTTTTTCCTCACTCGAAAATTTCATATTTTTCATTCCCTCGAGCTCTCGGCGACTCCCTCCCCCCTCCGGCGACTCCCTCCCCCCCCGGCGACTCCCTCCTCCCCCGGCGACCCCAACCCCCCGTCGAGCTCCTCCTCCCCCAATCCGAGCTCCTCCTCCTTCTCTCCGGTAAACCCTAACACTCCTCCTCCTCCTCCTTCTCTTCCCCCCCTACACACACACGGACACACAGACACACACACATGGACACACACACACAGACACACACGGACACACACACAGCTATTGTGTGTGTTTTGAATTCATAGGTTCGATTTTGAGGCTCTTTTGAGTCCTCATTAGGAAGTTAGGATGGATTTGATATCACCCATGGAGAAATTCCGAGAGTGGCTAGGATGGGTTTATGCCTAATAGGCTATTTTGTCTTCTAATTTCAGATTTATATATGTTAGAGAATATATTAGCCATGGTTAGGATGTCCCAAGTGGTTTTTATTTGAATACATGTGTTAGTATCTATGTATTTTTGGCCTACAAGTCACTTTTGTAGGTGGATACATGAATTTTGGTATATATTATATATGTAGACTGATTTGGGGGTTATTGTACACACACACACACACACACACACACACACACACACACACACACACACACACACATATATATATATATATATATATATATATATATATATATATATATATATATATATATATATATATATATATATATATTGATGTGTGTTGGTAGTGCCTTGAGGTGGTAGTGCACTTGTGAGTGTGCTTGAGAGTGGTGTTAGTTTGTATGTGTGTTTTGTTAGTGAGAAGTGAGAGAGTTAAGTGTGTTATGTGTTGTAGAGAGGAGTATGTTTGTTTGAGTGCTTGTGAGTGTATGTGATATAGGGAGAATTTAGATATAGAATGTGAGGGTGTTAGTATGTGTGATAGAAGGGGGGATCATAGCATAATGGCTGCAGGATGGAGCAGCAGCAGCTACAAGTAGCTGCAGTGGCAGCTGCAGTACATGGCAGTAGGGTAGCAGCATGCAGGGTGCACCTGCGGCAGCGGCTAGGCAGCAATTGCAGCAGTAGCAGCTGCAATAGGCAGCGGCAGCGGCTAGTTCCTATATATATATGTTAGAGATAAATGTTAGGATATCTAGGATACGTAAGATGTTAGAGGATACGTTTAGTATCCTAAGTTAGCCAGTTAATATGTTAGAGTTAAGATAGTATCCTAGGATTCTAAGTAGTATCTTAGGATATTGGTTGATATTATATTCAAGTCTTGTCAATAATGTCTTTGACTTTGTCATGGGGTCTTAGATATCGGTTGTAGGTGACATTATATATATATGGTCTGGCGATATCGAAACGAATCTAGTGTGTCTGAATGAGATATTGGTTGTAGGTGACATTATATTCATGGGGTCTACTTGACTTTGTCATTGGGTCGTAGATATCGGCTGTAGGTGACATTATATTCAAGTCTTGAAAATTGATGTTAATTAAGACAATTTTCAACTTGACCCTGGCGATATCGAAACGAATCTAGTGTGTCTGAATGAGATTGGCATCAGTAAGAATCGATAGCGTATGTGTACACGTTGGATGCATAAGAACTTATGTGCGATACAGCATGGTTATTAGTAACTGTCCGCTACTAATGTGTGTCCCATAATAATGTTGGCACATTTTATTTTGAGTAATTAACAGCTTCTTCGTAGTTTAGTCTTCTGTTCTTCAGATTCTTTTCTCTCAGAAGATCAAGGGCTTCCTCCTTCTTGAAGACTGTAGCAGTCACCGGTGTTCCCTGCATAAAGTCGGCGTCTTCCTGCTTAGTGTCTTCGAGTCTGTACTGGTCTAGGTATTTCTGTAATCACTAAAGGATGGATGATAACTTAAAGCATAAATCGAAAATCAAGTCATTCAGAACGGCATACCGGCGGTATGCTCCGGCATACCGGCAGTATACCGTTTTCGCGTCCAGAAAAGTTTCTGTGACAAAAAGCGGCATACCGGCGGTATGCTCCGGCATACCGGCGGTATACCGTTTTCGCGTCCAGAAAAGTTTCTGTGACAAAAAGCGGCATACCGACGGTATGCTTCGGCATACCGGCGGCATACCGCTTTTTGGACTCCAGAAAGTTGCTGTCTCGAAATGTCGGCATACCGACGGCATGCTGCGGCATACTGGCGGCATGCCGTTTTTAGCAACACAATAGTTGCTGTGATTTTTGTCGGCATACCGACGGTACGCTACAGCATACCGGCGGCATGCCGTTTCTAGCAGCTCTATAACTTTCTGTGACTTCTGTCGGCATACCGGCGGTATGCTCCGGCATACCGGCGGTATACCGAATTTTGAATACTCAGTTTTCGATTTAATCTGACATGCATTAATGGCCGCATTTAATGCTCTTGAACGGTCATAAATATGACCGTTACTATTTGGACGGCATACCGGCGGTATGCCGCGGCATACCGACGGCATGCCGGTCTGCGTACATTCAGAAGCATTAAATGCCACCCACTCTTGGTTTTCTTATAAAAGGAAGCTCTCTCTCTCTTGAGCTTCTTTACCAACTCCTTCATAAATTTTCCAACAACCAAGAGCTCCACCATTAATACTCTCCAAAGCTTTTTATTGTCATCCTCTCCCTAAGTGCTAGAGTATTAAAGAGTTGTACACTTTCGATCTTCAAGTGTTAGAAGATCAACAAGCTTTCTTTCTCTGTTGTTTGAAGTTGGCGAGCCTTCGTAAGAAAACTCGTGTGTAGAAGTTGGCGAGTCTTCGGATCCAAACTCGTGTTGAAGTTGGCGAGTTCTTCGGATCCAAACTCATGTGTACTATTTGGATAATAGTGGATTAAAGCCGGAGAGAGTTCCGGGACTGGATTGCCTCAAAAGAGGATACCAGGATACATCCTTGCGTTTGCGTTTGATCTTTCTACTCTTTTCTTTAAATTGCCTTTATTGCATCAATTGTTATAGTTTATATTTTATTTCCCTATTCACCCCCCCTCTAGGGTTCTACAATTGGTATCAGAGCTTTGTTCTCTTGATTTGGATTTACTTCCTTGAGTGATCCATGGCCTCTAACCCTAGCGTCAGCACGTTTCACAATGAGGGACACTCCACAAATAGGCCTCCCCTATTTGATGGTACCAACTATAACTACTGGAAGATTAGGATGGGCATTTATCTCAAGTCCATAGATTTCGACTTATGGGATTGCGTGATAAATGGCCTTCCTACTCCTTCCAGAGCTATTGAGGATATTGCTTCTGACACCCTTCGGGAAACACTTGCCGAAAATATTAAGAAGCTTGCTTGTCGAGATGCCAAGGCAATGAATGCTCTTTATTGTGCCCTTGACAGTAGTGAATTCAATCGGATCTCTACTTGCAAGACTTCCAATGAGATTTGGAAGTTACTTGAAGTCACTCACGAGGGAACTTCACAAGTGAAGGAATCCAAGATTAGTAGACTCACGCAAGAATATGAGTCTTTTAAAATGAAGCATGATGAATCTATTGCAAGCATGTTTACTCGTTTTGGTGACATTATTAACCCTCTCTCTTCTCTTGGAAAGGAATATCCCGCTCATAAAAAGATAAGGAAAATTCTTAGAGGATTGACGAAAGCTTGGAGTCCTAAAGCTACCGCAATCATTGAGGGGAACGATCTAACCGTCATGAACCTAGAGACCCTCATGGGTAAGCTAATGACTCACGAGCTCGACATGAAGGATCAAGAGGAATCCTCCATTCAAGAGAAGGAGAAGGAGAAGACCAAAGAAAAGGAGAAGACTTTCGCTCTCAAAGCTTCAAGGTCCTACTCCAAGGATAGCTCCGACGACAATGAGTCGGATGACGATGAAGAAATAGCTCTCACAGCTAAGCACTTCCGGAAGTTCTTAAAGTTCAACAAGGCCAACCGCTCTAGACGGGACAATGAAGAAGACTCGGCATGCTATCAATGCAGAAGACCCGGACACATCAAGAGGGATTGTCCGATGATACGAAAAGACTCAAGCAAGTACGAGAAACCTAGCAAGGGAAGCTCATCCTCTAGAAAGTTCGCCAACACTAGCATTTGGTGTGAAAGCGACGCAAGCGACTCCGACAACGACAAAGAGTGCAAACACAATGCCAACGTCTGTCTCATGGCAATCGATGAGGTACTTGATGATTTCTCTTTAAACACTCTTACCTATGATGATTTGGAGAAAGCCATTCTTGAATTACATGAAGAACACAAAGGTGTTCGGAATAAATACAAGAAATCTCTCAAGGAGGTTGAGGCTCTTCAACTTGAAGTAGAGAGGCTCTCAAACATCATCATTGATGTGAAGGAAAAATCTCCTATTTCCGACACGGATGAAATGGAGTCTTTGCGACTCAAATTTCAAGAATCTCTTGACACCATCAAGAAAAAGGATGATGAGATTCAATCCATGAGAAGCTCCTATGAATTTGCCATGCGCAAATGTCAAGATGCTAATAGAAGAGAATATTCCACCTCTATTAAGTATAATGATCTTCTTACACGAAGTAAGAATTTAGGTAATAAGAATACCACTCACATGCATGCTCCAAGACACCCTCACACTCATCACAATGCTAGGCACAATCATTACATGAACACTACACACAACTCCTTTTCTAACACAAGAAAAGGACCCTTTGTCAAGAAGAACACCTCTCATCATGCTTTTTACTATCATCATAACACTCATGGTAGAACTTCTCACACTAGTAACTCACACATGCACAACACTCACACTTCTTCTTCTAAATCTTCCTTGATGTGCAATTATTGTGGTTTGGTAGGTCACACTTCTAACTTTTGTTATACAAGAAAACAAATTAACATGAGAGTTCTTAAGTGGGTTCCTAAGACTAACACTCATGGACCCATAAGATCATGGGTACCAAAATGTTCATCTTCAACTTATGTTGTAGGTGACGAATCCTTCTCATGCTAGAAGCAAATGGATTCTCGATAGCGGTTGTTCACGGCACATGACCGGTGATGCTTCACTTTTTACAACGCTATCGATGAAGAAAGAAGGACACGTCTCCTTCGGTAACAATCTTAAAGGTTATATTATTGGAAATGGTAATATCGGTTCTCCTTCTTACCCTTGTATTAATAATGTATGTCTTGTTACTAATCTCAAGCATAATCTTTTAAGTATTAGCCACCTTACCGATAATGGTTATGATATCAAGTTTGTTAAACTCAAATGCTACATTACCGATAGCTCCAATGGAACTATTGTGTATGAAGGCATTAGAGAAAACAATATTTATGTTCTTTATCTTGTTGAAGGTACTAACAATGACAGGTGCCTAGTTGCAAAGAACGATGAGAGTTGGCTTTGGCACATGAGGCTTGGACACGCCAACATGGATACCATCTCTCGCCTCGCCTCCAAGAAGCTTGTACGAGGACTTCCTAGCATCCCTTTCAAAAAGGATATGGTATGTGAAGAATGCGAGAAAAGTAAGTTGACCAAGTCATCCTTCAAATCCATCAACTCTGTGAGTACCTCTAGACCCCTCCAACTTATTCATATGGATCTCTTTGGGCCTAGTAGAGTAGCTAGTCTTGGTGGCAAACTTTATGCTTTTGTTTTAGTTGATGATTTTTCAAGATTTACTTGGGTTATTTTTCTTGCTTGCAAAAGTGATACCTTTCGTGAATTTGTTGCTTTTTGTAAACGTGTTCAAAATGAGAAAGGTTTTTCCATTAACAAAATTAGGAGTGATCATGGAGGTGAATTTGATAATGTTGATTTCAAAAGTTTTTGTGAAAAGAATGGTTTTGGACATGATTTTGCTTGTCCCCGTACTCCTCAACAAAATGGTGTTGTGGAGAGAAAGAATAGAACCCTTGGCGATATGGCCCGGGTCATGTTAAACCAATACAAGCTCCCCCAATATTTTTGGGCGGAAGCCGTTAATACGGCGTGTCATGTTATTAATAGGGTCTTAATTAGACCTATTACTAAGAAGACTCCTTATGAGCTTTGGTTTAACAAAATTCCTTCTATTGAATATTTCAAGGTTTTTGGTTGCAATTGTTTTATTTTGAATACCAAGGATAACCTAGGCAAGTTTGAAGAAAAAGCCTATGAAGGAATATTCCTTGGATACTCTACTCATAGCAAAGGTTTTCGTGTTTTTAATAAAAGAAGTCTTGTTGTCGAAGAGTCAATCAATGTCTCTTTTAATGAGCTCAACTCTTCTACATTCTCCTCTTCCGAGGATATTGATGACATCTCGTTTGGATTGGAGAACTCCTCTATTGAGGATCGTCCTTCTTCATCTAACAATGAAGTTGTGACCCCATCAAAAGAGTCTCCTCCTCTCGAGCCTCCCCCCAAAGGATCTCCCAAGAGAATGGAGATTTGTCACCAATCATCCTAAGGAGCTTATCATTGGGGATCCTTCCTCAAGTGTTAGTACAAGATCCGCCACACGTGATCTTTGTGCCAATGTGGCTTTTATCTCTCAAATAGAGCCTAAAAATGTTAATGATGCTTTTCTTGATGAATTTTGGATGATAGCTATGCAAGAGGAGCTTAATCAATTTGAGCGAAGCAAGGTTTGGGAACTTGTTCCAAAACCTAGCAATCATCCCATTATTGGAACTAAATGGGTGTTTCGCAACAAGCTAAATGAAGATGGGTTAGTGACTCGTAACAAAGCCCGATTGGTTGCTCAAGGGTATAACCAAGAGGAAGGCATTGACTACGACGAAACCTATGCTCCGGTTGCACGTCTTGAATCCATTCGTATGCTTTGTGCATTTGCTTGTTTTAATGACTTTAAGCTATTTCAAATGGATGTTAAGAGTGCTTTTCTTAATGGTATTATTAAGGAGGAAGTTTATGTTAAACAACCTCCCGGTTTTGAAGATTTTCAATTTCCTAACCACGTTTTCAAACTCCATAAAGCCCTTTATGGCCTTAAACAAGCTCCTCGTGCTTGGTATGAGCGTCTTAGCTCTTTTCTTGTCTCTCACAATTTTTCAAAGGGAAAAGTTGACACTACACTTTTTATTAAATCACATGATGGGACTCTCTTACTGGTTCAAATTTATGTTGATGATATTATTTTTGGTTCTACTAACAACACTCTTTGTGTAGAATTTGCCAAAGTTATGCAGGAAGAGTTTGAAATGAGTATGATGGGTGAACTCTCCTTCTTCTTGGGGTTACAAATCAAACAAGGGCCTAAAGGAACCTTCATCAATCAAACAAAATATACAAAGGACCTCCTCAAGCGTTTCGACCTTGACTCATCCAAATCAATGAGGACCCTTATGGCTACAACGACCAAGCTTGACAATGATGAAGATGGCACATCGGTCGACATTCGTAAGTATAGAGGTATGATCGGTAGCTTACTTTATTTAACGGCTAGCCGTCCGGATATCATGTTTAGTGTTTGCTTGTGTGCACGATATCAAGCCAATCCAAAGGAATCACATTTGAGTGCCGTTAAGCGCATTTTTCGTTATCTCAAAGGCACCATTAACATGGGTCTTTGGTATCCGAAATCCTCATCCTTTGAGCTTCACGGCTTTTCGGATGCGGATTTTGCCGGATGCAAGATTGACCGAAAAAGCACTAGTGGCACATGTCAATTCCTCGGGAAGTCCTTGGTATCGTGGTTTAGTAAGAAGCAAAACTCTGTTGCTCTTTCCACCACTGAGGCAGAATATATTACGGCTGGTTGTTGTTGTGCACAAATTCTTTGGATGTCACAAACACTTTTAGATTATGGTATTTCTCATTCTTGCACCTCTATTAAATGTGATAACACTAGCTCTATCAATCTCACGAAAAACCCGATTTGTCACTCACGCACGAAGCACATAGAAATTAGACACCATTTTCTTCGTGACCATCAGCAAAAAGGAGATATCCGTCTTGAATTTATTGATACTACTTATCAATTAGCCGATATCTTCACTAAGCCTCTCCCGGAAGACCGCTTCTCTTTCCTTTGCCGAGAACTAGGCATTTTATCCTTTGAGCCATAACCTTTCTTTTTGTCCGGCACACCGACGGTATACTGCGGTATACCGGCGGCATGCCATTTTTGGAAGCAGAATTTGGTTCTGTTTCGATTTTCGGCATACCGTCGGTACACTACGGCATACCGCCGGCATGCCGCTTTTCGACTCAGGATGATGTTCTGTTTCGATTTTTCGGCATACCGTCGGTACACGGCGGTATACCGCCGGCATGCCGGATGGCGGCGGACTTGAATCCTGAACTAATATGCGGGCCCACTCTTTTTTTTTATTCCTTCCACCCTACCTTTATTCCCTCTCTTCCATCAAATCCCTCATCAACTACCCATCTCCTCAACTCCCCTCCTCTTAATTACCCTTCTTATCACCTTCCCCTTTTCTCTCCTCTTTTTACTCCACACATCAATTCACCCCATCACCCTTTCAACTACCCCATCACCCTTCCTCTTTAACCGTTCCCTCCTCCCTACCCTTTTTCAAACTCAACTCTTCATATTCCCCCTCTTCTTTAAAAACCCTCCTTCTTCCTTCTTCTCCACTACTACTTCTTCCTCTCACACCAAAGCCCAAAATCCTTCTTCATGGCCAACCCTAAGCGCCCCCGATCCTCTTCCTCCTCTTTCAACCCTTTCGTCCCGGTGGCGCTACCCTCCGGCTTTGACCAACGCGTTTTCTCCAACGCTTTGGCGGCTGAGCTTTGGTTCCAGCACTTCGTCAACCAGAACGTGTTCAAAGGACGGGCTATCAACTGGAATCTCTTCCCCGGTCACGTCCCGTTGTTTGACGATGCCGGTCTCTCCTCCCTTCTTCGGCGACAAATTCCTGTCTACTCTGCTGCTGTCCGCCTTTTCTACTGCAACATGCGAGGGGATGACGACGACCCTACCGCCATCCAATCCATGGTCAATGACCGCCACTTCCGTCTCACATCCAAGGAAGTGGGGGCCATCTTGGGCGTCCCGGACAGAGGGGATGCGTTACCTCTTTTGGGTGCTCTCACCTCATCGGCGGCGTCTCCTTTCGACGACTTCTGCCGTATCATCTGTAAGGGTCCCAACCCTCCTGCCATTCCGGCCCTCTCAGCCCAGCTGGAGCCATTCTACTACGAGCTCCATCGTATCGTGTGCCACACTCTGTTCCCAAAGGGCGGGAACTATGACGCAATCACCGGTGATGCTCTTGTCCTCATGTATCATCTCTATGCCCGGAAGCGTTTTTCCTTCCCAAAGTCTCTGCTTTTGCAATTCCGGCGTACCTTGCCTTCTGGGAAGCAGAACCTCTACTATGGCTCTTTCATCACCTTGCTTATGGAGGCCAAACAAGTTGACTTGTCTCTCTGCTCCTCGGATGGGGTCCCCTCATTTCTTGCTGTTTCCCGTACCCTAGCTGGCGCCTCTTCTTCCCGTGCTTCCTCTTCCCACGAGCAACCGGGTTCCACTCCTGCTGCCCCTGCATCTACCCCTCCATCTACGGGCCGCTATATGCCTCTTACTCAGCACCACTTTGATCTGAGGATGGCCCAGGCGGAGGAGCAGATGCGGACCCACACTCGTGGACTTGGCGCCCTCATCCAGTCTCGCTTCCACGATCAGGGCTACTTCATCCAGCGCACTCTGCAAGACCGGGATGCCTTTCTGGATCTTAATCTTCAGGATCCTATGTACACGGCCCCGCGTTTCTCTGACCCCAATGCCTATGGGTTTATGTACCCGGACGGCATTGATCCCTTTGGCGCCCTCCAGCAGGCTCAGGATGATGATGGTGATGATGATCCGGCAGAGGATTAGGGATGGGTTTCCTTTGGTGATGGTTATGGTGTTTTAATGGTTCTTTTTTTTGTGTTTTCTGTTTGTTGTCTTTAGTGGTCCTTCGGGGACCGGTTTATGGTTGTTTTCAGTGTTTGCTGTCCTTCGGGGACATTATCTATGGTTGTCTTTGTTGTCCGACTCTCATGATGGAGAGTCTTTTATCTTATTGCTATGTATGGTTCAAGCATGTATTATCGTTCTTACTTCAATATATTCCTGCATGCTTTTATCTATACTCTCGTTTTTTTTATGCACTGTCTCCTTTAGTTATCCCCATCTTTGACTAAGTGACAAAGGGGGAGAAATCGTATTGAGGGGGAGCTGTCTACCTACGGGGGAGCTACTCCCTGAAGATGCTTTCTCTCTATTTTGTCAATTATCAAAATGGGAGAGTTTGTTGGCACATTTTATTTTGAGTAATTAACAGCTTCTTCGTAGTTTAGTCTTCTGTTCTTCAGATTCATTTCTCTCAGAAGATCAAGGGCTTCCTCCTTCTTGAAGACTGTAGCAGTCACCGACGTTTCCTGCATAAAGTCGGCGTCTTCCTGCTTAGTGTCTTCGAGTCTGTACTGGTCTAGGTATTTCTATAATCACTAAAGGATGGATGATAACTTAAAGCATAAATCGAAAATCAAGTCATTCAGAACGGCATACCGGCGGTATGCTCCGGCATACCGGCAGTATACCGTTTTCGCGTCCAGAAAAGTTTATGTGACAAAAAGCGGCATACCGGCGGTATGCTCCGGCATACCGGCGGTATACCATTTTCGCGTCCAGAAAAGTTTCTGTGATAAAAAGCGGCATACCGACGGTATGCTTCGGCATACCGGCGGCATACCGCTTTTTGGACTCCAGAAAGTTGCTGTCTCGAAATGTCGGCATACCGACGGCATGCTGCGGCATACCGGCGGCATGCCGTTTTTAGCAACACAATAGTTGCTGTGATTTTTGTCGGCATACCGACGGTACGCTACGGCATACCGGCGGCATGCCGTTTCTAGCAGCTCTATAACTTTCTGTGACTTCTGTCGGCATACCGGCGGTATGCTCCGGCATACCGGCGGTATACCGAATTTTGAATACTCAGTTTTCGATTTAATCTGACATGCATTAATGGCCGCATTTAATGCTCTTGAACGGTCATAAATATGACCGTTACTATTTGGACGGCATACCGACGGCATGCCGGTCTGCGTACATTCAGAAGCATTAAATGCCACCCACTCTTGGTTTTCTTATAAAAGGAAGCTCTCTCTCTCTCTTGAGCTTCTTTACCAACTCCTTCATAAATTTTCCAACAACCAAGAGCTCCACCATTAATACTCTCAAAAGCTTTTCATTGTCATCCTCTCCCTAAGTGCTAGAGTATTAAAGAGTTGTACACTTTCGATCTTCAAGTGTTAGAAGATCAACAAGCTTTCTTTCTCTGTTGTTTGAAGTTGGCGAGCCTTCGTAAGAAAACTCGTGTGTAGAAGTTGGCGAGTCTTCGGATCCAAACTCGTGTTGAAGTTGGCGAGTTCTTCGGATCCAAACTCGTGTGTACTATTTGGATAATAGTGGATTAAAGCCGGAGAGAGTTCCGGGACTGGATTGCCTCAAAAGAGGATACCAGGATACATCCTTGCGTTTGCGTTTGATCTTTCTACTCTTTTCTTTAAATTGCCTTTATTGCATCAATTGTTATAGTTTATATTTTATTTCCCTATTCACCCCCCCTCTAGGGTTCTACAAATAAGACATAATATACGAATTTGTGCCTATTGGATAATGTGTGTCCATCTTTGCAGAATTATTTCCAAATGGACATGAATTACTACTTGCAAAATTGTTCATGGATGTACAATCGTCGTCCTGATAATATGTGTGGTGTGCGAGATGAATACATAGCGGGAGTAGAGCAGTTCCTGCAGTTTGCTAAGACGTTCCCTCAGTACATGGACGGCACCAAAATTAAGTGTCCGTGTGTGAAATGTCATAACGTAAAATATTATCCAGAAGTGGAAGTGACATATCATTTGTACTCGAGGGGTTTCACGCCTAATTACTATCAGTGGACCGCACACGGAAAACTTGTGTCTTTAGCATCAGAGCCGGAGCCTTATATTGAGCCGTATATGCATGCGGGACCTAATTTTGTTTCAGATAATCATGCATACAATGACGGGTGCGTGAACATGGTTTTCGACGCTGCGGGGCCTAGTTTCGTTCATGATGCAGCTGAGAAGGCACCGAATGTCGATGCTGCAAAGTTTATGGAGTTGCTGGAGAATGCAAGGGCTCTATTGTATCCTGGTTGTGAGGATCATTCACCGTTGGAGGTGGTTACAAGACTGTTGAGCATTAACTCAGATTTTAACATGTCGCAAGAATGCTACAACCGAGTATTGGAGTTGATTATAGAGATCTTGCCGGCGGGTACTAAGTTGCCTAAAGACTTCTATCGGCCTAAGAGGATGGTGAGATCGCTCTGGATGGGATACGAGAAAATCGATTCTTGTCGCAATGGGTGCATGCTGTACTACAAAGACGACAAGGACGCAGATGTGTGCAGATTTTGTGGTGCTGATCGCTATAAGACAACTAGTACAGGAAGGTCTATCTGTGCAAGAAGACCAACCGATTCAATGCACTACTTGCCTTTAACGCCGCGGTTGCAAAGATTATTTATGGTGAAAGAGACGGCCGAAAATATGAGTTGGCACATGCGAGAACAGATTGAAGGAGTGTTGGATCACCCATCCGATAGAGAAGCGTGGAAGCACTTTGATCGAGTGTATCCTGATTTTGCTTCAGATCCGCGTAATGTCAGGTTGGGACTATCTTCTGACGGTTTTACTCCTTTTGGTCTTTCGGGATCCCAGTATTCGTGCTGGCCTGTGATTGTCACTCCGTATAACCTACCGCCTTGGATGTACATGAAGACTATCACTTTCCGTTCCCAGAATACGTATTCTAAATACAAGTACTGCTGGAATGTATTCATTTAGTATTTATCATGTATTGTTCTGTATTTAAATTCCTTTAATTTTTGTTAATTAATTTCTTGCAATTTTATTTCTGCACTTTACTTTCTGCTTTTATACTCTGCTTTAGCTTTGCTATGGGTTCGGCTCAGATTGGTTTAATTATGATTGGTTCATCATGAACCGAAATAAACCCCCACCTACCACCACCCCTTCCATTTAAAGCCCATCTCCTTTCTCTCTCTTCATTACTTCATCATTACTCTTCTTCTTCCTCATAACTCTCCCACCAACCTAGAAGAGATAGGCAAGTGCCAACTTGCTTCTTGATGGATCCCTATTTTTATTGTTCCATCATCTTTCCTATTTGATTTTAAGTCTCTTTAGTACTTAGCATTTTTATCTTTATTCCCACAGCGCATCAAATCTTCATTCCTCAGCGCATGGAAATCTTTATTCCCACAGCGCATCAAATCTTCATTCCTCAGGCGCATGGATTATTTATTTCCCAATCTTATTCCACAGCGCATGGTTATTTATTTCCCAACCTTTCCCACAGCGCATGATATTTATTTCCCACAGCGCATGAGATTATTTGTTTCCCAATCTCATTCCTCAGGCGCATGAGATTATTTGTTTCCCAATCTCATTCCTTAGGCGCATGGATTATTTATTCCCCAATCTTATTCCTCAGGCGCATGAGATTATTTATTTCCCAATCTCATTCCTCAGGCGCATGGATTATTTATTTCTCAATCTTATTCCACAGCGCATGATATTTATTTTCCACAGCCGCATTCCTCAGGCGCATGAGATTATTTGTTTCCCAATCTCATTCCTCAGGCGCATGGATTATTTATTTCCCAATCTTATTCTACAGCGCATGATATTTATTTTCCAATCTCATTCCTCAGGCGCATGAGATTATTTATTTCCCAATCTCATTCCTCAGGCGCATGAGATTATTTATTTCCCAATCTCATTCCTCAGGCGCATGGATTATTTATTTTCCAATCTTATTCCACAGCGCATGATATTTATTTCTCACAGCCGCATTTCCACAGCGCATGAGTTTATTTATTTCCCAATCATTTCCCTCAGGTGCATGAGATTTATTTATTCCCCAATCATTTTCCACAGCGCATGAGATTCTTTATTTTCCAAACATTATTTATTTTCCAATGTTTATTTTCCGAATTTGGCATTAATTAACATTGATTGTTATCTTGATTTATTATTGATCATGCGTTCCTAGATGGAACTAAGAGACTGGCTAGTCGTTTTATTGAATTAAATGGAATAAGACACGTTCATATTAAGTATGAACTACTATAATCGATTGGCCAATCCCGAATATTGACATACAGGCACACATGCAGGCTTCAATTTATTTATTTATTTATTTTACTATAAAAGAAGCATGTGTACTTTATGGTCAAGGCATGATTGTTCCGTGGTTAGTTTGGATTGTTGCATTACGCTATGTAAGACCTACAACCTAACTGCACGGGCATCGTTGTAGAGTTATGCATATCGTACCCCGTACGAAAGTACTCATTCCGAATGACCATGATCCACGGCATGGGATTTCACTCAACGTAGAGACTATTAAGTTAAATAAAAATAATGATTGCATGGAGAGAATGGATTCCCGAGTTTTTACATGGCAGCCCTCTTGGGACTAGTAGTGCCCGACAGGCCGGCTGGTCCCCACAGATACTGTAAACCTGCCACACGGACATGGAGCGGTATCTGGTAATACTATTTATTGTATATTGTATATTGATGACGGGCGTCCTGCTGGGACTCGTCTAATTCATGATTGGCGCAATTGATTGATTGGATCGACTAGCCTTGCTTGTCCATAGTAAGAACTGAGAAATCTTTATTGCATTATTCCAGGATAACTTGGGACTCACAGTAGTAAGCCGTAGGAGTTGGATGGCCGTTTAAGTTGATTTGTTTGTGTACTGTACCTAATTCTGTTACCTAACTGAGATGATCAGAACATCAGGACATGACGGGCCAACTTCTGTCCTTGTTTGGTTGGGAGGTTGGTTCGAAGTGTCGTGATGTTATGTGAATCCCAGTAGCAAGCAGAGGTCTATTATTATATTCTCTTATTTACTGGTTTAATGTCTCATATCGTGCTTCCTTGCGGTACTTGCTATTAGAGGTCTAACCTCTCTGGTTTTGCATGGCCAGATTTAGAGCCGGTTCCCGAGGACTCAGCTTACTTCTACCTCAAAGATGGTCAATACTAGAGGAATGATCGCAGGAGGACTCGAGTGGGTTCCCTAACTTCACCACTCGTTTTGTTATTTACTTTATACTTAGCCGTTTGGCACCGACATGTTAGTCGGATTGTCTTGCACTTACTTTTGCATAATTGTAATTAAGTCAGACTGCAGCTGATAACAATTGTGTATACTTTGCTACATCATCTGGCTATGTTTTGTAAAGCCAGATATCAAGAACATTTTGACTGAGCGTTTGGGACGCCTTACTGCTTTATCTTACATGTTCTCTATTTCTGTTTCTTGTTTGAATGATTGAGACAATAGATGTGAAGTGACCATAGCGAGACTTTCATGTAGTATGCACCCCCTTGTCTTTTAGACAGCATTGATCGTATTATACGGTATTCATCTACCCGTAATACGTAGCTGGCTGAGTCATTCCCCCGCTCTCCAGTATTCTGGTTCTGGGGCGTGACAAAGACTCAGTACATGTTTCTAACCGTTATAATTCCTGGTCCGAACAATCCCAAGAGGAACATTGATGTGTACTTACAGCCTTTGATAGATGAGTTGAATCAGTTATGGGAAGTAGGCGCTAACACGTACGATGTTTCCAGGAAGCAGAATTTTTAGATGAAGGCAGCCCTTATGTGGACCATCAACGACTTTCCGGCCTATGGAATGTTATCTGGATGGAGCACTCATGTCCGTCTCTCATGTCCGTATCGCATGGACCGTAGTAAGGATTTTCGCTTGAAATACGGAGGAAAACTGTGCTTCTTTGATTGTCATCGGCAATTTCTGCCAAAAGATCATCCCTTCAGAAGGAACATGAATGCATTCCGTGTCGGCGTTGTAGAGAAGGGTAATCCACCTCCAAGGTGGTGCGGAGCCACGATATGGAAGGAGGTTAGAGATTTTCCAAGTGCTATCGAAGATCCTACAACTGGGTACAAGTGCGATGGATTTGGTAGAGATCATAACTTGACAAAGAAGAGCATATTCTGGGATCTGCCATACTGGAGTACCAATCTGATTAGATATAATCTTGATGTCGTGCATATTGAGAAGAATGTGTTTGATAACATAATTAATACTGTGATGGACGTAAAGGGAAAAACGAAAGACAATCCCAAGGCCAAGTTGGACTTAGAAGAAATATGCAAACGCCATGCGTTGCATTTGATAGAGCAGAATGGAAAACAGTTCCTGCCGAAGTCAATTTTCTCGCTGGACAAGGAGGATAAAGTGAGACTTTGTCGGTGGATCCAGGGCCTAAAATTTCCAGACGGATATGTGTCAAATCTGAGAAGATGTGTCGATCCGAAGGAAAACAAATTGACGGGTATGAAGAGCCACGACTGTCACGTATTCATGGAGAGGTTAATTCCGATTGCATTTCGGGAATTCTTATCGCAGGCAGTTTGGGATCCATTGACGGAGCTTAGCATATTCTTTAGGGATCTTTGTTCTAAGAAATTGCTCGTTGACCGTCCAGAAAAGCAAGAGAAGGACATTGCAGTAACACTGTACATGCTAGAGAGGGTATTTCCTCCTGGATTCTTCGACTCTATGGAGCATTTGCCGATTCATCTATCCTATGAGGCACGTGTTGGTGGACCCGTCGAATATCGATGGATGTAACCGTTCGAGCGACATTTGAATCACCTAAAAAGAAAGGTGAAAAATAAGACACGGGTCGAGGGTTCTATTTGTGAAGCCTATGTTCTCGAGGAGATTACAAACTTTTGTTCGATGTATTTCAAGCCTCATGTTGCAACTAATAGAACGAGAGCTTCCAGAAACGACAACGGAGATCATGAATGTAATGATACGATACTGAAGGTATTCAATGCTCCAGAAAAGCCATCGGGTAAAATGAAGAAGAGATATCTGAACGATGATGAGCTAAGGGCTGCTCAGGTGTATGTATTACTCAACTGCGACGAGGAGGAAGTAGAGAAACTGGAGGGGTAAGTAATTAATACGTCTACATTATTTTAATAGTGTTGATTATTATACTATTACATTAATTGAACGATGTTGTTTTCAGCATATTTAGTGATGATGTGAGGTCAGGTAGGCCACACATAACAGAAGAAGAACTAGAACAAAAAATGAGGCGTTATTCTCCATCATGGTTGAGTGCATATGTAAGACTTGAGAACTCTGTAATTACCTTTCTGTATATGCACTTGATTGAGAATGAGCTTAATTTATTTTTTCGTGGTATTTAGGTCGATCGTCCATACGCAAGACTTGAGAATGAGTCTATTAGAACGCTAGCGAAGGGACCAATTTATGCTGCAAAAATATGGCCAAGCTACTGTGTTAATAGGTTTAGCTTCATGTCAACAACTTGCCCGATCAGAGACAACTTTGTGGATCTCGACTCCACCAAAAACAGCTGTTTGTGTATCAGATCTTCGAACTACAAAGATATTGATGCGGGCAACGATTTCTATGGCGTGCTACGGGAGATCGTGGAGCTGATATATAGTTATGGAATAGAGCTTGCTAAGATTGTGTTATTCAGGTGTGATTGGTTCGATCCGATTGAAGGTCAAGGTTGGAAACTAGACAAGCACGGTCTTGTGGATATAAACTATCGGCGTCGATATCAAGCCTATGAACCATTTGTCCTGTCAAGTCAGGCTCAGCTCGTGTACTTCACAAGTTATTCTAAACGGAGAACAATAAGGTCGGACTGGTGGGCAGTATGCAAGACCAAAGCTAGAAATACCTTTGAGGTTGACGATATAGCTTATCAAGAGGATGAACTACCTCTTGTAACAAATATTATAGAAGTGGACACGACGGAAGTTCCTCATTACACATCAAATTGTGTAGAAAAAGTAGAATAATCTGAAAAGGAAGATGCAGATGAAAGTGAAGATGTAGAGGAAGAAGAAGAAGAAGAAGAAGAAGAAGAAGAAGAAGAAGAAGAAGAAGAAGAAGAAGAAGAAGAAAAAAAAGAAGATGATGAGCTAAACGAACTAGATGAATTTTTAGAAGAGGATTAAATCTGTACGTTTGTTTTAGCATCATATTTGACACTTTAGTGACACTTTTATCATATAAATCTGTGACACTTTTATCTGTGACTATGATATTTTTCAAAAATCTGTGATGTCTATCATATAAATATGTATTTTTGTTTTATTGTCATATGTTATTATCAGGTATGACTAGACCATCTGGACGATGCGGAGTATTTTATATTAGGCAGTCCCGTCTGCCTCGGGCTGGGGATGGAGATTTCGTACCCTCATCCTCATCTCCGAGTACGCCATTGTACCGTTCTGTTCCCGGTCCATTATCGGGACAGGGCAGTTCCAGCATGTTGGCGACTCCTCCCTCGTCGTCCAGCGTTCCTGATCCCGCATCCAGCATTCTTGAACTCGCGTCCAGCATTCCTGATCCTGCGTCCAGCATTCCTCCTGCCGACGGCTCCATGGGGGGAGCCGACGCCGAGCATATGGAGGACGGCGATCAGATTGATCCTGTCCAGGCAGGAGGTGAGAGCGACCCTCCATGCGCTCCCCCGGACGAGACGCGTATGGAGATTTGGACGGACGGGCCTACGAAGTAAGTTAATTAGTTAATATATATTTCTCAAATGATTGTATGTACATATATATTCATGAAAATTATTATTGTATAGATATCGGCCTCCTGCAGTACAGAGACAGCTGGGGGTATTTCTGAGGCAGAACTATGGTGGGCCTTGGATTAACTACTCAGATGCTCCCGCAGATAGGTAGGCCTTTTGGTTCGTCCACTTCAAGGTAAAAATTTTGTTTATTTTTAAATTTTAATAATCATTTGTGTATATTATATAACTTTTTTATTTTACTTCTTGTAGAGGACCTATTTCTATCCACCTCACCGGACAGCGAAGATCGAGGGCCAATTTTCTGCCGTCGCAGGCAAGCTCATCCGTGATGCGATCCACGACCAGAAGTCTCGTGATCGCTCCGGACAGCCGATCCTTGGTTAGATCACACCAGAGCAGTGGACTGCGATGAAGACTAGATTTCGCGAGCCCATGTACCAAGAGCGGTCTGACAAGGCCAAGGCGGCACGGTCGAGTGCCGGTAAGTGGTGTGGTGGCTCCATTCCGATGACGGAGCATTTTCGTCGTCTGTACGTTTGCTATGACGGACATTATTTTATATATAGTTGGATAGGATGTTTAATACTAATAATAGATAATATATTTTAACAGGTAAAAAAGGGTGAGGACCCCAACATGGTGACCGTCTTCCTGGTCATCCATCGGAGGGCTGGGGTGTTCATTGACGAGAGGGCGACGCAGACATATGTACGTTCTATTCTTTATATTAATTTACTATAATTTAGAAAGCAGAAAAATAGATATCAATATAGACTTTAGCAAACACTTATATGTAAAATCCCGAAATTTCTACTATATTTTAGTACTGATTTTTTTTTTGTATTTATACGTTGCATAGTCGTATTGTACGTCGCGCGGGAATTTGCGTTTTTTTGTATTTACTCGTCGAGTGCGAATATGTGTGAGGTACATATTTTTAGAAAAATAGTTTTTGATTTTATTTTCGGTAATGGTTTCAAAATTATATATAATAATTATTTTTATTAAAAGTTGTGAAAAGTATCTATCGAGGTTGCCAAAACTTATTATTTTAGTTATTTATAAAAGGCTATCTTATTTTAATAAGTGGTAATTTAGAAAAACTAGATTATGTGAATATTCTACTCGTGTAAAGCGCATGAAAATTATTTTATGTATATTTTTAATTTTTTTTTATTATTTATAATAATTTATTTAGCAAGAAGGTATTTTAAATATGTAAATATTTATGTTTATTTTCGAAATTATTTTTACCTAAATTATTTAAAGGATATTTTGAAGATATTTCCTACTAATATTTAAAATATATATTAGAATTTTTGAAATTAATTATTATATAAATTTTATAAAAAGATATTTTGGATATATTTGTGATAAATTAAATTGTGATTTGATTTATTGATTTAAATTAAATAGTTTAATTTAAATGTGTAATTTATCTATATTTAAATAGGATTTGGATTTAGATATGAATGTATTGGTTTAAATTTAATAATAGAATTATCTATTTGGGTTTAAATAAATCCTAGTCTCTATCTACATTGGATTATATTTGATTGAGTTACTTTTAAATCAATTTGAATTAAATAGTGAAAATTCTAAGGGGAATTAAAACTCTTCTTAATCCTTATCTAGATAAGACTTTTGTAAACCCCTTGATTTTTTTCAAAATAAATATTTGTAGAATTTCTAGATTTTTAAATAACTATTATTGACTTATTATATAATTTGTATTATTTTACATATATTTAGTATAATGCTCATTGGTGAATTTAGTATAAAAATATATATAAAGCTATTTTTCTAGTA
Source organism: Iris pallida (assembly GCA_029216955.1). Classification (NCBI taxonomy): domain Eukaryota; kingdom Viridiplantae; phylum Streptophyta; class Magnoliopsida; order Asparagales; family Iridaceae; genus Iris; species Iris pallida. The sequence continues at coordinate 1,578,115 of JANAVB010010599.1, read as the reverse complement.
CATTAAGGATCTAAATTATATTATACAATTTCTTTTCCTCAAAATTTTAGGATTTATTTGATAACTTTTATTACTTTTTACATGTTACTTCTATTGTACACTATTTACATAATATAGAATAAATGTCAAATTAGTTTTAGATATTTCAGCTTGTATAAATGAGATTAGATGAAGGTTGTTTAAATAAATATTAACTATAGTTATTATCTATAGTAATTTTAAATAATGTTATAGATAATTTAGATAAATATAAACTATATTTTAAATTAATACTAATCCTACTTCTACTTGGAAAACATCTCTATCTATATCCTATCCTAACAAAGCAAACTCTAACTTATTTAAATCAAATCCTATTTAATTTAGGAGATAAATCTAAAATAAATACCTATATAAACCCAATACATCTCCCTTCTATCATCCATAATTCGAAATTATTTTTAGTCTAATAGAAACTCTAAAATTCGTCATTAGAATTCAGCCCTGCTTTTTAGTAGCAAGAGCAACTTTGGACGACGATATCTCCTAGCTCCGAACTCCATTTCGCCTCCAATTTTTTTTTAAAAGAAGCGTATCGAGGTAAGGTTTCCAAAAACATATTATAATAAACAAAATTTGTTCTGTAGATTTCTGTAAAACTATTTGAGTATTAGATGTCCGAAAAATAAACGTGTTTCAGTATTTTTGCGATTTTGGGAGTTTTCGAAAACGAAAATGCGATCCGTTTAGTTTTTCGGAAAGCTAATACGAAAAACTATGCCATATCCTAATTACAGAATTTATTAAATAAGTCTAATAGTTACAGTATTAATTATAATTAGATAATAGACTATTTTCAGCATCCGGAGATGTTTGTTTGGACCTTAGTTCCTCAGCAGCCGTTGTTCCACCTACTTTTCTGTCTGATCTTCGCCACCACAGTGCTCAGGACCCAGGCAAGTATACCTTGCTAATTAACTGTGAAATATTTATTTACTGTATTATTTATTTTTTTATATTGTTAGTTTCCCTTGTTATAAACTGTGCGTCCAAGCCGTACTTGGGTGCAAGCGACTCTATTAGTCGTTTTACTATATGCATGTTGACTTAGTTTTAGCGGACTACCTTCTTGTTGGGAGATATTCTTATATCTCCTTTGGCTGTGACACACACACTACACGGTTTGAGACATGTTGCTAGGGGCACGACTTATTGACTAGCTATCTCTAAAGTCGTGTGACGGGTAGATGATCGTAACTGCTATGACTAGGATTTTAGAGACTCAAGCAGTTACAAAAACTGGACAAGCCATGGACATGACTTGAACAGTGTGGAAAATATTGGGGGAGGACAGTCGCTAGTGCGTATGGAAGCCAAACAGGTAAACCACAGTCTCCGGATGGAACTGTGGCGATATATTTGCAGATACCCTCTGACGTTTTGGACGTTACGGCCGGATACAGATGACTGGATGCCAGTTACGTACACATAGCCTAAAATCCTACCCATGCGCATGAAAGTTGTCCTCTAAATTGCACGTTAGGCGGTTAGAATCTCCTTTGCATATTTGTGTCTAGAATAGTCTTTTATATATTATTTTTATTCTGACAGTTCATATTAGCATGTTCTTCCTGTATCTTGCTACGTCCGTCTGAGGACCTGGTTATTCCCCAGGTGTGTGTTCATGTCTTCCGCAGGTATTCTAGCCGGGATCGTGGTCTTCTCTATTTATTCGAAGATGACGTGACTTGGTTCCTCCTTGCTACTTCCACTTAGCCTTTTATATATCATGTACTTCTTCCTTTTTATTTGGTTGGTAGTGGATGTGTCTCCACCCAACATATTATACCAAGACAATTCATTATATGCTATCTTTTATTCCTTTATTTTGTGGATGAGATTATTTAGTTGTGGTTTGCTGCATTTTACAGCTTATGTATACATACAAGGCCCATGTACTTCGTATGTATACAGCTGGCATGTCTACGTACTTAGTCCTACGTATATTGGGACTGGGGTATTAACATATTTTTGTGGTGGCCCATGCAGGTCAAGATAAATTATTTTGTTACTTTACCGTACCAAGCAAGCCTGCGGATAGGATTAGAGTCTAGGATCTCATCCACATACTTGACCTTCTCGATTCTATTTTGAATCTCTCGATTTGCATATTGCTTGATTCCCTCTACCGTTAATTCTTATCCTTCTTTTGTGCTTGATGTTGGTTAGAAAGGTAATCCATACTAGGTAGACTTGTCCCATTGTTCCATCACACCACTAGTTTAACTCTTGTAAGTTTGGGTAGACACCTCACGACCTAACATTTATTTTCCTTGTGACCCATATTAACATGATTACTTAGACTATAGCCTTTATAGGACCCTAACTTATCTAGCCCACCAAGCCTTAGATAAAAGACAGTAGGATGAATATATATGAACAATCACATGACAAGACTTAGATTCTTAAGGAGCTGAACTAATTCTACCTTCTTTCACTCTTACGCTCTCATGCCTATGTTTTTACCATCGTGACAAATGCTGCTAAATAACCTAATTTTTGCAAGCTTACTTTTTATTCAAGCTTGTTTAAGGACATATATTTTATTGGGGGCCCCCACTAACATATTGTCTAGTCAGAACCGGTGCATGATGGTCTGATCAACCTAGTGCACTTTGGTTCGCCTTTCACACTATTATCCTACGTGGTTGAGATATAGTTAAACTTTCCCCTTAGAATCTCATCCACTATTGCCTTGACGATTCTTTTTGAATTATTCGGCCGCCTTTGAACCACATATTCGTATTCGATAATATCGTCTTTGAACTCTATATTGCTTTCGCTTTGACCTATTTTAGAAGGACGAAAGCGCTGTATTTGAATTTCCTCTAGCTATCCTATCTCTTGTGACCATTAACACTCGATGTGACTATATCTTTGTCTTAACTACTCGTCCCTTCCTCGACCTTCTATCACGACTTCCTAATCACTTCAATTAGGAGTGAATCTAATCATTCTCCTAATCGTGCCATCAACCTACTCCCAAGAAACCATATCTTAAGTCTCTAAATTATTTATATGGATCCACTTAAAACTTTTAAATCTTTTTCTTTTACGTTTATTAGCCATGTCCGTGATTTATTATCTAAATCATGATTTTCTAATGCTTGTTTATGTTGTTTCTTGCCTCGCCCAAGGACTCGTCGAATTGTCATTACCAATATACCCCTTGTGCCTTCTTACCCCTACTTATTCTTAACTTCGAGGACGAAATTCTTGTATGTTGGGTAGGATGTAAAATTCCTAAATTTCTACTATATTTTAGTACTGAATTTTTTTTTTGTATTTATACGTCGCATAGTCGTATTGTACGTCGCGCGGGAATTTGCGTTTTTTCGTATTTACTCGTCGAGTGCGAATATGTGCGAGGTACATATTTTTAGAAAAAATGGTTTTTGATTTTATTTTCGGTAATGGTTTCAAAATTATATATATAATAATTATTTTTATTAAAAGTTGTGAAAAGTATCTATCGAGGTTGCCAAAACTTATTATTTTAGTTATTTATAAAAGGCTATCTTATTTTAATAAGTGGTAATTTAGAAAAACTAGATTATGTGAATATTCTACTCGTGTAAAGCGCATGAAAATTATTTTATGTATATTTTCAAAATTTATTTTTATTATTTATAATAATTTATTTAGCAAGAAGGTATTTTAAATATGTAAATATTTATGTTTATTTTCGAAATTATTTTTACCTAAATTATTTAAAGGATATTTTGAAGATATTTCCTACTAATATTTAAAATATATATTAGAATTTTTGAAATTAATTATTATATAAATTTTATAAAAAGATATTTTGGATATATTTGTAATAAATTAAATTGTGATTTGATTTATTGATTTAAATTAAATAGTTTAATTTAAATGTGTAATTTATCTATATTTAAATAGGATTTGGGTTTAGATATGAATGTATTGGTTTAAATTTAATAATAGAATTATCTATTTGGGTTTAAATAAATCCTAGTCTCTATCTACATTGGATTATATTTGATTGAGTTACTTTTAAATCAATTTGAATTAAATAGTGAAAAATCTAAGGGGAATTAAAACTCTTCTTAATCATTATCTAGATAAGACTTTTGTAAACCCTTTGATTTTTTTCAAAATAAATATTTGTAGAATTTCTAGATTTTTAAATAACTATTATTGACTTATTATATAATTTGTATTATTTTACATATATTTAGTATAGTGCTCATTGGTGAATTTAGTATAAAAATATATAAAGCTATTTTTCTAGTACATTAAGGATCTAAACTATATTATACAATTTCTTTTCCTCAAAATTTTAGGATTATTTGATAACTTTTATTACTTTTTACATGTTACTTCTATTGTACACTATTTACATAATATAGAATAAATGTTAAATTAGTATTAGATATTTCAGCTTGTATAAATGAGATTAGATGAAGATTGTTTAAATAAATATTAACTATAGTTATTATCTATAGTAATTTTAAATAATGTTATAGATAATTTAGATAAATATAAACTATATTTTAAATTAATACTAATCCTACTTCTACTTGGAAAACATCTCTATCTATATCCTATCCTAACAAAGCAAACTCTAACTTATTTAAATCAAATCCTATTTAATTTAGGAGATAAATCTAAAATAAATACCTATATAAACCCAATACATCTCCCTTCTATCATCCATAATTCGAAATTATTTTTAGTCCAATAGAAACTCTAAAATTCGTTATTAGAATTCAGCCCCGCTTTTTAGTAGCAAGAGCAACTTGGGACGACGATATCTCCTAGCTCCGAACTCCGTTTCGCCTCCAGTTTTTTTTAAAAGAAGTGTATCGAGGTAAGGTTTCCAAAAATATATTTTAATAGACAAAATTCGTTCTGTAGATTTCGGTAAAACTATTTGAGTATTAGATGTCTGAAAAATAAACGTGTTTCAGTATTTTTGCGATTTTGGGAGTTTCCGAAAACGAAAATGCGATCCGTTTAGTTTTTTGGAAAGCTAATACGAAAAACTATGCCATATCCTAATTACAGAATTTAATAAATAAATCTAATAGTTATAGTATTAATTATAATTAGATAATAGACTATTTTCAGCATCCGGAGATGTTTGTTTGGACCTTAGTTCCTCAGCAGCCGTTGTTCCACCTACTTTCCTGTCTGATCTTCGTCACCACAGTCCTCAGGACCCAGGCAAGTATATCTTGCTAATTAACTGTCAATTATTTATTTACTGTATTATTTATTTTGTTTTATATTGTTAGTTTCCTTTGTTATAAACTGCGCGTCCAAGCCGTACTTGGGTGCAAGCGACTCTATTAGTCGTTTTACTATATGCATGTTGACTTAGTTTTAGCGGACTACCTTCTTGTTTGGGGATATTCTTATATCTCCTTTGGCTGTGGCACCCACACTACACGGTTTGAGACATATTGCTAGGGGCACGACTTATTGACTAGCTATCTCTAAAGTCGTGTGACGGATAAATGATCGTAACTGCTATGACTAGGGTTTTAGAGACTCAAACAGTTACAAAAACTGGACAAGCCATGGACATGACTTGAACAGTGTGGGAAATATTGGGGGAGGACAGTCGCTAGTGCGTATGGGAAGCCAAACAGGTAAACCACAGTCTCCGGATGGAACTGTGGCGATATATTTGCAGATACCCTCTGACGTTTTGGACGTTACGGCCGGATACAGATGACTGGATGCCAGTTACGTACACATAGCCTAAAATCCCACCCATGTGCATGAAAGTTGTCCTCTAAATTGCACGTTAGGCGGTTAGAATCTCCTTTGCATATTTGTGTCTAGAATAGTCTTTTATATATTATTTTTATTCTGACAGTTCATATTAGCATGTTCTTCCTGTATCTTGCTACGTCCGTCTGAGGACCTGGTTATTCTCCAGGTGTGTGTTCATGTCTTCCACAGGTATTCTAGCCGGGTTCGTGGTCTTCTCCATTTATTCGAAGATGACGTGACTTGGTTCCTCCTTGCTACTTCCACTTAGCCTTTTATATATCACGTACTTCTTCCTTTTTATTTGGTTGGTAGTGGATGTGTCTCCACCCAACATATTGTACCAAGATAATTTATTATATGCTATCTTTTATTCCTTTATTTTGTGGATGAGATTATTTAGTTGTGGTTTGCTGTATTTTACAGCTTATGTATACATACAAGGCCCATGTACTTCGTATGTATACAGCTGACATGTCTACGTACTTAGTCCTACGTATATTGGGACTGGTGCGTTACATATACGTTAGCAAACATTGTTCTAGGCCGAGTTTGTTCGGCTACAAGAGGAGGCGGCTGCTGCTGCTAGTACGCCAGCAGAGGGAGGGGCTGGTACTTCCTTCCAGCCGTCTACTGCTCCATCGTCGGACGAGCTCTGGATGACCGCCGTTGGCGGTCTTCAGAAGGGTACGTACTACGGTACGGGATCCTACGGCGCCTATTTGGCTTCAGAGTCATCCCGGGCCCCCTCTATCAGTGCACAGTCTCCAGCTTCGCAGGCATCATCACGAGCACAGGATGTGTGCAAATATCTCTACGAGCTGTGTCGCAAGTTGCAGCAGCAGATTTCTGAGGCAGCTGGGGCAGAGGGACGATCCGACGATCCGATGATCACCGGACGATTTGATGCGATCGAGCGCAGTATACATGAGTTGATGAGTCTGCAGTAGGCTACAGCTGCCAGCTTGCACACGCTCACCGAGTCTACGCAGCGCATAGAGCGTAGATAGGTCGAGCTGGAGGGATCGCAGAGGACCATGTCTGCCTCACTCACTCAGATACATACTTCGATTGAGGAGAGTTCTCAGAGGATGGTGAGTACCCTTGCTGCGCATGCTGAGCGACTACGAGAGCTGGAGCAGAGACGTCCATCCGGTCCATCGACGGCACCGACTCCAGACATTGTACTGCCTCCTACTGCCCCTACGGTGCAGCTCACACAGGAGCAGTATGAGTACATGCTATCCTAGATGCGCGGCAGGGGTCCTCAGTGATCCAGTAGATTTTTTTATCATCTTTGTATGTATTGGTCCTATGGGCCCATTGGCCGTTCTGTACACTGATTTTCCTTCTTATTTGTCCTCCATTGTGGACATGTATGTTTGTTGGATATTTACTTTGTGATATTTACTTTGTTGGTATTTTTATTGTGATATTTACTTTGTGATATTTACTTTGTGATATCTGCGACGGAGATGACAAATATACCTACGCTGGGTTATAAGCGATGATCTGATATACAAAGGAGGTGCTGCCCAAATTAAAAAAAAATATAATGTGTATTTTTGTGATGATGTGTGTCTGTGTTTACAGTGTATGTAAAATGCAGTGTTCGGAACCATCGATAGTTTCGATTACTGTTGTATGTTTTATCTTGGACAAAAAGGGCAACTGTTCAGGGTATACTTATGAGAGCTTCATTTTCACATCCTTCACTCTCTCGGGACGTCGTACAGGATCCCGAGAAGGTGAAGGACGTGAAGAGGAAGCTCTGAGAAGTGCACCCTGAACTGTTACTTTTTTTTATCCAAGATAAAACATAGAACAGTAAGCGAAACTGTCGATGGTTCGAACACTGCACTTCACACGCACTGTAAACACAGACACACAGCATAACAAAAATACACATTATATTTTTTAAATATTTTTTTATTATTCTGTGACGTATAGCGACGGATAGGTACGTTGCTAAATAGCGGCGTTGCGTCGCTAACCATCGTAATCCGTCGCTTCACTGTAGAATACTGACGTCACTGTACGTCGCTAAGATGCTGACGTGGCAGGCATGCTATGTCATCACATAAATATATCTGGACGTCGAAAATACGTCGTACTACGTCGCTAATTTTGCGACGTCAATATTCGTCGCCCTCTGTCGCTAATTTTGCGACGACACAACGACATTGGGGTGACGTCGCAAACAGCAACGTAGGGCGACGAATGTGTCATCTACGACTAGGTTTTTCGCGACCTTCATTTTCTGTCGCTAAATAACTTTAGCGACGTATATGCCTTAATTAGCGACGTATCTAGACGTCGCTAATTTGGCTTATTTTTGTAGTGAAGCCACTAACTTCGCAGAACGTACCCCTACTACACTACCCACGACCAAATGCATCACCATCAAATGATGCCACGTGTCTATAACAGTTTGTAGAACCGAATTACTAAGTTGTGCTTAACCGCAACCTGATTAGGAGTAATCTGACTCGTTGACTGAAGCTCGTGCAACTTAACAAAAATGAAACAACTGATGTTCTAAAGCAGGATGACGTGGCGCACATGCCATCATTCTCTCCAAACATATTCACTACTCTGTACATGACCACGCGTATCTCAATCAAATGATGCCACACGTCTAAATATAGTTAGTACACGTTTGAGTAACTGAACAGAAGCTGGCACAACCCGAAGTCGTGCAGTCCGACCATGCGCACATCAGAATAACTGTTAAAACAGTTATTTCAGAACTCTATAAATAGAGTTTCCAATCCTTCATCAGGGGGGATTATCAAAGATCAGGAGTTCTTACCCAAGTGCTACTGTATTCTTTTAAAGCTAAAGTCTTCAAGTTCACATCGTCAAAGGGATAAAGCGATCGTCTTCTGATCGGAATCCTATAGTTGTACTTTCCCAGAATGCATTGTACTCTTGTACTATTCTCTCAAGTTTGGAATAAACTTTTTGTTTTTGCAAACAAAATGGCAACTCTGCTGGGGATGACTTTCTCCTCCGACGAGAAGGTGACAACTCAATGTGATACCGCGTTAATCGGCAAGACACAGAAGACTCTAGCTGTTCAAGTCAACCAAACAACCTATGAGGCCATGATCAACGCCAAGGGTGCTCAGCGCACTGTCACTACTACCAAGAGCAAAGTACGCTCTGTTTGGACCTCAAAATCTATGACATCCTCTACTGCCAAGACGTAAGCTACATCTTCTGCTGCCAAGGCGCAACTTGTGCACTCTGGTGCCAAGGCGCAAGCTACGTCCTCTGCTGCCAAGGCGCAACTTGTGCCCTATGCTACCAAGGCGCAACCTGTGCCTTCTGCTGCCATGGCGCAACTTGTGCCCTCTGCTACAAAGGCGCAACCTGTGCCTTCTGCTGCCAAGGCACAATTTGTACATTCTGCTGCCAAGGCACGATCTACATCCACTGTTGCCAAAGTGCAACCCATGCACTCTGCTGCCAAGACGCAATCTGTATCCACTACTGCCCAGGCACAACCTGTGCATTCTGCTGCCCAGGTACAACATGTGCCCTTTGTTGCACTGGCATAACTCAAGGAAAATAGCCTTTTGGCTATTTCCTCTCATTCTCCAGTTCTGAACTTAGAGAAGGAATGTTCCAGTATAAATGCTAGACAAAATAAAGGAAAAGGTCCTTTGGCATTTTCTCACCTCGCGCAACCTATGCCTATGGCAGTTCAGCGACAAAACAGAAGGAAACACTTTTTAGCTAACCGTTCTTCCTCTTCAAATGTGAACTTAACAAGGGATATCTGTATCCCTGTTAAGTCACAAAATAAAGGAAAGCACCCTTTGGTCTTTTCTCAATCTTCCCCAGTCCATGACTTGGAGGAAAATCTCTCAGATAGTGTATTTGCGCCAGTCTGCTTGAACAGAGGTTTCTCTGTCTTCTACCAAGATCTTTAAACTGATCCCTCTGATGACTTATATCAGATGGGAAATTCAACACAAAGAGGCATCCTGCCTACCCCGAAGACAACTAATCAAGATCTTCCAACCTTGTGTATATTGAGGTCGAAATAAGAAAAAATATTAGTATCTCAAACTGAAACACCTGGAGCAGAGTTATCTGATTTACGTGCGTATCTCAACCGGCATCAATCAACATCAACCTTGTTAAAACGCAAACATCCTATGCCAAGGACCAACTTGCACCAAAAACATACTCCTGAAATATAGAACCCGGTCACATATGCTAATGATCTAAGTACTTCTCTATACACTCAAGGGACGAAGCATCTCAAGAATCGGAATCTGTCTTCGATCGTCTGAACTATACCTCGACTCCTCAACCAATTATGGTAGATGACGACGATTTGTTGTATGCTACTGTCAATATGACTTCCCGAAATACTGGGGATAGAAAATATTCAAAGCGTGGGGCACCTCGTAATCCCAGTCAGCAGTACTTGGATCAACTTCGTGAATCTGATGAAGGAGTCTATCAACGTACTAGATCAATAAGCCGAGATACAATCAGTCAAGGGAATCTTCTTAACCAAGATGTCTCTAATCAAAGAGATCTTCCTATTACTCATATGGGGGGTGGTTCTTTATTTGACTTTGATGCAGATAGTGATAGCTCTGAACAAACCATTTCATCCTCAGTAGCAAGAGAGGTGATTGCATACGTCATCACAGAAGATCAAGATGTTTCTAGTTTAGCTAGTCAGGATCAACATATTGTTGTACTAGAAGAAAAACTGAAGACCATGGCCGAAATGGTCGCAAGTATGCATACCATAATCGTAGCTCAACATGCAGTACCACCGGTTATGAATCCAGAACCCATATTATCCTCTACTCCTGTTAATGTTGGTCTGGGGGTACCAGCTCCTCAAGTTGCTTCCATACCAGTTCAAGTCACTCCCAGTCAGTCTGGTGTCGGGGGTGATACTTACCATGTTGGTCCTCCTCCTAATACTTCAAACCAATCTACTAATCCACAATCATCGGGAGATGCTAATAAGGCTTAGAACTTTTACGCACTCAGTTTGAAGCCTTCACACAGAAAGAGGGCCTGCAGAGGCTAGGCGTAAAACAACCCTACCCTGTTGAGTGGTAAAAGGTTCAATTTTTGTCACGCCCCAGAACCAGAATACTGGAGATCGGGGGCGAAACAAAGCCAGCTACGTATATCAGAGTACTCCAACACCCCGAGATACGCTCAAAGCTGTCTAGAAGACAAGTGGGTGGACTCTAGCATGCCACTGACGACTCCTAAGGTCGAACAAATCCTATCTCAATCCAATCAACATAAGAAGCAATAAAGAGTAAATCATATATGAGATGGGTAAGGCGTCCCAAACACAAATACATACATAATCATGAGATCTGACATAATAAAAGATATATCAACTGATTATACAAAAGGTACGTAAATGTACAACTAACAACTGTTCAGAATATACATCCATGCCGTACTGAGACGGAGGGAACAAAACCCAGAAACAAGGACTAACATATGTCCTTGGCTAATATACCATAAAATAAAAGTGCAAGATAAAGTGGGAAATAAAGGTAACCCACTCGCTAATCCATATCGGTCCTCTAAGTACGAACCATCTGGAGGGGAAGATGGTAGATTCTCGTGATCAACTATGTAACCTGGCCATACAAAACCAGTGGGGTCAGGTCCCAAATAGCAAGTACCACAAGGAAGGCTCGAGGTGAACGACAAAGTCCAACAACAACACAACAACATAATGGTAGAAATAAATAAATATGGGTCGCGACTAGTGCGGTACCAATGCACGTATCTCAAGAATATAAATGACTGAATGGAAATACTGAACAATATAGCTATGGAACATAATAAGCCGATGAGCAACAAGGGACTTAGGAACTACTAGAAATCGGAGCCACAACCCTTAAACCAAATAAGGACCAGGGTTGCAGATCTTTTCCCTAGCAGAACTTAGCCTCTGACCACTCATCAACATAAGAGCATATAAAGTAATGCACAACCAAAAGTGTACGGCCAATCATTACCTACGGCTTGCTATCATTAACTAGCTAGGGTTATCACAATCCTAATTTCTAGTATGTAAGTTGAGGATTTTCGCAACTACCTGACTGCAGATACCCGAATGTCCAGGGGTATGAGTAGTACATCTATTGTCCAACAAGATTGCTGGCAGATAAAACCTGTCTTGACTTATAACATGAACAACCATATCATATACTTGTAAAAGAAAATATATAACTGACTGTGCCGCAACCCGGTACGACATGTGACTCGATCATGTATCAATATGCGCAAACTTGGTAGGTCATGGAGCCCTTGCCTAGCAGGGTTGAGCCACGCCTCATGGGGCCCTTGGAGCTCGGGGTTGGTAGTACGAATTTCCTCCTATAATGATCTACTTGAATTTACTAGTCATTTACCTTATCATATTCATGTCAAATTCTCAAGTCGTGGACACTCAAGAATTTTCTAAGATGACATGTGCTATGTACGAGTAAATCGTAAGTTATCACTTACGAACATTCCCTTACTAACATCACGTGATACACGGAACAATACTCACACTCGATTGTCCAGTGCCAAGATGCAATAGATTAAACATTCAACAAGCTATATCCACGGTGTCAAGAAAGAACATTTACTCATATCTCGGGTCTAGAAATCACTAAGAAAATCAAGTCATGAGTGCGCTACTACGAGCCACTATAGAGAAATAAGGGAGTGCGCCATAACAGGCCGCTATCATGTAAGCAAAGAAAGACATGTATCATGAGTGCGCCACGATGGGCCACTATCTAGTAAGCAAAGAAGACATGGCAACAACTATGGTAACATATAAGAAAGAATCGAAAGGAAAGACATATCATGGCATGTGAGAATGAATAATTAAAAGTAAGTACTTGTCATAGAATAATAATTGAACATAAGAGAGTTAAGTTTATATAGGGTGTACAATTATTCTCTAACTATACAAGGTCATCTAATCATGTTAAGAGTCCATTACAATCGAGAAAATATAAAAAAGGTCAAAAACGGGCAAAAATAGCTCAATTCAGCCTAAAACGGCATAAAACGGTATACCGACCTAAAGACAGAAAGTTTTTGGTGCAAAAATCGGCATACCTTCGGTATACTACGACATACCGTCGGTATACCGATTTTCCAAACAGCAATAAAATTTAGATTTTTGCCAAAATTTGTTTCGCTCATAAAAACTTTATTTTAAATCGAAATTCAGATTTTTAAAAGTCAAAATTGCATAAAATTGAATTTTCTACAACATAGAATTATTAGATTTCACAAATTTAAAGTTTTGATAGATCAATACCTCAAAATACTCAAAAAATATATATAGAAACTCACATCTACGCAATACTGTCGATCAAAACCAAAAGTGCTATATATTAAACATGTTAACAATTTAGAGGAGAATATTATAGAACAATAAAACTTTAGGTTCTATGGAAAACAAAAAATAAAGTATGGTCATGTCCCTTTTGAGTAAGATGTACTTGCCTAGGGTTAAGTTCCAAGCCTAATCTTCTACTCCTCCTCCTAGGGGGGATAGACACCACACCCAAGGCCTCATGGCCAAGCTCTTGGCAAGCTCTAAGGGAGAGAGAAGGGAAGAAGAAATGAAAAGAGAGTGTAGAGAATGAAAAGAGAGAGGAGAGAGAAAGTAAAATGGTATATATAGAAGGGAAAATTAATCGTGACCGTTGGATCGTGATCCATGTCAAAATCTAGATCAATCCTAGCCATTGAAAGAAAACCAATTATCCAATGGATAATAGGATGCATCGATACTATTCAAGAAAATATCTAAACAATATTCATCAAAATATCCAAAATACTATTCATGAAAATATCGGAAATACTATTCACAAAAATATCTGAAATCAAAAATATCTGAAATGTGAAAATCTGCCCCGAGCGGTATGCCGTCGGTATACACCAGTACACCGTCGGAATGCCGGTCAAAGAGAAAATCTCTAATTTGGGAAAATTTTTAAAGCATTCCGAAAACCAAGAAAATATAAAATATAATACAAAATACGTATCCGTATATAAATACCGATACTGTGAGACGAGTCTCACAACTCTTCACAACTTAGAAAAATTCCATCCTCGAAATTTCCTAAAGCCAGTCGAGCAAAAATACACATGCTAAAATAATATAAAATCATAAGACATCGAAAGAAAACATCCCGTGTATGATATTTTGAGATACAGAATTTAAATAAATGCAGAAAATAATAAATACATACATATATATAATACAAGAAAATGAGGCATATGGAATAATATACCCCTAAGTCAGTTGAGTAGGGATTCGTCCTCGCTTGCCTACGCTGACTCACAAAGAGGACAAGGATCAAGTCTCGAAGTAAGTCGGTACCAATGACTCAGTTGAAGACATGACTTTAATCTAGGATGCACCTACATTGTCGGGATACATGATAGATATCATATATCACGAGATACGAAGGCAGATGAGTGGTACGAGAAACTCACCTTTACTCGTCGAATATGTCAAGTCGACCATCGCATTCCGGGTATAAGTGGAATATAAGGCCGTCGACGGAACCCAAGAATGAGAAAGACTGAAGGAACGCCTCAGATGCTTACCAACAATCTGACTGCCCTCAGCCAACATCTGCTCAATGATAACAAACTCTCTCTGTCTATGCATCGGGACTGCTGCTCTTACCTGCTGCTAATTTTATCTGACTTACTGGACCTGGGCAAACTGCGTCGGATGCTGACATTAAATTTCTTGAGACCGCATCGGAAGGAGGTACTGAACATGGGATCGGGCTGACTTTATTAGCTGAACTGACGGGAGTGAAGTGAACTGAGGTGCCACCAGATGCTGAGATGGTACTGGTATCGGACTCTGTGGAGGCGGGATCTGATGCCGACATACTGCCTGAACCAAGGCAGAAGACGGAGCAATAAAATCCTCGAAAGAAATAGATAAGAAGCTTGGGTGTCCCCGAATGATAAGGACATGTGATATCAAAAGGGACAGGAATAGAGCAAAGACATATCAAGCATGTTCACAGTTCAAGAAAAATGAGATGATGCGATCAGCAAGAGGAGATCAAAAGAAGACAAATATAGGATTGAGATTCTAACAAGATGAATCCTCCACAAGTCTGAAGACAGACCTGCATGGGCCACCAAAAACTCTGTCACACCCCAGAACCAGAATACTGGAGATCGGAGGCAAAACAAAGCCAGCTACGTATATCAGAGTACTCCAATATCCCGAGATATGGTCAAAGCTATCTAGAAGACAAGTGGGTGGACTCTAGCATGCCACTGATGACTCCTAAGGTCGAACAAATCCTATCTCAATCCAATCAACATAAGAAGCAATAAAGAGTAAATCATATATGAGATGGGTAAGACGTTCCAAACACAAATACATACATAATCATGAGATCTGACATAATAAAAGATATATCAACTGACTATACAAAAGGTACGTAAATGTACAACTAGCAGCTGTCCATAATATACATCCATGCCGTACTGAGACGGAGGGAACAAAACCCAGAAACAAGGACTAACATATGTCCTTGGCTAATACACCACAAAATAAAAGTGCAATATAAAGTAGGAAATAAAGGTAACCCACTCACTAATCCATGACGATCCTCTGAGTGCGAACCATCTGGAGGGAAAGACGGTAGATCCTCGTGATCAACTATGGAATCTGGCCATGCAAAACCAGTGGGGTCAGGCCCCAAATAGCAAGTACCACAAGGAAGGCTCGAGATGAACGACAAAGTCCAACAACAACACAACAACATAATGGCAGAAATAAATAAATATGGGTCGAGACTGGTGCGGTACTAATGTACATATCTGAAGATTATAAATGACTGAATGGAAATACTGAACAATATAGCTATGGAACATAATAAGCCGATGAGCAACAAGGGACTTAGGAACTACTAGAAATTGGAGCCACAACCCTTAAACCAAATAAGGACCAGGGTTGCAGATCTTTTCCCTAGCAGAACTTAGCCTCTGACCACTCATCAACATAAGAGCATATAAAGTAACGCACAACCAAAAGTGTACGGTCAATCATTACCTACGGCTTGCTATCATTAACTAGCTAGGGTTATCACAATCCTAATTACTAGTATGCAAGTTGATGATTTTTGCAACTACCTGACTGCAGATACCTGGATGTCCAGGGGTACGAGTAGTACATCTATTGCCCAATAAGACTGCTGGCAGATGAAACGTGTCTTGACTTATAACATGAACAACCATATCATATACTTGTAAAAGAAAATATATAACTGACTGTGCCGCAACCCGGCACGTCATGTGACTAAATCATGTATCAATACGCGCAAACTTGGTAGGTCATGGAGCCCTTGCCTAGCAGGGTTGAGCCACGCCTCATGGGGCCCTTGGAACTCGTGGTTGGTAGTACGAATTTTCTCCTACAATGATCTACTTGAATTTACTAGTCATTTATCTTATCATATTCATGTCAAATTCTCAAGTCGTGGACGCTCAAGAATTTCCTAAGATGACGTGTGCTATGTACGAGTAAATCGTAAGTTATCACTTACGAATATTCCCGTACTAACATCACGTGATACACGGAACAATACTCACACTCGATTGTCCAGTGCCAAGATGCAATAGATTAAACATTCAACAAGCTATATCCATGGTGTCAAGAAAGAACATGTACTCATATCTCGGGTCTAGAAATCGATAAGAAAATCAAGTTATGAGTGCGCTACTACGAGCCACTATAAAGAAATAAGGGAGTGCGCCATGACAGGCCACTATCATGTAAGCAAAGAAGGACATGTATCATGAGTGCGCCATGACGGGCTACTATCTAGTAATTAGCAAAGAAGACATGGCAACAACTATGGTAACATATAAGAAAGAATCCAAAGGAAAGACATATCATGGCATGTGAGAATGAATAATTAAAAGTACTTCTTATCATAGAATAATAATTGAACATGAGAGAGTCAAGTGTATATAGGGTGTACAATTATTCTCTAAATATACAAGGTCATCTAATCATGTTAAGAGTCCATTACAATCGAGAAAATATCAAAAACGGTCAAAAACGGGCAAAAACAGCTTAATTCAGCCTAAAACGGCATAAAACGGTATACCGGCGGTATACGACGGTATACCGGCCTAAAGACATGAAGTTTCTGGTGCAAAAATCGGTATACCTTCGGTATACTACGGCATACCGTCGGTATACCGATTTTCAAAACAGCAACAAAATTCAGATTTTTGCCAAAACTTGTTTCGCCCATAAAAACTTCATTTTAAATCAAAATTTGGATTTTCAAAAGTCAAAATTGCATAAAATTGAATTCTCTACAACATAGGACTATTAGATTTCACAAATTCGAAGATTTGATAGATCAATACCTCAAAATACTCGAAAATTATATCTAGAAACTTAGATCTACGCAATACTGTCGATCAAAACAAAAAGTGCTATATATTAAACATGTTAACGATTTAGAGGAGCATATTATAGAACAATAAAACTTTAGTTTCTATGGAAAATAAAAAATAAAGTATGGTCATGTCACTTTTGAGCAAGATGTACTTGTCTAGGGTTAAGTTCCAAGCCTAATCTTGTACTCCTCCTCCTAGAGGGCTAGACACCACACCCAAGGCCTCAAGGCCAAGCTCTTGGCAAGCTCCAAGGGGGAGAGAAAGGAAGAAGAAATGAAAAGTGAGTGTAGAGAATGAAAAGAGAGAGGAGAGAGAAAGTGAAATGGTATATATAGAAGAAGGAATTAATCGTGACCGTTGGATCGTGATCCATGTCAAAATCTAGATCAATCCTAGCCATTGAAAGAAAACCAATTATCCAATGGATAATAGGATGCATCGACACTATTCAAGAAAATATCTAAACACTATTCATCAAAATATCTAAAACACTATTCCTAAAAATATCGAAAATATTATTCACAAAAATATCTGAAATCGAAAATATCTGAAATGTGGAAATCTGCCCCGGGGGGTATACCGTCGGTATACACCAGTACACCGTCGGTATGCCGGTCAAGGAGAAAATCTATAATTTGGGAAATTTTTTAAAGCATTCCGAAAACCAAAAAAATATGAAATACAATACAAAATATGTATCCGTATATAAATACCGATACTGTGAGACGAGTCTCACAATTTCCACCCAAATATAAACTTCCTACCATTATGCTATTCGATGGCAGTACTTCTCCAAATCAATACATCAATCATTTTGAGATGATGATCGACCCATTACAACCAAATGATGCTCTTCTCACTGGAGTATTCGTCGATTGTTTAACTGGTGCAACATATGACTGGTATCGTAGTTTACCAGATGGTTGTATAACCTCCTTTGCTGGTTTCAAGCAAATGTTCTTGGAACGATTTTATGAGGAAATCAACAACATGACTATATCTGCCCTCATTAAAAAATCAAACAACGACACAATAAAACTACTGAAAATTTTATTGAAAGATTCCGCCGTGAGGTACTCAAAATGCCTCTCGGAACTCCAGTTGCTGTAATAATAGACACCTGCAAATCAAACTTGTTGCCTATTATTAGCATGTGGACGGGGTCGACACAGTTCCAAGACTGGCCTTCTTTTATCATAAATGCCAAAGCTGCGGAGGTTAGTACTGATAAGTTTAAACAGTTGGGGGTTCAAATGACTAATCCATACCGAGATGAGCATCCTACATCCGGTAATGGTAATCGTCAGAATAATTGCAAAGGTAAAAAACTTTGGCCATTAATCTCAAGGGCAAAGAGGCATTAGCTGTCAACATGGCTCAACCTATACCTACTCCATCGGTACCGCCACAGAGGGCACCTCGTCCAAAAGAAGAATAATCAATATAATATCTGAAGTAGATAATCATGATTACGGAACTGTCCAGAATCAAAAGAACTGAATGACACAAGAATATCTACTAGATACTCAACAAATGTTAAGATATGCAAGCTCAGAGTCCTGGTGAAATCTTTCTTCCTTAGCAGTCAAGCCAACGCTCGAAGAGGATGATAATGATACTATGTCAACACAATGTCAATGCATGAAAGGGATAGCATGAAAATTAACCAAGGTGAAACACCGGTAGAGAGTACAGAACCTAAGATAAATAATCAAGTAACCCAAAGATGGAGATAAGATAACATCTCATCAAATAAAACGATCGACATAACCAACTATAGAATCATATCTATCAAACAAGGATCAAGGGTAGATAACAATGAATAAAACATGGCCATGCAAGATAGGTCCAAGTAGAGATAAGTACCAATTCACAAGTTCAAAGGAGCGAAGAACAAGTGTAACAAGTAGGAATACCAAGGAATAGTGGACTGAGATCAATAATTATGTGATACCCAACAAAATCCTAAAACGAGACCTGCATGGGCCACCACTAAAATTGTGTCACGCCCTATTACCGAAATACGGGGACGGACATCGGCCAGCTACACCGTATAAGGTACGAATACGTTATATGGCGATGACGACTGTTAATCTTGCTGGGTATTCTAGCATGTAATCAATCAATGGTCTAAATTTGATCTCATATCCACATACAATCACTATGAAATAATAGCAAGAGAGATACTCATATGGAAAACAGGAAATCTACAGTACATGATAATAATATAGACGGGTATACCTTCCCACAGTTTCTAGTATGGTCTGAATTGGAGCATATCCTCCAATTTAAGTCTGAAAGATCCACATGGTCGGTCACTGGAAATTTGGGAACAATCCAGGGTTGCTCAGGCCAACCGCAGTAAGTACCAGAAATGAAGGCTCAAGGACGAGCGAAGAAAAGCCAGCATGATAAAATAAGACATGAATAGCATAAAGGAACAGTAAATGAGGGTAGGGGTCATGCGGTACCACGCACGGTAGCAATCCACAACTAATGTAGCTAAATAACCAACAAACATCACAATCTCCCTAACATCCAATAATACCTGCATCGTCGACTGTAACTCGAAATCAATCGATTGTGCAAGCAACAAGCCAAACAATTTAAGTGAATGAGCGACCACTGAAATAACTACGACTTTCAATATGGAGGTTGGGTTACCCCAACAATATAAATATGGGAATCCTCATATCGTGCCATCCCAGCAGGGCTAGCAGGGCCAAGTATAATAAGACAAGATAAGCACCGATCCCTCATAAGGCCACCGTACGAGCAAGAGAAGTACACAGTACATAAGTAGTAGCCGGATATAACCCTCCGCTAGTGCGAACGGGAACAATATCCGTGGCGGTCAACCAGCAAATCATGACTAACGTCTGTATTAAGGCTAGTATTGCATGATCTTGGGATTCTGTTCCTTCCCAATGCTTCAACTAGTTTAAGTTACCTAGATTATCCCTACAGTTATCCAGAATCACATGCCGTGGTCACATAATCATCCTCCTAGATGTCATACCTCAGTACGAAAATGCTAATCTAGAATCAACCTTGGCACCTATAGTCCCAGTTGTGATTCATCCTTAGTGTAATGTCCAAGCAAGCAAGCAATCCTGATCACGCTAAGGCTAAAGGCCAACTACCAAGGTACCCGTACAGGTAATCATATAATATAACTAGAATATCATGATGGCATCGCAATGCCATATAATTGTGGAAGTAGCACCTCAAAGTGCCAGTAGATAAGGAGAACCGCAGTGCAAAATCAGGGTCAGTACCTCAAAGGGTAAGCTGGACTTATAGAACAGATACAAGTAGTCATATCGGGAACAAGGACAAATATGTCAGTCACCAGAAGCCATCTGCCCACATCATGGCATCGATATCAGGTCAAGTACAAGATCAAAATCCCTACTATGATAGCATCTCAAGCATATATGGGAGCCTACAGCTCCAATCATCAAGTCGGTCTCTACCAGATCAATCTATCAAGAGTCTTCCATCTACGATGGTATAAATATCATGTCAGGAAGGACAATCGCCAAATACCAAACTAATCACTATAAACACTGCTAGGCCCTCTGGCTCACAATAATCTTCTGAATCAATGATCACAAGCTATCAACAAACAAGTTCCCCCAACTACCGAGATACCACAAAGGTACTAGGTTTTATGCATTTGGAAAGTCGGGTAAAAATTATATAATAGTACCCTCGATATTCTCTTTATTCCGTAAAACACTCGTACAATCATCAAAATCCAGGAATCAATATATCTGATCAAAATCGAACATCATCTAAAAAGGAATCGACAACAGTATCCAAGAATCCATATGAGTCCATCAAATCTTTATCCCGGAATCACACTTCCTATAATACTCAATCCTCAAACATATCCAAGAGTCACGAATCCCGATACATATGACAACTACCAGCTCTATCTAGATAGAATAGGATAACTCCTAGAATGAAGGGTCAGGGGACAAGAGTCTAGTAATAAATATCGCCAAAAATGGCAAGGATTACATGAACCGCTCTGGAGCAAATCCATAACACTTAAACCAAACAAGGACCAGGATTGCAGACCATCTCCCGAGGGAAACTGTGCTTCTTACGCTATCCGATGGACAAGACATGTCAAGAGCTAGGCGACTAATCTAGTTAGGAGTCTACATAGCAAGTACTAGGATCAGGCATGCTATACCAAGATGAACGTGCACTAATCCAGTCCAGCAAATCAAAGGAATGGTTCTGCCCAATTCTTCGAACCAAATTCTCGATCGGAAATTCTAAAAAAATCCGGCAGAGTTTCCTTTGTATTTTGGACGGGAGCACCCAGCGAATTGGGGCAAAAATCCATTCGGCGCAACCCGCCGCAGAATCGCAGACTAAGAACACTAAGTCTCAGCTTCCAACAGCGCTACAATAGTACTAGGACCCAAGCCATAGCCGAGAACACTAAGTCTCGGCCTCCAGCAGCGCTACGATGCGTATTGGGTTCCAAGCCAACACATGCAACAAAATCACCTCGCAGGGTACATCACAACACATGTCTATAATTCTAACCAAAACACAATCATAGCCAGAAGAATAGTTGGCCAAAGCCATTACCCGACCGCGAGTCAAAAATGGGGCATATAGGGACAATCCATATAGGTGAGTCGTACTTGGGTCCTCGAAGGTGTGGATGACCCGTCCGAGATGCCCGATACGATCGCAAACTAGTACCGAACCAAGCTATCCGAAGTTATCTTCATGGCAGTTCTACTGTTAAGCTACATTAATCATGGTTATACATTTACAATTACAAATTAATTAAAATACAATAAATTCCATGAGAGAGGGCAATAGCCGTCAATGAGCAAGGGATACTTGCCTAGAGGGCTCGGCTAGGTAAGCAAGTCTTCGACGATCGCGATCCAAGGTGACACGTCCATCAAGATCCTCAGAACACACAATAAACAATCATTAGAATTAAATAATAAAATAATGACAAAAATTATGAAGGATGGCAAGAGGCTATACCGTACGGGACCCGCAAGTAGTACATGGATCTGGCACGAAAACTGAGACACGTAGATCGATACAGACACGTAAATTGAGACGTTTACGTATATCGAGACGCATACAAGAATCGAGATGGCTCGAAGATCGAGACAAGTAGGAGACATAACATGCACATAGATCGATACGGGCACGCAAATCGAGACTTGTACGTAACGAAATAGTACGAAGATCTAGATGAGCGAAAAACATAACGTGCATATAAATCGAGATATATACGTAGATCGAGGAAACATGAATATCAAAATGGCACCCGAATCATCGTGGCACGCAAATCGAGGCATGTACACAAATCAAGATGGTATGAGATAGAAGTAGCACGTAAATCAATGCGGCACACAAGTCGATGTATGTACGCAAATCGATGCGGTACGGAGTTCAAGGTGGCACACAAATGAGTGCGTGCACGCAAATTAGAGCGACATAAAAATCGAGTAGGGCACAAAGGCCGAGGTACGGGAATCGGGACAACGTGTCACCGATATAGCACGTTGCCCGAGGCAGCACGGGGCTCGAGGCGTCCCGCTGCCCAAGGCAGCACGTAGACCAAAGCTGTACAAAAACAAGAAAACACGCACATCGACGTGTATGCATCCTAAAATGGCACGATAAATAAGGGGCACACCACACGAGGGTGCGTTGCTCGAGACATGTACACTGCACAAGGTAGCGTGCTGCTCGAGACAGCGTGCATCCCGAGACACGCAGATCAAGGAAAGGAGAAAAGGGGCAGCAGAGGAGCCGTTGGCGTGCACGGGAGGGCGCTCGGCCCGCCGGCAGGAGAAGGAAGGACAGAGAGAGGGGAAGGTCGTAGGAACTCACTAGGGCTCGGCCAGGTCGGGTCGGAGCTTCCAGCGGTATAGGGAGGACGGCAGCGGCAGCGGCGCCCGCTGCGGCAACAGGCAGCACGACGGCCGAAGGGGGAAAGGAAGGGGCGGAGGAGGAGATGAAGACGATGATGATAGTAGTGGTGCTGGTGGCGGGCAACGACAATGATGATGATCGTGGTGGCAGCCATGGCAGTAGGGGCAGGCCAGAGACGAGGGGGAGTGAACAGGGAGAAAGAGTGTAAGGTGGAGGTGGTGGCACCGGAGATGGGAATGGCGAGGGCGGTCGCAGAGGAGGGGGCCGGGACGAATGGTAGAGGGAAGGGGAGCTCGAGGAGGGAGGGGAGAGCAGAGAGAAAGAGAGAGTGAGCTGCGGGAAGGAGATGAGAGTGAGGGAGAGACCGAGATCGGAAAAGAGAGAGAGAGAACGTCGAGAGAGGGAGGGGGTTCTCCAGAGGGAGCTGGGGAGAGAGAAAGAGGGAAAAACAAGGAAAAAGGGGAGGGGGCTAAGTGAAGGAGAGGAGAGGAGAGGAGAGGAGAGGAGAGGAGAGTGAGAGTTAGGTTAGGGATAGGGTTAGGTATAGGTAAAAATAGTAATAATAATAATAATAATAATAATAATAATAATAATAATAATAATAATAATAATAATAATAATAATAATAATAATAATAATAATAATAATAATAATAATGAGGATAAACTCACATCCAACTAAACAATAATAAAATTTTAAGTATACCCAATTTTAAAATCTTAAAAATTCTAAAATACAGTCAGATACCTATTTTCAAAAATAGGGATTTGACAGCAACTCTATGCCATCGACTTAATACTTGACGCCACATATCGGGCCGAAGCACTTGTCTTTGCTATAGCCAAATCTTAGGCTTCCCTAAGACTTATATTGCAACCGTGCATACCATCTTTACTATGTCCGTGCCATGCTAGCACTTTTGTTAATTTGACCGACACCGTCCACGCGGATTATCGCTTAGCACGCCAACTTATCTATATGAAAGGTTACTGCAATTCAAGCCATCTTGGACATGTAGGTGATGCAAGATGAGGCCATTGCAGCTAAGGGTAGCTAGCCATGCTCAAGTCCTCGAATCACTGGCGGCATGTTCTTCTCTGCCTACCTTGCTCCCCTCCTGGATCGATACAGTTCTGTGGCCCCAGGTTTTCGAAGCGAGGTTGCGATACCTTATCGACAAGTTGTACATGACCACGCACCTACGAGAACTCCTAAATTCAATATAATGCATGGTCTAGCGGTCACAACTTAGCTTTCTTAGCTTTACTTCTTGCACTTATCATACTTCTTTTGCATAGCCTAAGCATGGTTGCCTCGGCTACTGAACTACAGTTCCAATATTTTTCTCTTTGGCAACTGACATATAGTCCCGGCTCTCGGCGACCGACCTACGGTCCCGACACATTTTCAGAGTTACCATACTCTTATCGACTTAACTCATGAATGGCTAATTCGTAGCCTTCAAGCATAACTTGCACACTATGTGTTCTCTATATGCCAATGGACCGTGGCTAACTTTCCGTTGAGACAACCATGGCTCGTGCCTTAAACCAACTTACGCTCTGTGCAACACCATCGCCCAAATCATGCTTTATACGACGAGCCTTGTGATCGTAGGACTAGGTGGCTTGACAACTGCAGAAAGAGCGAGACAATGCTAGAAATGACTTCATCCGACCGGCAAAGCTTTGCCTTAACTTAATTGTGCAACAACTTGACGAGCCAAGGCTACGTCAAGCTTTGCCTAGAGGGAACGAATGTGTGCATGAGTTTGACTTGGACAACCAGTTATTTGCGTGCCTAGACTTATGCCACAAGCTGTGCTATTGCTGCTTAATCTACGGGACAAGTATTTGCAAAAACAAAAATTGTTTATTCCAAACTTGAAAAAGAATCGTACAAAGTACAATAAATTCTGGGGAAATACAACTGTAGGAATCTAATCAGAAGACGATCACTTTATCCCTTGGACTATGTGAACTTGAAGACTGTAGCCTCTGGAGAATGCAGCAGCAATTTTGCAAGAGTTTTTGATCTCTGTGCGTATGTATCTGATGATTTCACAATGATTGGAAAGTCTATTTATAGAGTTCAAGAAATAACTGTTTTAGCAGTTATTCTGATGTGCGCGAGACTAGATTGCGCCACATTGGATTGCGCCAACCTCCTGTTGTGCCAACTTTCATTCAGTTGTTAAGTCGTGTACTAACTGTATTTAGACGCGTGGCATCATGTGATTGAGATGCGCATGGTCGTGTATATGATAGTAGACATGTCTTGAGAGATTAGTGGCATGTGCGCCACGTCATCCTGCTTTAGAATGTAAGTTGTCTCAACTTTATCAGGTTGTGCAACCTTCAGTCAACGAGTCAAACTGCGCTTGATTTGGGCTGCGCCTAAACACGTGGCAGCCTTTAAGCAGAAGTCATTCAGATTGCGCCTAGGTGTAACTAAAGATTTTGTCTGGATTGCGCTTAGACACAACTTACGAAGTGTTCATGCAGCTGTCTACCAATCTCTCCTTGAGTGGCATAATTTACGGGATTCGAAAAGATTTTCCTCGTTCACTGTGGTGTCAGTTGTCAGGACTGTCAGGTAATGATAGCCATTAAGTGTCAGATGCTACATAGATTTTAGCGTAATAAGACTGGGCACAGTCTGATATCAGGCACAACCTGATCAGTGGCGCAGCTTGTTCTCTGAGCTTCATATCGGTGGCGTAACCTGATCTTTAGGGCGCAACTTGATCACTGATTAATATGTTCAGGGCACAACTTGATTTTTAGGTCCTACAAGACCCCCTTTAAAGTTTTTAAAACTTAAAAACGTTTCAAATTTTTGAAATACTTTGAATTTATAAAAAATTTGACAGAGTCAAGTTGCGCCAGTCAACAACCGGTCATCACAATTAAATCTCTTTTTCGAAAACACAAAACTTCCTCTTCGTCTTTCCGAGTTTCATTGATAATTTTCGGTTTCCCATGAGGAATATGAAGAGTCATTTTGTTGATATATATATAGTAGTTGTTCTTTGTGCTTTATTCTTCACTTCTGTTCTTCAATGGCCTCCAAGAAGGAAGAGATGGAGACAAATGCTGACACTACATTTAAGTCCCCTGAAGCGGGACATGATGTTGTACCGTCGAATTATTTATTGGAGGCTGACTCGGCATTGAGGGCGATAAACTTTTTAGACTGTTTCAGTTTAAACCCGACAGTCTTCAATCGCTCGAGTAGTGGGCCATCCTCTGAAGAGCACAGCGATTCGGAGGGATTCCTTAATCTGATGCGTCGCTCGGGGATACGCAACATGCAGGAATTGGACGCCGCCCTTCGTCAGATCGATGAAGGCAAGAACAAAGAATAATGTTTAGGCGTGCCAAAAATTCTATTCTTTTTTCTTGTGTCCTTGTCTGTAGGGGTCCACCCGTCCTTATGCAAATGAAATCTAAATTTTTTGATATGTTGTGTGGCTGTGATTTTGAATAGCACACAAGGTCGTGTGCCTTTGGCTAGTTTTTTATTTACTGTTTTATTGAGAGACACATGGAAGCCATCACGTGGTCTTAAGCGCCTATTGTTTAGTTTTTTCCCAAAATAGGCTCCTAGAATGACGTGCCCATTTTCCTTCTTCAGTACTTTAAAAAGGATAGCCAAAACGAAAGAGCCATTCATACTTTCTCAGAACAAATGGCTTCTCACAAGCTCCTACTTGCGCTACTTCATTCTGATGTTATTCTTTTGTATGCTGTGTCTTCAAAAATTGGTAAGTCTCGAAGAAGAATCAATGGTATGAATATTCTTCTTTCGTATAACTTTTGAAAATAGGTATTGATCTGCATGTTGTAGACACTGTTGATATGTGCTAACTATTTCTGAGAATAGGCACACACTGTGATCCAGTACTTAGTCTCAATCATAGGCGCGTATTGTTGACATGCGCCAGTGTGATCAACTTGCACTGTAGAGATATGCGCCTATTGATCGGTACACATTTCTGATATGTGCCTGTTTGATCAGTATGCAGTACTGATGTGCGCCTGTTGATAGGCGCACACTGTTGGTTTGCGCCTGTTGATAAGCGTGCATTGTTTGATAGATTATGCTAACTTTTTATATTTTGTCAATATTTGCAGGGATTCAGCTTGCAAGCTTTTTCAGGACTGGTATGGTGATTTGGATGTTGCAGAGGGCATTCTTCTGACACTCACATCAGACAGCTTATGTGGTTCTGACACTCAAATCAGACAGCTCAGGATTCTTCATGTTTAAAAAGGGTCTTCCTCAGATGGTAGGAAGAGCCTATATACATGAGAGTTGGATGGTGGAGACGCAGAACTAGGAATTGTATCACAAGGGTGATTTCGTTCCTAGTTCCCCTGGCGGGCCATCTTCTCTCCACCAGTTGTATTGACAGCAGCTCATCTTTGAACTGCTGTACTCTGTGGTTCTCCTCTCATCTTTCTGGGAGAGAAGACCAGAGTTGATTCCATTGTCTGGCTCGTTGCTTCAGGTCGGACGACAAGGAATTGCCACCAACAAATAAGAAGATCCAAAGATGTAATAGACCTTCATTATCAAATAGGAAGATCCAAAGATGTAATAGACCTTCATTAGAATAAAAATCAGAGTTGTAATAGATTTTCATCAAGATATATCTATGCTTTTTAAAGAAGGAATAAAGAAATGATTGTCTCATTATTCTTCTTTTTATAATTCAATTTTGATATGCTGACATAGATAACAGAATGCAGAAAGAATGCAAATATGGCAAGTTGTTTGACGTGGTTATTTGGAATTCAGAGACATAGATTCTCATTATGATAAATGAATGATTAATCGTTCACTTCAATTTTTAAGGGAGAGATATTGAATGAATGAATTGTCGTTCAAACTCTCGAAGAAAAGAATAAATGAGTGAATAGTCACATCAGTTTCAGAGAAAGGACAATGAATGGTCAGTTATAAATGAATGAACAATTATAAATGAACGAACAGTTGTGCTTCTTTCCAAAAGTTGCATCAGTTCTCGAGGCTGATTATCTATTTGTTTTGCCTATAAATAGAACAAAACTTTTGTAGATATTGTCAATCACTTTCCCTCTTGTACGAAAATGTCTTCCAAAGATTTACTTGCTCCAAAGATCGAAGAAGAAATCGAGATGCCCCATACTGAGCCTTCCGTGCCTTCTCGAAAAGAAAGAGGCGAAGGCTCAACTGTTCCTCCTGCACCAGGACAGGATTTGATCTCCAAGTTAGTGGAACCTGAAAAGACTGCCGAAGAAGAGGCATTGAGGATGGCTGCCTGCAAGTTTCTTGTGAGTTTAGACAATGAGATGTTTGAACTATTGGCAAACTATATATTTAATCATGAAGGATCAGGGCCTCCTTCCCGTCCTTAATATTTATGTAATTCCATGAATAAAATAAACTTTTATTTACATCATGTTTCTGAAATAAAGTATATTTTGTCTTTATACATAATATTTCTTAAGAAACTTGCCATTGATAGGTATCATAGCAACTCTGCCATCCATATCTGTTAATTGATAGGCTCCATTGGAGAAGACTTTATTTACCACATACGGCCCTTTCCATTTTACCTCGAACTTGCCTTTGCTCATATGTGTCATAGTCATAGGACGTCTGACTGTAAAAACCAACTCGTCTTCTTGAAATATCCGCACTCTGACTTTGCGATTGAAAGCGTTTGAGATCTGGGCTTGATAAAGTTCAATATGTTGTTGAGCCAGTAACCTTTTTTCGTCGAGCGCCTCCAACTCTTGAAGCCGAAGACGATCATTGTTTTCTGTAGTAAGTTTGTTAGCAATAGCTATCCTTATTGATGGAATTTGAATTTCTAGGGGTAGGACAGCTTCACATCCATATACTAGAGAAAAAGGTGTGCAACCTGTAAGATTACGGACAGTAGTACGATATGCCCATAAACATTCTCCAAGTTTATCACTCCAATTCTGTTTGTTGATAGAGACAAACCTTTTGAGGAGTTTGATAATGGTCTTGTTGAATGCTTCAGCCAACCCGTTAGCCGCATGATTATAGGCCGTCGAGGCAACATTATTGATTCTGTTGTCATCACAGAACCTATTAAACTTTTGGCTGATGAATTGCGGTCCATTATCATGGATGATTCGGCGAGGGACACCAAATCTGTATATCATATGCTGTTTGATGAAGTTGATGACACTAATAGTTTTTACTTCAGCCAAAGGTATAGCTTCTGCCTACTTGGAGAAATAGTCGATTATAGCCAAGATGAACCGATGTCCTTTAGATGAAGGAGGATTGATAGGGCCAATTATATCCATGCCCCAAGCTTCAAAAGGCCATGAGGCAGCAGTCGGATGAAGAAATTCTGACAGTTGGTGAATAAAATTTGCATAAATTTGACATGCACGACATTTCCTTGCATAGTCAATAGCATCTTATACTATAGAGGGCCAGTAGTAGCCCATACGTCGAATACGATCATGTAGTTTAGGACCATGCTGATGTGCTCTACAAACCCTATTATGAGCTTCACGTAATATCTGCTTTGTTTCATCACCAGCGAGACACCTCAAGAGTAATCCATCAAAAGTTCTTCGATAGAGTGTTTTTGTAGTACGATTATAATATAATCGAAGCGATCGACGACGTATACTTATAGCTACTTTAGGATCTTCTGGCAAGATGTTATGTACTGTAAAATCAATGAAAGGTGCTCTCCAGTCCTCACAAGTGACGTTGACTTCAGTTAGGTTGCTGAATTCAATGTTGTGGTTGTTTTCAACACAGAATAGTTTTATATTAGAGATAACAACCATCTGTTGTCTTTTGATTGGAACTGCCAATACCGCAGCTAGGTTAGCTAAGGCATCGGCTTCTGTATTGCACACGCGACGTACATGTTCGATGAAGAACCCTTTGAACGAAGAAGCTATCCTGATTGCTGCTTCATGGTATGGTACTAAATCTTGATGTCGGACCTCATATATGCCTCTAACCTGATTAACAATCAGCTTAGAGTCGCCATATACTTCGAGATATTCAACACCCAGTTGTTTAGCTAATTGGAGTTCAATGAGCAAGGCATTGTACTCTGCCACATTGTTAGAGCATGATTCGTCTAAAGAATAGGCCCTTTGAATATTTAATCCATCAGGTGAAACATGAACAATTCCTACTCCAGCCACAAGGGTACCTTCAGGTCCAATTCTAGAAGCTCCATCAAAGAACAACTTCCAAATAGGAAATTCTTTTGAGATCATATTTGATTCTAATGTTTCGTCCGGAATCTCATCATAGAGTTTAGATGTCTCAGGGACAGGATGTGCTGCTAAGAAGTCAGCAAGTGCTTGGCCTTTCACAGACTTTTGAGGAACATAAACCATATCATATTGTGCTAGTAATATGGCCCATGTGGCAAGCCTAGAATTGAGTGTACTTGGCTTCTTCATTAAGACTCGAAGAGGATTGACCCGGAATATGACATGAATAGTTTGGCATATGATGTAATGTCTTGTCTTCTGAACAGCAAACATTAAGGCTAAACTTTTCTTCTCTACCGGACTATAACGATGTTCAGCTCCAATCATCGTTCGGCTAAGATAGTAGATGGCTTGTTCATGACCTTCCTCGTTCTTTTGAGCCAGGAAAGCTCCGTAATGAATGATCCATTGCCCGGACATACATTAAGAAGGGTATTCCTGAGATTGATGGTACAAGAACCAGTGGACTCATTATATACCGCTTTTTGTTGTCAAATGCTCGTTGACATTCTTCCGTCTAAACGAAAGATATACCTTTTTTTATTAATTGAGTAAATGGTCTGTAATGTCCAGATAAATTCGAAATGAACCGCCTGATGTACGTAAGTCGACCTTGGAATTCTCGTAGCTCTTTTAGGTTGCGTGGAGGACGCATCTCTTGAACGACTTTGATCTTCTCGGGATCAACGCGTATACCCTTAGAGGTAATAACGAAGCCGATAAATTTGCCACTAGAGACATCCAAGAAAGACTTGGTGGGGTTCATTTTGAGTTGATGCTGGCACATTAGATTGAAGATAGTTCTTAAATCTTGAATGTGAACTTCCTTGAGACGACTTTTAACAGCAATATCATCAACATAGCATTCGACAGTCTTTCGCAGATGATCGTAAAAAATAGTACTCATATCCCACTAGTAAGTTGTACCTGCGTTCTTAAGACAAAACAGCATGATTGTATAACAGTATACTCCACGAGGAGTACGAAATGAAGTATGTTTCTTATCTTCAGGATTCATCCGGATTTGATTATATCCAGAAAATCCATCCATGAAAGAAATTCGTTCGAATCCATATGTATTGTCGATCATGACATCAGTAATTGAGAGAGGGAACTCGTCTTTAAGGTAAGCATCATTGAGATCCCGGAAGTCTATGCAAACTCGAACCTTTCTGGTCTTCTTCAGAACTGGTACAACGTTGGCTACCTAGTCAGGATGCTGTTCTTCTCTGATAAAACCACAAGCTATAAGCATTTTGACTTCATCATCAATTACATCTATCATTTTAGGCTTGAATCGCCGTTGTTGTTATTTGACCGGTTTGGCATTCGGCAGAATATTAAGCTTGTGAGTTGCAATTTTAGGATCTAATCCTGTCATATCCTCGTAACTCCAGGTGAAGACATTAATATATTCACGAATAAGATGAATTAATTTTTGTTTAACAACTTCTGGGAGATTTTTGCTAATGAAGATTGATCGTGATACATCCTCCTTTCCAATATCAATCTGGACTAGTTGATCTTCAGTAGGTGGCTCTCGTTGTTCGAAACGAAGTTCCCACTGATTGTCCATCCTTTGTGCCCAAGGGTCCACTTCAGGAGCTTCTTCAATGCCATCTTCGTCGTCTTCCGAAAATTCGACAGACACCATGTTAGAAGATACCATCACCCTATGAACATGACCAATGCTAGTGTCAGAATCCCATAAAATAGAATCATAAGAGTTATATTATTCGTCTTCATCAGATTCAGAAGGTTCTAGAGTTGGAAGTGGTGAAGCATAACCTAGTCCTCGTTTCGTTTTACTGTGGTATTGTTGTAATTTTTCTTTTGGAACAGCAACACGAAGAGGAGTTCGCCTTCCTTTACCATTGTTGAGGCTTGTTCTGAAATCATAGCCTATTTTACGGATGATGGATTTGGATTGTGGACTATAACATCGTAATTGTAGCCTTCCTGTATCATCTCTATTATCATTATAGAGCATAATTTTTGGTTCCTCTCTTTTGTTGAAGAATATAGGCTTTTCATCTTTCTTTTGAGACGGTACTAAGAAGTACGACTCTTGTATTGAATCCAATGATACCACATTTCGTAGAGATGATACGACTTCTATTGTAAGTGGTTTAAAGTTATCTAGCATATCCAAATAACATTGAGTATAGTAAGAGACTTCAGTATACTGCAAAGGAGTTGCTTTATTAATTTTTACACCATCATTTACAATAGGGACTTTAGCCTTAGCAGGGTTAGTCAGATTGATGACAAGAGGAGGAGAAGAAGAACGAAAAGGAGAGGGGAGCTTCTTGCGACGAAGATCGATTACGAGCGGCTCAGAAGAGGTAAGCTCCCTTTGTTTCCGACTATCACCCTTGGCCGCTTCTCATGGAAAGGAAGATAGATAGTCAGTGGTTTGGAAGACTGAGGACATGAGGTACGTCCTTTGATGGGAATTACCAGAGTATCATTTGGCACACTCTTCTGTTCTTCATCCGTGTCCATTGCTAGTACCACCCTCATGAATTCTTCCTTGTACATACGAGAATCGTTGCAGTATGCTTTAACCCCTTTGAAAGGATTCAGATCTGTAACCTCTTTTTGGACTTCTCTATTAGCATCCACATATTTGAAACATTGGTGGAGCATAGAGGGTACAATATTGTGTTCATAGAGGAATGGCCTTCCCAATAAAGCGTTGTATGAGCCATGATTGTCAATAACATAGAAAGTTACCTTTGTACGAAGATTGCCAATTTGAAGTTTTAGGCGTATCTTCCCCAAAGGTTTACTTCTTCCTTGATTAAACCCCAGGATGGTAGTGATAGTCGTAGAAAGGTTATGCACTGGGATCTTCAAAGCATCTAGTAAAGACTTCGGCATAATGCTAAGTGCAGACCCGAGGTCAATCAGAATGCGATCGACTTTCATGGTGTCTACATACCCCGTGAAATAAAGAGGACGATCATGACGATTGTCTTCTAACAACATGTCATCTTGTGTAAAAGTAATATTGGGCATTAATTCAAATACACTATGACAATGTGCACAACTAACTGGCTCCTTTTCAGGTTTTTTGAGAAGAGTAAGGCAAGCGTCAGCCTGCATCAAGGCTTCACTTAACGTCTCTCGAGTTTCTTTTGAAAGACGTAAAAGTTCAAAGATTGACAATCTTGCTGGAGAATTGGCCAATTGAGCCAATATGTCAAAATTGTAAGGCTTTTAAAGTCTAAGAGATGATGACTTCTTTAGTGCTTTGTCAAAGCGAACAGGTTGCTTCCCCTTGTCTACTGATGTTGGTTTATGAGGAGATGGTTCAACCACCGGCAAGGATGTGGATGGAATATTCTCTCCAGGAGAAAATGATGTAAGAACATCATCAGGAGGTGGAGCAGGGTTCTCTTAAGTTTTGAAATACTCCCGAAGATAGGGTTTCCCTGATCTAGTGCCCATTAGAATTTCTTCTTCTGTTACTGGTTCAAAGGATACCATATTGCGGTTCTTGGATTTAGATCTGGAGTGCTTCTTTTGCTTAGAAGAGGAAGGCGTTTCAAACTCTGCTACTAGATCTAGATGAATCCACATGATCTTTCCTCTGTCA
The DNA here is from genome assembly GCA_029216955.1 of Iris pallida. Classification (NCBI taxonomy): domain Eukaryota; kingdom Viridiplantae; phylum Streptophyta; class Magnoliopsida; order Asparagales; family Iridaceae; genus Iris; species Iris pallida. Next base: position 1,544,071 of record JANAVB010010599.1, on the reverse strand, counting down.
GTCGATAATGGAACAAGACCTTCATTTTGAGGAGGTGGAGATTCACGATCTCAAGAGTAGTCCTTGGAATGGGGACGACACCATCTTGCACAAGTTGTGGTGGAAAATCACCGAACTGTAGAGAAACCACATTAGCAGTCACCGTTTTTTTGTCCTGTTGCAGAGTAATTGCTCAAGAGTTGACCAACTCTTGGATTTTATGCTTGAGCACATAACATGCTCTGGTTGGATGCCCTATAAATCTGTGATAAATACAGTATTTAGGGTGATCAATTTTATCCACTTCTTCTGGCCGTTTTGCCTCTGGAAGCTGAAGCTTATTGCTTTTGATCAAGCAATCGAAGATGCTTAAAGTATCATTTTTATCAAAAGAATACTCTTCTTTTGGACAAGTTGATTTCTGTGGTGGTGCTGATGGAGTGGATGTCGTCTGAGTGACGGTGAAAGCCAAAGACTCCTTGCCCTTGAGATTGATGGCCAGTATTTCTTTACTCTTGCGGTTATTCTGGCGATTACTACCCCCGGGTGTAGAATGTTCATCTTGGTTAGGATGAGTCATTTGGACTCCTAACTGCTTGAACTTTTCGGCTCTGACCTCGGCTGCTTTGGCATTGACAATGAAAGAAGGCCAATCCTGGAATTGTATAGATCCTGTCCACATACTGATAATAGACAACAAGTTTGATTTGCAAGTGTCTATTGTTACAGCAGATGGAGTTCCTAAAGGCATTTTGAGTGTCTCTTGGCAGAATCTTTCAATGAAACTCTCTGTGGATTCATTATGCCTATGTTTAATCTTAATGAGAGCAGTCATCGTCATGTCGTTGACTCCTTCGTAAAACCGTTCCAAGAACATTTGCTTGAAACTAGCAAAAGAAGTGATACAGCCATCAGGCAGGCTACGATACAAGTCATAGGCTACGCCGGCTAAACAACCGACGAACACTCAGGTAAGGAGAGCATCATTTGGCTGTAATTGATCAGTCATCACCTCAAAATGATTGATGTAATGACTTGGAGAAGTGCTGCCATCAAACAACATAATGGTCGAAAGCTTGTACTTAGAAGGAAATGGAACCTCCTTCCACTCTGTAGGATATGGTTACTTTATGCCCAGTCTTTGTAGGCGATCCTTCTGCTTGAAGGCCTCAAACTGAGTACGTAAGAGTTTTACATCCTCATTAGCATCCCCTGATGTTTGGGAATTGGTAGGCGGGTTAGAAGTGTTAGGAGGAGGAACAACGTGGTAATTACCACCCCCAGCACCAGACTGACTGGGATCAGCTTGAATTGGCACGGAAGCAACCTGAAGAGTTGGTACCCCCAGACTAGCAGGTACGGAAGATGCTATAAGCTCAGGATTTGTTGTAGGGTTTATAATCGGTGGCACTGTATGTTGATCCATGATTATAGTATGCATGCTTGCGACCATCTCTACCATGGTCTTTAATTTGTCTTCTAGTACAGCAATTCGTTGCTCTTGGCTGGTTGAAGTAGAGGCATCTTGATCTTCCATAATAGTATATACCGTCACTTCTTTTGTTGCTATTGATGAGATAGTTTGTTCAGAACTTTTACTATTTGCATCAAACTGTGAGAAAGATTCCTCTCCTACATGGGCAATGGGGAGATCTTGATTAAAGACACCTTGGTTCAAATGTCGATTCTTTGATCTAGTGTATTGAAAGACACCTTCATTGGATGCATGGATCCGATCTAAGTATTGCTGACTAGGATTACGGGATGCATTACGTCTTGGACGTTTTCCACCCCAGTGCCTTGAGAAGTCATGTTGACAGAAGCATATAATAGCTTATCTTCGTCTTCTATTATATGTTCAGGAGTTGAAGCATAGTTCGGACGATCGAAGACAGATCGTCGAGCCGATTGGCAACAACAGTTGATGACGACTTCATGAAAGCAGTGGCAATCTGAAGCACGATTTGGAGGTGAGGGAGACATTCTTATAATCTCTCGTCTTTGTGTAAGACGTTGCCGCAAATCATTTACAACTACAGGACGAGAAGAAGTCGGAGGAACATATTCCTTAATGATATTAGGAACATGTCTCATATTCTTCAAATGTTTAGTTCCCTGAGTGTACAAAGATGTACTCAACTCATTAGCATAGGTGGTTGGGTCTTTCTTTTCAAACTTTGGCTTTTGGAACATATTGGTCTTTGGCATAGGGTTCTTACGTTTCACCAAAGTTGATATTGGTTGACGCCTATTAAGATAAGCGCGTAAATCAAAAAATTCTGCTCCAGGTGTCTCTGTTTGTAATACCCTCAGTTTTTTTTGCTTGGATCTTGAAATTTACAAGGTTGGAAGATCTTGACCAGACCCCACAGGGGTAGGTAAGATACCTCTTTGGTCAGTATTCTTTCCAATATCAGAGATCCGAAGACCTCTGTTTAAAGGAATAGAATTCGATAGATCTTTCTCTGAGTCATAGACCAGGAAAGTTCGAAAAAAGACCAAAGGGTGCTTTCCTTTATTTTGTGGAGGGTCAGCTAAGAAGCCTTTCCCTTTGTTCTGTCGTGAGACCATTTTAGGCACAGATTGCGCTAATTGAGGAAGTGTCAAAGGAATCTTCCCTTTGTTCTGTCTAGTGTTAGCACTTGAACATTGATTGTCGAAGTTCAAAACTTGAGAATTAGAAGAAGGAATAGCCAAAAGACTAGTTCCTTTGAGTTGTGCCAGAGTAGCAGACTGCGCCTGAGGTGCTGATTGCTTGGATTGTGTCATAGTCCTACAGGCTACTGATGGTGCCTTGGAAGCAACATGGGTAGACTGTCCCTCAACGATGGCTTGAACAGACTGTGCCTTGGCAGCAAAGAGAATAATAGACTGCGTGTGGGCAGCAGGATGAATAGGTTGCGCATGGGCAACAGAAATAAGTTGTGCCTGAGCCGCCGAGACAGACTGTGTCTTAGCCACTGAACACTCAGGTTGCGCCTGGGCAACAGTGACCATGGGAGATTTAGGAGCCCATACAGTCCTGTTTTTGGCAATAGCCGCTGTACGCTTGTTGCTCTTGGTGCTAACCATATCCTCATAGGCTGTCTGGTTGACTTGAACAACCAGAGTCTTCCGCATCTTGCCAATCGACGCAGTGTCACATTGAGTTATCACCTTCTCGTCGGAGGAGAAATTCGTCCCCAGCAGAGTCGTCATTTTGTTTGCAAAAATAAAAAGTGTTTATTCCAAACTTGAAAAAGAATCGTACAAAGTACAATAAATTTTGGAAAAGTACAACTGTAGGAATCTGATCAGAATACGATCACTTTATCCCTTGTACTATGTGAACTTGAAGACTGTAGCCACTGGAAAATACAGCAGCAATTTTATAAGAGTTCTTGATCTCTGTGCGTATGTATCTGATGATTTCACAATGATTGGAAATTCTATTTATAGAGTTCAAGAAATAACTGTTTTAACAGTTATTCTGATGTGCACGAGAATGGATTGTGCCACATTGGGTTGCGCCAACCTCCTGTTGTGCCAACTTTCATTCAGTTGTTAATTCGTGTACTAAATGTATTTAGACGCATGGCATCATGTGATTGAGATGCGCATGATCGTGTACAGGATAGTAGACACATCTTGAGAGATTAGTGGCATGTGCGCCACATCATCCTGCTTTAGAATGTAAGTTGTCTCAACTTTATCAGGTTGCACGACCTTCAGTCAACGAGTCAAACTGCGCTTGCTTTGGGCTGCGCCTAAGCACGTGGCAGCCTTTAAGCAGAAGTCATTCAGATTGCGCCTAGGCGCAACTAAAGATTTTGTCTGGATTGCGCCTAGGTGCAACTTACGAAGTATACATGATAGCTGTCTACCAATCTCTTTTTGAGCGGCACAATTCACGGGATACGAAAAGATTTTTCTCGTTCACTGTGGTGTCAGTTGTCAGTACTGTCAGGTAATGATGGCCATTAAGTGTCAGATGCCACGTAGATTTTGGCGCAATAAGACTGGGCGCAGTCTGATATCAGGCGCAACCTGATCAGTGGCGCAGCTTGTTCTCTGAGCTTCATATCAGTGGCACAACCTGATCTTTGGGGCACAACTTGATCACTGATTAGTATGTTCAGGGCACAACTTGATTTTTAGGCCCTACAACAAGCAAAGGCTATGCCAAGCCTTGGATAATGGGATTGTGCATGCTTTATCAAGCATTCATGTGGCAATGCCTATGACTTAGGCTGCGTTCATAACTTTGTGGCAACTTAAACCAACTCTCATTCTCCCAAGCCACGGGGCGAAGGATCGAGTGTCACTTTTAAAAGCACGCTGAGCAATACTTCTAAGACTATCGTGGGACCTTTTTCCATGTTCTAACACATTCCGACCCGACTTGGGATTACTCCCTTAGCTATGTGGGTTCGTAGCTTTTATTATCAAGCCTACTTATGCTGATAAAAACTTTAGTTTTATTAGTGTGAAGGTGTCAGGACCCGCACCGACTGTATCGGTACAAGTACGTAACAGCGCCCAGTCTACGCCACAGAATCGACGGTAGAATAATATTCTAGGCCGCTAACTAAACAACAACTCACACAGTATATAATGTACTTATCATGATCTCAACTCTGATCGGAGGACAACTATAAGATATGATATAACTTAATCACAGTCTAAGCACGATAAGATAACACAGAAGTTTATAACTAAAGATAAAAAACAACAACAAAACCAACTACTAAAATATAATAACAATATCTCAACCAAACTCAAATACAAACTCAAGATCTCAACTCATTACAAAATAAGTTTAATGAAAAAGTCTAATACAAGTCTACTAAACTAATCTCCCGATCACTCCTGAGTATCGCAGGCCAAAGTAGCTAATCCTTCTCTGGGTCTATAGCATGTAGGGCAATTGTCCTTAGGGCAAAACATTTATATTATATCATACATATACTCGACAACCTATGGTACCTACATTTACTTAATATCCATAATACATAGGCTCATAGGTTACACAAAATGACTACATCATATAGTCACTTTTCTACTTAAAATCAATAATGTACCAATTGGGTCTTCACTAGATTCTAGTATTAAAGTATGTCGTAGCCCTTCGTGTTAGCTTTTCGAAACTTCAAACGGATCGCATTTTTATGTCTGGAAGCTCTCGGAATTACGAAAACACTGAAACGCGTTTGTCTTTCGTATAGCTGACACTCAAACAGTTTTGCAGAAAGTTCTGCAACGAATTTTGCCTATTAATATATATATTTGAAAAGCTAACTTCGATACGGTTCTTTTAAAAAAATAGGAGGTTAATCGGAGTCTTGAGCTAAAAGTTATGACATTTCTAGTTTGCTATTGCTACTAAAAATGTGGATAAATATTATGACGAATTTGGGTAGTTTTGGGACAAAAGAAACACATGTATATATCCAAATCTAACCAATCCAAATGAAACTCATTATAACCATCCTAACCATGTCAAATCCACTCTCTAACATGTATAAAATTTAATTTAAATGTCTATTTAAACCATTAACATACACATATACACATGGGGTGTCTTAATTTGGAATCTATCAACTAGGACACAAGACACATATCTAAAATCCTCAAGAGAGCTCCAAATGGCCTCAAAGTTGAATCTAAAGGAGGTACATGCATGGGGATGGATCATATGGATTCAAAACAAAATAATATGCATATGAAATCAATTTAAAGGGTTGATTTTACCTATTGGGAGTGGAATCCCAATGGTATTCCTAAGGACACGGCTTCGACACGAAGATCTTCCAAAAAGGACACTCTTCCTTGCACTTTGCTCCAAATCTTTACTACCACCCTCCTTTGGTAGTATGAGAAGATTGGATGGAAGTTTTGGTGGAGGGATGTAAGGATTTGGAGATCAAATCAAAGAGAGAAGCTCTCTAATTTGGGGAAGAACACTTTGTGAAGGAAAAGAGGCAAGATGGAATAAAATAAAAGGAAATAGAGGCTAATATACCTATAGTGGCTGCCATCTAACCCTATTTGGGCCTTAGAGGAAAGCCCAATAAGCCCCTACTAATCCCCCTTGGTTAATTTTAAGTTAGGTTCAAGTTTGGGATCAAAAGGGTTAAGTTTAAGTCTCTAACTTAACCAATCTAACAAGTGAGATTAGTCTAAACTTACTAACTTAATTAGTAGGGTTTGTGGGCCATGACTAACTAATCTTGGGGTCCTGTCTAGAGTCTAAGCTACCCGGGTCACTAACACAAGTCGGAACGAGACGAAACTCAAACCCGACTAAACAAATCCCGTAAAATCAATATTAAATATATAAAATTCCCAAAATATAAAAATATGGAAAATGATCAAAATACTCTTAGCCTAAAAAGTGGTAATTAGCTAATCAAATCACATTGGTTAGGCTTCCATGGTCAGTCTATTCTCTAGGCTAAGCAGCTCTAAGGTTACACTAGCAAAATATCAAAATCACAATGCACCAATTTAAATAGTTTTAAATTACTTAAAATTTACCAAAAATTATTAACATAAATTAAATCCTATTATTAAATAATTAATTTTACAAAATTTCAAAATTATCCTCATTTTAAAAAAGTGGGTGTTACATAAGGCCAAGCACGAGGCAATTTCACCTAAGCCACCCACCTGAGCGAGGAGTCGCCTCGACCGAACGGGTCTTCGAGCAGCCGTTGCATGGCTAAGTCCGAACACCGTCGGCAATTCGATTCCTCCGATTGACTGAGCGGGATGGGACATTACATCATACACCACTCAAAAAAGTTTCGTCCTCGAAACTATCTGAGTACTTATAGACTTATCACTTGATTCAAGACATCTCGTACACACTTTGCCTATGCATTTTTCTCAATCCGAGCCACGCTCGTACTATCATCAATCCTTCCTTTCAAAATACGAGTTCCAAATTTTTCGATACTATCTATTCCTCAAGTCTCACTTGAACTTAACATATTACTTAATTGGATTGTGCACATATTTCAGGCGTCCCCAAAATATATGCATTTTAGCCAAGCCTTGTGATAAAGAATTCGCCATTCTCACTCGAGTCGGATTGTGCACATATTCATGTGTCCCTAAAATATATGCATGTCAGCCGAGTCTCGTGAGGGGTATTTTTATGTTCTAGAATCATTCCATCCGTCCATACCAATCCTCAAGATCAATCATTCCAACGCTAACTCTTGCAACAAGGACGTCTCGTCTAACCTGCTAGGCCATTTTTAAGGCTAAAGTCAATGTTAGAATTGTAATCATAGTTTTCCAACAATAATGCCAACACCGACCCCAATCCAAGGGTCAAACCAAGTTGATAGTACGGAATTTTTCTACCCAAGCTCGCATCACTCAAAATTTTAAACATCGAGCATAGATTTCCTACTCGCACTTGCAACACTTGGTCCAAAGGGTCCAAATCATTTAGCAAAGCCATCCTACACCGAGTCATGTTCAACTATTTCTCGACATATCAATATCATTCATCCAACAAGTAACTTGCATAGTCTATCTCCTCGAACATTTGACAATATTCACCTATCCATTCATTCTATTTCAAATATGCTATAATATGACTATGTCACCAAACTGTAATTCCCATTTCATATTCCTTAAGTCGTTTATCCCAATTCAAGTTATCGGTCGCAAGGTCATCTGACTTTAACAATATAATAGGCCCCAATCTCACGCAAGTTTGATTATCTATGGTGGGCATAAAATCACCATGCACGCTCCTCCGGGACAATCATCCTCATCGGGACGTAGCTCTTGCTTCGAGTCTAGACTAGCTCATTTTCGATACGCAGATTGGATCTACTCAATCCTCAAGTTTACTCAATCACCGATCACAAGTCTGATCAATCCTCCATATCAAACCACAAGTTGAAACAATCCAAATTGCCACGTCTTGATTTTCCGAGTTCGATCGTTCTCGCGACATGAATCACCATGCCGTGCTCACGCAGAACGATTGCCCCCAAATTCGATGTGACGCATGTGCTAGCCTGGAGTAGCACTCATGCAAGACAAGAACGTCAACACTATGGTTATCCACGTAATTCCTCAAGACACGATCATGATCATTCAAGCATTCATTTCTATCAAAATCCCCCAAGTAAAGCATCTACCAAAACAATAACATTTTGCACGCTCGTCATTTTCCGACTCAGAGTACTCCCGAGTTATCGCATATCGATCTTTGATACGCCTCAATACCATCGATGATATACATAACCTGACGATCTTCAATTGCAACAAATTTTGAGTCATACGATTCATGCTATTGTTCGTACTGGATAATTTCTTCAATATTCAAGGTCAATTTCGATCATTATACTTTGAACTTAGCTAAATGTTCAATTCGTTCAAAACCAAATTCACGTATATTAATCTGACTATCTTTAATACATCGAACGATAATTTCATCAATTTGTCTCAATTCTTACTAACTCAAACTATCGAACAACATCGATTCCAATCCTTAGGGTCATTCTCAAATATTCGAATCACTTCAATGCACGCTATCATCCAATCGTGCTAACTTTTTACATGTAATTCATATTGTTTTCCTCCTCTTCCCGGATTTTCAAAAATTTTATTTTTTTTATTGTGTTTAAAACGTAATATTTATTTAAAAAATTTCTAAGAGAGTTTGTTGTTATCGGCTTTGTCACGCCCCGATCCCATTAGGGTCGTCCGTCTTGCCTGGATTCATGCGGGATCGTTCGTCCTCGCTAAAGCATGATGCCGTGCAAGCATAAGTTACGCTTGCACAAGGCCATATACCTGTACAAAACAACTAGCCAAGCAAAAACACACGTGCGCACCCATTCATTGTAGAAAACCAAATATTGGACACAGAGATTTGAAATGGAAATACTTCTTTATTGATAAACTTGATAGGAATACAAGTACAAAGCTTTGCGAACTCAGATTTGCCTTATCTTGGCTACATGATTCTCTTTAAAATACTCTTTTGAAAATAGTCACAATGCCCATACATCATATCCCTTTATTACATGTTGGAATAAAAAGACACCTTCACAGGAAAAGAATCTTGCAACTTGACTGGAAAAGAAAAAGAAGCTTCGAGGCAATTCACGAGCTCTACTGGGCTAGACGAGCTTCGATGCCTCACTTGAAATCCTCATGTCTCCTTTTGCTTTCTGAAAAGGATGTCCACAACGTGGGTCAGCACACATCATGTACTGGCGAGCGGCTTTTGGCCGAACTCGCAAATCTCTGCACTAAATCAACATGTTGAGCTAACATTTACTAGTGATCTTTCTACTTGTCTAGGTTCTTTTTAACAATTCATAAGAACATGATAGTAGAATATTTCATAAGTAACTTACCATCGCCGACAGTCATCCCTGCACAAAAATATGTTAGCATAATTTGTATAACGAGTAATTCATGTTTCATTCATGCAGATATTGAAGTTGTAATTAGGGTCATGCAGGTGGACTATTCTACATGTTAGTCCATGTGGTATCCCCATGATTAGCCGCTGTGACTCTCCGGTTCAGCTCGTCGCTAAGGACTCAGATATCGACTCCCATTTTCACATGGAGGCCCTAATCTCTCCTAGGCCGAGCGGTTCCAGGTGCCCCCAGATACCACCCGAGAGACAAATATTTTCTTGTATACAAGTTATCCGAGACCAAATGCATGCTCTAGCAGTTCTATCAGATGATACAGATTTGGACTTATGCACAGATATATGACACGTTTATTTCGTACCTTCTTGTTCATCTCAACACGTACAAGTTCGTATGTACATGTCTACATTTTTAAGCATACTTAGTAACCGAACAGATGATCATTCTTATAGAGCAGATAGAGTAGCAATACATAATATTGCATTTGATTCAATTCAATTATCTTCTCTTATCTTTTGTTGTTGTGGTATCGATGATTGTAGGGACAAGGCAACAGAGTAGACTAGAGATCATTTTTATTAGGCGTACAGATCAATGTTTGTTCGGTTGAAGCAACTCACCAAGATGAATCTTAGTTGAGAGAAGGAGGGAATTCATGTGCCGTTCATGAACAGTTCACACGTCCTACATTGGCACCAACAGTTGATTAACATACTTTGGTCTCTTCCTCTCAAGATTCGAAATGGATGCAAAATGCGATGAAAGCGAACAGTAAAAACCAATCATCGAAAACCAACACGAAAATGCATTCATCAAAACCAAGCAGCGAAAGAAAACATCCAACAAAACTCTTGGATTCATTTCAATAGAAGCCAATCCATCAATTGGAAAGGTTCATTGCATTTCATCGTTGATCAATTGATACCGGCAAAGGTTTTCCCAAATACTCAGTCAAGACTGAGTCAACAAGCTGTGGGTATTACATAGTGGACCGCGAGGAGTGGGGTACTACATAATAACCCACTGAAAAAAGTTTTATCCTCAAAACTTAAGATACAAACTCACCTCCACTAGTATTGCATTCAGGACCAAGTAAGGTGGAGAGATTATAGATACGAGCATTAGTTCGCAGCTGCTTGTTGTGCGGATTGTCTCTGATCTACGGTAGGTCCCTCCGTGGTCCACCCTCTTCAGCGTCATTACGGTTTTGAGCCAATTTATTCTTTTTCGGGCAATTTTTGACTGAGTGATCCTGTTGGCCACAACCAAAACAAGCGTTATTTGCGGCACGACAGTCCTCCTTGATGTATCCACTCTTGCCACAGTAACTGCATTTCAAACTATTCACATAGCGACAGTCTTCTTTCACATGCCCTTGTCGACTGCAGAAGGTGCATACAGGCTTGTTGTTCTGTTCCCTGTCAGTCTTTTTCTCTCCATCATGATATCTCTTGGAGTGCTGATTCCGACTGTACTGCATTTTAGTTGATGCCTTCTTCAGGCAAAACTGTTCCACCTGTAGCGCCACCTGAAAGGCCTGAGAATACAACCCACATTCTCGGTTCAGCATACTTAACTGAATGTCGTCATTCAGACCTTCAACGAACTGATCTATGTGAGTCTGCTCCGTTGGTAACATAACAACAGCAAAATTTGCCAGCTTAGCAAATTCAGATTCATAGTCCTCCATGGACATATTCCCTTATTTCAGTGTGATGAAATCATTCACCATTTTCTTGCTCATGGCTGGAGGCAGATTTTGATCCAGAAATGCCTTCTTGAACGTGGCCCATAAAATCTTTCCATTCCTTGCTGTTGCGAGCAGCATCGGCTTCTTCACTTTCCACCAGTCTTTGGTCCGCAGCTATAGTAGCAGAGCGGCACACATTACCTTTTTGCTCCTCGGAACTCCTACGAATATGAACATACTTTCCATTTTATCGATCCAGTCCACCACCTTATCTGGTGATGTCCTGCCCTCAAATTCCGGAGGTTTTACATCCAAGAAGTCCTTTGGCTTAAAGGAAGAGTGCCTTTGCACCGGCTGGGGTTCGTCTCCATCTACGAGCTCAATCTCGGGTGTGCCCGTTGGTTTGGTTGTTGTAGTTGTATCTTGATTTGCCGTAAGCACAGTTACAAATTGGGTCAAGGCATCCAACTGCTTCTATTGGGCTCCATTCGAGCCTATTGTATCTGGCCACGTTCCTCATTGTCCTGCCTCTGTAATTCCAACAAGGTCATGATCCGTTCTACCGGATCGGTCGAGCCAAATGGTCGAGGAGGAGCCATTTCTCTACAAAATAGTATAACCTCTGTCACTCATAAAATATTATGGACTTATTGTATGGGGCATTAGTTTTTCATTTACTCAAAATCGTGACTTTTGAAAGCCATCAAAATACTTTATATACATCTTCGAAAATGATATTTACAAGAGGCAAAGGACGTAAAACCGTGCTTTGATACCACTTTGTCATGCCCCGATCCCGCTAGGGTCGTCCGTCTTGCCTGGATCCCTGTGGGATCGTTCGTCCTCGCTAAGGCGTGATGTCGTGTAAGCCTAAGTTGCGCTTGCACATGGCCATGTACCTGCACAAAACAACTAGTCAAGCAAAAACACACGTACGCACCCATTCATTGCAGAAAACCAAATATTGGACACAAAGATTTGAAATAAAATACTTCTTTTATTGATAAACTTGATAGGAATAGAAGTACAAAGCAGGAATAGAAGTACAAAGCTTTGCGAACTCAGATTTGCCTTATCTTGGCTACATGATTCTCTTTAAAACTCTCTTTTAAAAATAGTCACAATGCCCGTACATCATATCCCTTTATTACATGCTGGAATAAAAAGACACCTTCAAAGGAAAAGAAACTTGCAACTTGACTAGAAAAGAAAAAGAAGCTTCGAGGCAATCCACGAGCTCTACTGGGCTAGACGAGCTTCAATGCCTCACTTGAAATTCTCATGTCTCCTTTTGCTTTCTGAAAAGGATGCCTACAACGTGGTCCAGCACACATCATGTACTGGCGAGCGGCTTTTGGCCGAACTCGCAAATCTCTGCATTAAATCAACATGTGGAGCTATAACATTTACTAGTGATCTTTCTACTTATCTAGGCTCTTTTTAACAATTCATAAGAACATGATAGTAGAATATTTCATAAGCAACTTACCATCGTCGACAGTCATCCCTGCACAAAAATATGTTAGCACAATTTGTATAACGAGTAATTCATGTTTCATTCATGCAGATATTGAAGTTGTAATTAGGGTCATGCAGGTGGACTATTCAACATGTTAGCCCATGGGGTATCTCCATGATTAGCCGCTGTGACTCTCCGGTTCAGCTCGTCGCTAAGGACTCGGATATCGACTCCTATTTTTACATGGAGGCCCTAATTTCTCCTAGGCCGAGCGGTTCCAGGTGCCCCCAGATACCACCCGAGAGATAAATATTTCCTTGTATACAAGTTGTTCGAGACCAAATACATGCTCTAGCAGTTCTATCAGATGATACAGATTTGGACTTATGCACAGATATACGACACGTTTATTTCGTGCCTTCTTGTTCATCTCAACACGTACAAGTTCGTCTGTACATGTCTACATTTTCAAGCATACTTAGTAACCGAACAGATGATCATTCTTATGGAGCAGATAGTGTAGCAATATATAATATTGTATTTGATTCAATTCAATTATCTTCTCTTATCTTTTGTTGTTGTGGTATCGATGATTGTAGGGACAAGGCAACAGAGTAGACTATAGATCATTTTTATTAGGCGTACAGATCAATGTTTATTCGATTGAAGCAACTCACCAAGATGAAACTTACTTGACAGAAGGAGGGACTTCACGCGCTGTTCACGAATAGTTCACGCATCCTACATTGGCACCAACAGTTGATTAGTATACTTTGGTCTCTTCCTCTCAAGATTCAGAATGAATGCGAAATGCGATGAAAGTGAACAATGAAAACCAATTATCAAAAACCAACACGAAAATGCATTCATCAAAACCAAGCAGCGAAAAAAACATCTAACAAAACTCTTGGATTCATTTCAATAGAAGCCAATCCATCAATTGGAAATGTTCATTGCATTTCATCCGTGATCAATCGATACTGGCAAAGGTTCCCCAAATACTCAGTCAAGATTGAGTCAGTAAGCCGTGGGTATTACATAGTGGACCGCGAGGAGCGGGACACTACATAATAATCCACTAAGAAAAAGTTTTGTCCTCAAAACTTAAGATACAAACTCACCTCTACTAGTATTACATTCAGGATCAAGTAAGGTGGAGAGATTATAGACACGAGCATTAGTCCGCAGCTGCTGGTTGTGCGGATTGTCTCTGATCTGCGGTGGGTCCCTCTGTGATCCACCCTCTTCAGCGTCATTACAGTTTTGTGCCATTTTATTCTTTTTTGGGCAATTTCTGACTAAGTGACCTTGTTGGCCACAACCAAAACAAGCGTTATTTGCGGCACGACAGTCCTCCTTGATGTGCCTACTCTTACCACAGTAACTGCATTTCAAACTATTTGCATAGCGACAGTCTTCTTTCGCATGCCCTTATCGACTGCAGAAGGTGTATACAAGCTTGTTGTTCTGTTCCTCGTCAGTCTTTTTCTCTCTATCATGATATCTCTTGGCGTGCTGATTACGACTGTACTATATTTTAGTTGACGCCTTCTTCAGACAAAACTGTTCCACCTGTAGCGCCACCTCAAAGGCCTGAGAATACGACCCACATTCTCGGTTCAGCACACTCAACTGAATGTCGTCATTCAGACCTTCAACGAACCCATCTATGCGAGTCTGCTCTGTTGGTAACATAACAACAACAAAATTTGCCAGCTTAGCAAATTTAGATTCATAGTCCTCCACGGACATATTCTCTTGTTTCATTATGGTGAAATCATTCTGCATTTTCTTGCTCATGGCTGGAGGCAGATATTGATCCAGAAATGTCTTCTTGAACGAGGCCCATGGAATCTTCCCATTCCTAGCCGTTGCGAGCAGCGTCTGTAGCACCCAGTTTTCCAAATGAGGATAATTTTGAAATTTCGTATTTATAATTATTTTAATAATGATATTTAATTCATGATATGATTTTTGGTGATTTTAAATTATTTTAAATTATTTAAATCAATGACTTGTGGTTTTGACGTTTTGCTAGTGAAACCCTAGAGACTGTTTGACCTAGAGCCTAACCATATGATTATGATATTTTAATATCATTTTTGGCCTAAGGATATTTTTTGCATTTGACCTCTTTGAATTATTTTGATATTATTTTATTATTTATGATATTGTTTTGGGGTTATTTGAGTCGGGTTCGAATTTCAACTCAATCCGACTTGAAACGGGAACCCGGGGATAGTTTGACTCTAGTGGGACCACACACTAGTTAGGCATGGCCCACATGATATTAATTTTAGTCCACATGATAGAAATATTTTAGTTAGAGGTTAGACTAATTATTATGGATAAGGTTAGTGTGATTAGAGACTTTAGAATGACTAATTTAGCCCCAACCAATTAGCCCTTTCCTAATACTCATAGAATAGGTTAGTGGAGGCATTTTGGACCTTACCATAATAGGACAAATAGCCCCGTATAGGCAGCCACTTTGGGAGAGGATAGGCTCAAGTTCATTTCATTATTCTCATCCACACTCTCTCTCTCTTGTTCTTCCCCAAATTGCTAGAGAGCAATCCCTAGCAATTTCTCCACCAAATTCTTCCATTTCACCACCAAATCTTCTTTTTCCTTCTCCATTCTAGCCAAGGAGGAAGCTACCCAAGTTTGGGAGGATTCGGAGCTCGTTCGTGTCCTTTTGGAATCTCTACGTGCTGGTGTCGCTCCGGGAAGGCTTTTCTTCGATTCGATCTACCGGGAGGTATAAATTCCTTCATCTTTCCATTTCCTCATGCATATAGGTCTATTTTGAACCCATAGGAATGACCCCTATGGTTGTATCTCCATTTGTGTCCATTTTGTGTCCATTTGGAGGTCATAGGAGTGTCCTTTGTGTTGTGGTTGTGTCCATGTGGGAAAATCCCAAATTTGGACACACTATGTGTTGTTGTTATGTATGAATGAATTATTACAAGTTTAATCTCATATTTTTGTATTGGAGATATGTTCTATAGTGTCTCATATATATATATATTAGTGTAGAGAGTGAGTTCTTGATATATTATGTTATATACTTGTGTTCTTTTGTCTCAAACTACCCAAATCCGTCATAATTTTTATCCACGTTTTAATTTCAGCCCTAAATTAGAAATGTCATAACTTCTAGCTTAAAGCTCGGTTTAATCTCCCGTTTTTTTTAAAAGAAGCGTATTGAAGTTAGCTTTCCAAAAACATATATTAATAGGCCTAATTCTTTCTGTAAATTTCTGGAGAATTATTTGAGTGTCAGCTGTATGAAAGACAAATGCGTTCTCGGTGTTTTTGCGATTTCGGGAGTTTCCGGAAACGAAAACGCGATCCGTTTTAAGTTTCGGAAAGCTAACACATAGATCTATAACATACTTTAATCCTAGATTTTAATTCATGCTGAGATGGTACAGTATTTATTATTAGTAGGAGTTACTATTCGGCATATACATTTTGTGTACCCTTGTGTGTAATATAATGTTCTATTTGATTTTAACCCATATTAATGTATATACACTATGTAATTAAATAGAGAATGCAAGCATGAGTAAATAGTTAAATAAATGATGTATGAGGTGTAAGTATCCTATCTAATGTAAGCATGTATAAGTATGGCTTGTAATGAATATGTAGGTTCCATAGTATGTAATGTATGGTGCATATAGTATTACAAGAGAATAAATGAATGATGAATGAATGCATGCATGAATGTAATATAATAATAGATGTAATGTATGCAATATACAAGTTAATGAGATGTAATGTTCTATGTTAACACAAATCCTATATTACCTCATGTACCCCTTACACTATGTTGACACTATCACACTTGACACTTTGTTCACTTATACTTTGACACTCTTTGATATGTATACACTATATATGCCCATTTAACCCTCAGTTGCCCTTTGCCATGTTTACCTACACACACATAGCCTCTTAAATATGTATTTATGAATATAGTTAACTTAGCTATGTATGTATATTATATATATGTTAGCATATTGTGTTGTAATATATAAGTTTATATAACCATTTGAAATGCCATGATTATAGACCTAATGTTGAATACCAATATATGCATGTATATATATGTGTAGACATATATAGCTTAAAGTAATAGATTACCTAGTGTATATCCAATGTGAATTCTTGCCTATTTGAGTATTGAATAAATATTACATGCTATATAGAGTTGGGTGTATGTTGGCTTGTATAGCCTTTTATTGATGTGTGCTTGCTAGGATAGTCTTGGTTAGGCCTAGTAAGACTTGCTGGGTTAGGACATGACCTAGTTTGACTAGTGTAGTTGACCAGAGTTGACTAAGGGTTAACTTTGGCCTAGTTTGACCTAGATTCATGTAGAATGTATTGTAGTACTTTATATTACCCTTCTGGATATGTTGTGACTTGTGCTGTTCTAATTAGGAGGCAGACACCTCTCCTCGGACAGTATCTTTACCTTGGACATTCAGATATCAGGCGAGTACATTCTCTGATCATTTCATATCATGTTTAGGATTATATTTCCTGCTTTAGACTATCTTAATTGATGTTGACATGTTGGTAACACGGATTGATACTATATGGATCCCTTCATGAGATGTTATCCCTTTCGGGAGCATCAGATACTTTTGTCATGTGTGTTTCACTTACATCACGTATCATATGCTTCTATCATCATGAATCTTCGGAAATCAGCTAGTGACTCATGTACCCTCATGATCACCGAGCCTTCACAAATCAATTTATGAATCACCCTTTGTGGGCAACGTAGTATAGTCATGAATCTTAACGTAACTTGAATGGATCCTTGTGTATTAATTGGGGTACGTGGGAGTATGAATGGTCATGTGAATAAATATCCAAAGTAGTGTAGTCATGAATCACTCTTAGTGTAGTCATGAATCAGTCCTAAGCCATTCACATGTTCATCTGTACTCTAAATCACTAGCACTGTCTCTCTTTATATATATCATAGATATTTACTTACAGTCTCTCTTTTACATTATGCTATTTTTTCAGATCCTGTATTTTATTCTCTAGCATGATTACATTTCCTTTCCTGTTATGACTTGTTGAGATGTATTGTGCTCGCTCCAGTCCTGACTGGACCTGTTGATAAATTTTATAGATAGCCTGGAGGTTGCCTGCTAGCCTAGAGGAGACAGTAGAGGTTGTATAGATAGCTAGGGTTTATTCATAGTTTATTTTCAGTCGTCTTGAGTTGTATTTATGGATTACTGTATTTGAGTTTTGAGATGTATTCTGGGTTTGTATCTTAGACACTTAGACTTCTATCTGTTGTATCTCTTTTCGATATCATGTTTTATCTATCTTCCTCTATGCTCTACCTTAGATGTGATTGAGTTTACATTATGCTTTGTCACCCCCATTCGGGGAGTATAAACTGTTTAGTCTTATACTGTTAGATGCATTGAGACCTAGGACAGCGTTCTACCACCGACACTGCGACGTAGGCTGGGCGTTGTTACGTTCTCGTGCCCTAACTCTAGGGTGCGGGTCGTGACACGTTTTTAGTGGTGGCCCATGCAGGTCAAGATTCGCATTAGTATGATTTCGTAGTAGCGCAACGACTTAGTTGTACTACTACGAGCCTGCTATAGGATATATAAATTAAGGTGTTAGGATGAGAGGGTACTCAATCACTGTTAGGATTCCTTGATAGATTCCTGGGATGACCCTTGAGAATCTTATTTTGAATTCCGATTTAAACTCCTTTTCCTTGTTTTGATTTACCTTTTTCCTTGATTTGAATTTGATTTTGTGAATTCATTGTAGAACTTTGAATCCTGGTATTAGTTGATAATTTTGATAAAATTTTGTAGTTGTTGATTTAATTTTGTATTTAGATTAATATTTTCAAATCCAAGGTACTCAATCATACTTAGGATTCTTTGAGAGATTTCTGGGACGACCCCTGAGAAACTCATTTTGAACTTCAATTGGAATTTCTTTTTCTTATGTTTGGATTCACCCTCATTCCTTGCTATTGAATTTAAGCTTGATGGGTTCCTCTCGTTTGAACCGATGAGAAGGAACATATCTTCATTATTCTTTCTCGCCATTATTCCCTTGCATTCTTATTTACCTCTTATCTTAAGCTCTGTCTCATTACATTAATTACCCATATCTTGTCATCCCTACCAGATGTACTTCGAAACCCTTGAATCTTCGTATCTTTCGCATGGGGAAGGCTAAGGAAGTGACGTAAATTATGTAGCTCAGAGAAGACGTAACTGGTTATTTTATGATGATCTAAAGGAAATCAAATATGGAGTGTTCCATATGGAAACTTGAGATAGAAATATGGTAAAGGTCTCGAATAGAATAAAGAGATGTATACTGCCAATCTGGAAACAATTACATTTAGAGAAATTTTGGGGTTATGAGATAGTTTATAGGTGTATTCAAAACTAATAAGGATATCAGAGGTTAACCTAGTTTTGAGAACTTAGAAAATCTTGGTTATTGATTCTGGGAAAAACTTTTACTCTGAGGCTATGTAGAAGGTTAATGGAAAAGAGAAGTTAATTGTGTTTAATAAGGATATTAAACAAGATGTTGCGAGGAAATGACTAGGGATAAAGAGAACACAAAGTTATGGAAGTTTAGATATTGTTGTGAAATATTTTTAGGAGAATAATATTCAAGGGTGTATGTCGAAGAAAATACGGAAGTTGATTTTATGATGGAAGATAAGTTTTGTAAGACCTAGAGATTTAAATTAAATAATACGAGGAGAACAATTTGAACAAGTTCAAGGAATTCGTAAACGGGATTTAGAGGTTTTGGGTCAAATTTAAGACAAGGTGAAAGAACTTGAAAATTTAAATAAATGGTTAATGTTGATTCCTAAATGTGAGGGCTGTGCTTCAAGAGTGATGTTTGGAAATTGGAAATTGCCTACGGTAGTCATGGTAAGGGTTTAAGTAAAGGTTAAATTTTTATATAGAGACTGGTGAGGTAAAGATATGATTGGCAAGTTATGACCAGATGAACTTAAGAGTATCAGAAGCAGATGACTAACTCGATCTTCATTATTTTTGTGCATTAATTACCACCTCTTGAACTCCCACTTTCTAATTGAGATCCTTGACGTTCCTTATCGTGACTTTGATATTCGGAATGTAATACTAGCTGTTACCCTCCAACAAATCTTATACGCAAGACCTAGACGAGCTCACCTTCGTATAGGTATATCATATCCCACTAAAACCCGTCTTTTTGTACTCTATTTTCTTGATATGATTTTCTGGTCAACTGGCTAAACTATAACCTCTACCATTATACTAAATTTCTTCTTATTTCAATTAGAAATCCAGCCTTGACTCAATTCTTTCGACCCGACATGTGATGGTGTTCTGCTTGTTTCCTTAGATGCTTAACCTTGTACCTTATCTGATTACTTGACCCGTTGGTTAAGAAACTTGGACTATGTAATTCCTTTCATCATTACCACCCTTATATCTTGTGCTGCTAAATTAGCCTTAGTTTTGCAAGCTTATCTATTTTCGAGCTTGGTCATGACATATTTTATTGGGTGGCCACCCACTAACATATTGTCTAATCAGAACCGGTACATGATGGTCTGATCAACCTATTGCACTTTGGTTCGCTTTTTCATGTATCAATCTACGAGAATGGAGACATAGTTAAACTTGACCCTAGAGTCTCATTCGCGATAGCCTTGACAATTCTCCTTGAAATCTTTTTATCGCCTATGAACTTCGTATTCGTACTCAGTCGAATTAAATTTAATCATGACCTGAACCTCCATCATTGGATGCTCTTGTTCATACTTTGATTTCATTGATTTTCCTTCTTGCCCAAATCTCGTTTTATCCCGAAATTGATCAACTTAGATCGTGTCAAGACAAAAATCTATTTGTGATTTGTTGTGCCTAAATTTTTAATTTTTGTCATTTTATGGAATAGTAACCTTTTAATAATTTCTTAGTTGCTTGTTAATGACCAATTTTTATATAGGATGGTAGACAGCCCTACAACCTTGATGATTGTTGTTCCCTTACCTTCCCAATTAGGACACCCTAGATTGTTTGTGTGTTGATACCATAGTACTGTTTGACCTAAAATGATTAGTGTACCTAGGTGAGACTTCCAACTGCTACGGTATGTCCTGACCTTGTATACTATTCCTTCAAATTGCATGATTTAGATAAATTTTTTTAGACCTTGATTGTTGGGAAATAGGGACGTCACCCCATTAGTATCAGTTGTAGATATATATAGGTTAGTCCTTGATGTGGGGATGTGTGCCTATAAATATGTAGCTTATGAGATTTATGAGAGATTGTAGTATCATCCTTGATAGGATGTACTAGTCTTTTGGTGAGTATAAATGTGTTATGAGAGATAGGGGCCTATATGTCTTAGTAATGCATCGTTCCTATGGTAATAGAATGTATTAATAGATGGTTAATAGGAAGATAATAGTTTGAGCATACCTATAGCCTATGATCAGTTCCTTTTCATCCTTAGTTAAGACCACTTTAAAATAGGTCCAATCCCTTGGATATAGGTTCCAGTTCATATTTTATTGAAGTTCCATTACCGCCGTACAGCAGAGCAGTATTGGAGGTATTCCTAGATTGATACTTTTTAGATGTCCGTTTATTATTCCAGTGTTAGGAAGTGTTACCTTAGATATTGTGTAGGTTAGAGGCTCTAGAAGGAGTACTATCGATCTTAAATTTCGAGGACGAAATTTTTCTAAGGTGGGTAGAGTTGTAGCACCCAGTTTTTCAAATGAGAGTAATTTTGAAATTTTGTGTTTATAATTATTTTAATAATGATATTTAATTCATGATATGATTTTTGGTGATTTAAATCATTTTAAATTATTTAAATCAATGACTTGTGGTTTTGACGTTTTGCTAGTGAAATTCTAGAGACTGTTTGACCTAGAGCCTAACCATGTGATTATGATATTTTAATATCATTTTTGGCCTAAGGATATTTTTTGCATTTGACCTCTTTGAATTATTTTGATATTATTTTATTATTTATGATAATGTTTTGGGGTTATTTTAGTCGGGTTCGAATTTCAACTCAATCCGACTTGAAACGGGGATCCGGGGGTAGTTTGACTCTAGTGGGACCCACACACTAGTTAGGCATGGCCCACATGATATTAATTTTAGTCCACATGATAGAAATATTTTAGTTAGAGGTTAGACTAATTATTATGGATAAGGTTAGTGTGATTAGAGACTTTAGAATGACTAATTTAGCCCCAACCAATTAGCCCTTTCCTAATACTCATAGATTAGGTTAGTGGGGGAATTTTGGACCTTACCATAATAGGACAAATATCCCCATATGGCCAGCCACTTTGGGAGAGGATAGGCTCAAGTTCATTTCATTATTCTCATCCACACTCTCTCTCTTGTTCTTCCCCAAATTCCTAGATAGCAATCCCTAGCAATTTCTCTACCAAATCCTTCCATTTCACCACCAAATCTTCTTTTTTCCTTCTCCATTCTAGCCAAGGAGGAAGCTACCAAAGTTTGGGAGGATTCGGAGCTCGTTCGTGTCTTTTTGGAATCTCTACGTGTCGGTGTCGCTCCGGGAAGGCTTTTCTTCGATTCGATCTACCGGGAGGTATAAATCCCTTCTCCTTTTCATTTTCTCATACATATAGGTCTATTTTGAACCCATAGGAATGACCCCCATGGTTGTATCTCCATTTGTGTCCATTTTGTGTCCATTTGGAGGTCATAGGAGTGTCCTTTTTGTTGTGGTTGTGTCCATGTGGAAAAATCTTAAATTTGGACACACTATGTGTTGTTGTTATGTATGAATGAATTATTACAAGTTTAATCTCATATTTTTGTATTGGAGATGTGTTCTATAGTGTCTCATATATATATATTAGTGTAGAGAGTGAGTTCTTGATATATTATGTTATATACTTGTGTTCTTTTGTCTCAAACTACCCAAATCCGTCATGATTTTTATCCACGTTTTTAATTTCAGCCCTAAATTAGAAATGTCATAACTTCTAGCTCAAAGCTCGGTTTAATCTCCCGTTTTTTTAAAAGAAGCGTATTGAAGTTAGCTTTCGAAAAACATGTATTAATAGGCCTAATTATTTCTGTAACTTTCTGGAGAATTATTTGAGTGTCAGCTGTACGAAAGACAAACTCGTTCTCGGTGTTTTTTGCGATTTCGGGAGTTTTCGGAAACGAAAACGCGATCCGTTTTAAGTTTTGGAAAGCTAACACATAGATCTATAACACTTTAATCCTAGATTTTAATTCATGCTGAGATGGTACAGTATTTATTATTAGTAGGAGTTACTATTCGGCATATGCATTTTGTGCACCCTTGTGTGTAATATAATATTCTATTTGATTTTAACCCATGTTAATGTATATACATTATGTAATTAAATAGAGAATACAAGCATGAGTAAATAGTTAAATAAATGATGTATGAGGTGTAAGTATCCTATCTAATGTAAGCATGTATAAGTATGGCTTGTAATAAACATGTAGGTTCTATAGTATGTAATGTATGGTGCATATAGTAGTGCAAGAGAATAAATGAATGATGAATGAATGTATGCATGAATGTAATGTAATAATAGATGTAATGTATGCAATATACAAGTTAATGAGATGTAATATTCTATGTTAACACAAATCCTATATTACCTCATGTACCCCTTACACTATGTTGACACTATCACACTTGACACTTTGTTCACTTACACTTTGACACTCTTTGATATATATACACTATGTATGCCCATTTAACCCTCACTTGCCCTTTGCCATGCTCACCTACACACACATAGCCTCTTAAATAAGTATTTATGAATATAGTTAACTTAGCTATGTATGTATATTATATATATGTTAGCATATTGTGTTGTAATATATAAGTTTATATAACCATTTGAAATGCCATGATTATAGACCTAATGTTGAATACCAATATATGCATGTGTATATATGTGTAGACATATATAGCTTAAAGTAATAGAATATCTAGTGTATATCCAATGTGAATTCTTGCCTATTTGAGTATTGAATAATTGCATGCTATATAGAGTTGGGTGTATGTTGGCTTGTATAGCCTTGTATTGATGTGTGCTTGCTAGGATAGTCTTGGTTAGGCCTAGTAAGACTTGCTGGGTTAGGACATGACCTAGTTTGACTAGTGCAGTTGACCAGAGTTGACCAAGGGTTAACTTTGTCCTAGTTTGACCTAGATTCATGTAGAATGCATTGCAGTACTTTATATTACCCTTCTGGACATGTTGTGACTTGTGATGTTCTAATTAGGAGCCAGACACCTCTCTTCGGACAATATCTTTACCTTGGACATTCAGATATCAGACGAGTACATTCTCTGATCATTTCATATCATGTTTAGGATTATATTTCCTGCTTTAGACTATCTTACTTGATGCTGACACGTTGGTGACATAGATTGGTACTATATGGATCCCTTCATGAGATGTTATCCCTCTCGGGAGCATCATATACTTTTGTCATGTGTATTTCACTTACATCACGTATCATATGCTTCTATCATCATGAATCTTCGAAAATCAGCTAGTGACTCATGTACCCTCATGATCACCGAGCCTTCACGAATCAATTCATGAATCACCCTTTATGGGCAACGTAGTGTAGTCATGAATCTTAACCTAACTTGAATGGATCCTTGTGTATTGATTGGGGTACGGGGGAGTATGAATGGTCATGTGAATAAATTTTCAAAGTAGTGTAGTCATGAATCACTCTTAGTGTAGTCATGAATCAGTCCTAAGTCATTCACATGTTCATCTGTACTCTAAATCACTAGCACTGTCTCTTTTTATATATATCATAGATATTTACTTACAGTCTCTCTTTTACATTATGCTATTTCTTCAGATCCTGTATTTTATTCTCTAGCATGATTATATTTCCTTTCCTGTTATGACTTGTTGAGATGTATTGTGCTCGCTCCAGTCCTGACTGGACCTGTTGATAAATTTTACAGATAGCCTGGAGGTTGCCTGCTAGCCTAGAGGAGACAGTAGAGGTTGTATAGATAGCTAGGGTTTATTCATAGTTTATTTTCAGTCGTCTTGAGTTGTATTTATGGATTACTGTATTTGATTTTTGAGATGTATTCTGGATTTGTATCTTAGACACTTAGACTTCTATCTGTTGTATCTCTTTTCGATTTCATGTTTTATCTATCTTCGTCTATGCTCTACCTTAGATGTGATTGAGTTTACATTATGCTATGTCACCCCCATTCGGGGAGTATAAACTGTTTAGTCTTATACTGTTAGATGCATTGAGACCGAGGACAACATTCTACCGCCGACACTGCGGCGTAGGCTGGGCGTTGTTACGTTCTCGTACCCTAACTCTAGGGTGCGGGTCGTGACAGCGTCGGCTTTTTCGCTTTCCACCAGTCTTTGGCCCGCAGCCGTAGCAGCAGAGCGGCACACATTACCTTCTTGCTACTCGGAACTCCTATAAATGTGAACAAAATTTTCATTTTATCGATCCAGTTCACCACTTTATCTAGTGATGTCCTGTAACCCCTCTTCCCAGAATTTTGATAATATATTTTATTTATTTATTTGGATTAAATGGTGATCTTTAGAATTTTTATAAATATTTAAATAATTAATTATTACGATAGATGACTTTAGCCATGGTAGAGTTTTGAAGTACAAGACGGCTAGGAATCGTGGCACGGATAGTGCCATGGCGTGCTTTGGCTAGTGTATTAGCCCCGGTGGTGAAGGCCGAGCCAGAGTGATGTCCTAACTTGGAAAACTAGGCTAAGTTGCGACTTAACGCTTACCGAAGATTATTTATTAATTATATTATTGAGTTTAGGGAAAACTGATTATACCATTTTAGTTCGGACTGGACTCGAACTGAGCCCAAGCCCATGTAGTCATGCGGCACGTCCAATGACAGTCGTGTTGATAGAATTTGGTATGAGGGTGTTGTATTTCGTTTTAATGGTTTAATGAATATTTCCTAAGTATTCGTAATTTAAATATTATAAATATTATTATTAGTGTTATTTAGTGACTTTTGTATAAAATAGGTCCTCGTATATTTTGGAATTTTTTTTGACTGTACATATTGGTATATATGCCTTCATTTGGTTTATTAAATTTCGTTATTATTATTATTATTATTATTATTATTATTATTATTACTATTTTAGTATTTTATTATCAAGGTTATTATTATATAATAATATTATTATTATTGGTGATATTATAATTGTCAAATAAACGTTATATATATATTTGTATTTATAAAAATAGGCCCTAATCTAGGAATAGATAATGTTGGGATTTTATGGGATTTTATTTAGAATTTTTGGATATCATTATACTAGTATTCATATGAATATATATATATATATATATATATATATATATATATATATATTTATATATATATATATATATATATATATATATATATATATATATATATATATATATATTCATATGAATATTATATTCATATAAAAAAATATATTCATATATAAATATAT
This sequence comes from Iris pallida, assembly GCA_029216955.1. Lineage (NCBI taxonomy): Eukaryota > Viridiplantae > Streptophyta > Magnoliopsida > Asparagales > Iridaceae > Iris > Iris pallida. The sequence goes on along the minus strand of JANAVB010010599.1, from coordinate 1,517,946 downwards.
ATATATATATATTTATATATGAATATATTTTTTTATATGAATATAATATTCATATGAATATATATATATATATATATATATATATATATATATATATATATATATATATATATATATATATATATATATATACTAGATTAAATAATAAATAAGAAAAAGAAAGAAAAAGAAAACTCCTTCAACACTGGGACCATCCCAGCCCAATCGTGACTAAAACCCAGCTCAGCCGAACCAATAATCATCCCAACCGAGCTTTCACATAACAGCAGCCAGCAATCAAACTTCCCTGTCCAACTGAGCTCGGGCAAAGCCCAGTCAGGCCAGGCCACATATCCAAACTTCCCAACAGGCCAGCCAAGCTTCCCTCCTGTTTCCACAACTCAACCCGATCCCCCCTCTCCAGCAAACTCCCGAGTATCAGCCGACCCAAACCGCAGCATATATATATATATATATATATCGCGAGTGATGGAGAGGGGATCGTGTGCCGAAACTCAAACCCTAGCTCCTACGCGCCACCCACGACGCATCCTCGACACCTAGGCAACCTCTGCGCGCACAGGGCACCGCCAATCGCAGGCCGTCGTGCGTGCGTCACGCGTAAAACTGAGGAGCATAGGCAGCAGTATTAACGATGGAAGCCCAACTTCGCGTGCGATTATCTCCGTCGTCGTGTAGTGATTTTACGAACTACTTGAACAGGTCTGAACCTAACCTATACCTCTGTAAATCCTTTCAAGTAGTTGGGATTTAGACGGCTTAGGGTTCAAGAAAAATTGAATTAAAATTCAAAAAAATATAGTTTTTCTAGAACAGAACGACTGTCCAAGTGCCCCTGTTTGAGGATCGCTCCTTATAACCTATTCATAGTTTAAAAATTTTGTTTGAACAAACTCATAGATGACCTATAAGACTTCAAGCACCTTTTCATAGTTTCTGATTTTGCCCACTGTACATCGAGAAAACGGATTTAGAAAATTAAGAAAAATCTGTTTTAAAAATAATAAAAACCTTCGATACGACATGCGTCTCGCCAATCCGGACGACGTGGTAGCGAACTGAAAGCCTCAAAAGGTGCGTAACGGCTTCGTGGACGTGTAGGCTTTGACGGAATTCAAATTGGTCGCGTGTGCGCGACAAATTTGATGCGTATCCGACAAAATTTACCGTATCGGCCTCTGTACAAAATTTTCAATTACTTTGTACATGTTTGCCAGATCGAGACAAAACTTACGCCAACAGGACCGTATCATTTTTCTGGTCCTGTATGCCAAGTTTGGTCCAATTCTGAGACAGTTGATCAGATCGCCATTTTGCAGGCCCCACGATCCGATCTAACGGACGATTTTGTACCGGCCCGTCGGAATCCAACTTTGGACATATGGTTGGGTTTGTATCATCAAAATGAATTCGTAGACATGTAGTTTGACGACTTTAGAGACCATTGACTCTGGCATACTTTTCGGTGCAAAACGGATCCAAGGACATCATTTTAACCCAAAATTACCGTTTTGCCCCTGTGTCCAGAATTGAACTTAAGGTTAGGCAATTCTAGCTATTTTGACTATTCTGAGAACATTGGTAATGTCTATTTCAACATCTGGAGACTGTTGTACGAATTTTGACTATTGTGGCACACTGAGTAGTTTGGATTATCGGTTTCACCAGCAAAGGAGCACAGGCGAGTACAGTTTATTATTTGTTTTCAGTATTGATCTTTACTATGCATCATTGTTAGTCGATAGAGATGTGATTTCAGTCTTTATGTTGATTTTATTCTTTATGGTGTCGGGGAGGGAAGTACTGAAGATATGTGATCTGACCTTATACAGTGTAGACAGTGATTTATTATTACAAAGTAGACAGTGTAGACAGTAATTTATTATTGCAAAGTAGACAGTGTAGACAGTGATTTATTAATACAAAGTAGACAGTGATTTATTATTGCAAAGTAGACAGTATAGACAGTAATTTATTATTGCAAAGTAGACAGTGTAGACAGTGTTTAGACATCGTAGACCGTGTCGCGTAATTGACCCGAGACCAATCATATATCAAAGGTATTTTAGTCTATCAGTCGGTGAGTATTTTATTGTATTTCATTTATTATTTTTGGTATTTAGCTTCATTCTGTTTTTCTTCATTTAATTTATGAATCATATGTCTAAAGGCTAACCTCTGTTGTATAGTCATTTTCATATATTGAAACTGAATTCAGTGAATTGTACTCGTTCCATTCCTGATTGGAAACCAATATTTTTCTGGTTAGCCGTGGATTCATTTAGCTTGGGGAGTGACGGGTGTATTTGCAGACAAAAGCCTAGAGACTAGCTAGATAGCTGAGTTGTAGTCATTCCAATATTTGTACAAGTTTATATTTTTCTGCAAATATAAAACTTGTGAATATTAATATTGTAAGTTAAATTAGTTTTAGTGAATTAGCATTATTTTATTTATTTTGATCATCATGGCCGTGACAGCGTTCTACCGTCGACTCTGCGACGTAGGCTGGCTTGGACATGTCTCGTATCCGAAAAAACGGGTGCGGGTCGTGACAAATTTTTGTGGTGGCCCATGCAGGTCAGTTTTCATAAAAGATTGTAAACTCGTGATGGTACTTAAGTTAGTCATGCTATTACGAGCTTGCAACTAAGAAATGCTCATTCACGAGATAGGGTTAATTTAATTTAAGAGAATAACTAGGACTAGGAGTCCCTTATACAAATTTATCGATGGGTAGTCTTGGCCATATAATTTAGATGAGGGTTATTAATTTTGATAGTTTGTCAGATCCCCATAAGCACACTATTACCTCTTGATATGACGATATGATCCAATGTGGATAGAATATTCACTTGGTGAGACAGGGCTTCATAGAAGTAATGATCTAACCTTGATAAATTATTTAGTTCCATCTCTTTGCCTCTTAGATATCATCCTCATATCTTAGTCTGAATTGCCTATTTTAGTTCCTAGTTGCCCTAAGGATTATTATTTTTATATAATTCCTGGTTATGTTAACTATATATGAACGTCGAGTTAGTTTCGATTCAAGGTTTCTCCTCCATGGTTTGAATACACGTGAAATAGATACTAGAATTTTCATATTCCTTTTGTCTTCAGTTATTTCCTCCATGTTCAATCTCTTATTTTAAGGGTTGTGACTGATAGAACAAATACTTACGCTTTATTTCATAGTCGACTTGTTTGAATCTTTAGAAGCTCATGAATTTTTACAGATATAGTTAAAAAGAATGTTAGTTAACTCATAATGTCAGGACAACAACGCACTATCGTCATTTTGAATTATGGAGACTATGGATTCACTGCAGCCAGTAGCTGTTTCACTTAACAAAAGGCCTGAAATTGGCTTTTGAAAATAAAACGAGAAAATGTACAAATAGTACAAATTGTTCTGGGAAGTATTGCTATGGAAGTCTGATCTGAAGTCGATCACTTTGTTCCTTGGACCATACGATGATGATGAAGATCACTGCTAGAAGATGAACAACCGGAAGAACTAAGTCACCAGAAAGGTATCGACGTACTTGGGCACTGATGGCGAGGCCGAATGCTTTCCTGATTTGCTTCACTCTGTTCTGGAAGAAAAGTTGAAGAAGAATGCTCCGAAGAATCAAAATCTCCGGGTTCTGATCTCTATGTATTCTCTTCTTGTCTCTCTCTCTGTTTGTGTGTGTGTTTATGAGAAAAACTCAGTCTATTTATAGACTTGGCCTTCTGTGCGTAAAACTCAGCAAAAGTTCTGTCTTTACGCTAATAACTGCCACCCATGACTGAAGTCATCCTCTGCATACGTTGACACGTGTCCCATTATTTCAATAAGAATAGGATGCACGTACACACGTTCTTCGAGATGTGTGGTATGAAAGCCATGTAAGCAAACCATGTTCCAAAGTAGTCAGGAAGGATAGGGCGTAAACAACAACCCAAATATACTCTGAGCGTAAAGTAGTAGGCTAGGCGTAAAATAGCCCTGACATGGACTTCCCGCGTAAAGTGGCTAAAAATAGCCTTGAGCGTAAAACGTAGCCCAAATAAACTTTATGCACACGTCAACTTTTGAGCGTAAAAACTCATATAGTCTTCATGCGTAAAAGAAGTCATATTGTGAGCATAAAATAGCTCAATCCACATACTAAACGACAACATTGGTCACTGTGTAAAACAAGTCCCTTCAAATTCTGTGTTGCACGCTGTCAGTAAATCTTCATGTCAGACTTTACATTAAATGCATGACTTGACAGCTTTGTCCAGCGTAAAGTGGTTAGCTTATCTCTGGCGTAAAATCACTGGCTTGACCCTGGCGTAAAGTGATTAGTCTGTCCTTGGCGTAAAATAGATCATTTTGAGTGAAATACTCTATCTTTTTGACTCAGTCTATGAAGCACACATTTTTTACGCACCTACAAGACCGCCTTCAAAGTTTTTCGGAATTTGAAAAAGACTTCAAGAATTTCGAAATACTTTGAACATGAAAAATGGTGCCGGTCAATACTCAACCGTCGTAATGAATTTTCTCTTGAAAACATTCGAACGCCTCTTCATCTCCCCGAGTTACATTAATAATGATCAATTTCCCATAAGGAACATGAAAAGTTGATTTGTATATATAAGGAGAAGTTCTTCATTCTCACTTTTCATCCTTATACTGTCATGGCACCAAAGAAAGAGACGGACAAAGAAAAGGCTCCGAGCTCTAGGATTGACATAGAGACGGAGATCGAGCGAGCACGTAACTTTATAGAGTGCTTTGGACTGACTCCAGCGATCTTCGCTCGTATAAATGGTGGTCCCTCAACTGCGTACGAAGGATCAGGTGATGCAGAAGTATTCATCAATCTGATGGTCGTTCCGGGATCCACAACATGCACGAATTAGGTGCCTCCCTTCGTCAGCCCAACAAAGGAGAGAAGAAATAGTAATATTTTATGTAGAAGTGTCGTGACACTTCAACTTATCTATATGGGCCTACTCCCTTTTATAAAAATAAAATCTTAGTATTGATTTCATCTTTATTCGTGTAGTGCATTGGTATGTAGAATTGTTCCACATCTTTTTTGACTGTATCTATGGTTGTTTATTCCCAAGAGAAACAAATCAACACGTGGCAACTGTCCTGTGGTCACGAGCGCCTTTTATTAGGATCTTTTCCGAAATAAACTCACACCAACCATTTCTTCGACCCTTTATAAATAGTTGAGTTAAAGAATATTTTATGCATTCTCATTCTCATTCTTTTCCTCCGAAGATAGCTATTTGCAAGATTTCATTCTCCAACAAGAGATTGATAATGACGATGCTTTCCGATGTCGTTCTTCTGTACGCTCGGTCATCAGACGTTGATTCAACCACTCTTAAAGCCAAACCATCTGACCTTGATGGTAAGTTTGATTCATAAAATAATTGTCTTCCTTTGAGCTTTTTGTTGAAAACAGATGTTTATCTTTAATAGATAAGGTACGCCTACTGAAAATGAGCGCAAATCTTTGACAGATATGGAGCGCATAAAAAAACAGGCGCAAAGCCTTTTAGATAAGATGCACATGAAACACGGGCGTAAAAAGCCTTGTTGAATAAGGTGCACATGAAATACTGGCGTAAAACCTTGTAAATAAGGTGCACGAGCATCAGTCTTTAATTGGCCCGTATGTGGCTGATGATACTTCTGTTGAAAATTTTTCTCTGTTGTTTTCTGCAGAAGCTTGGCTGAAAAACTTTTTCAGAACCGGTATTGGCGACTTGGATGCTGTGAGGAGCATTCTTCTGACATCAACATCAGGGAGCTCATGCGCTTTTGACGCGCAAACCAGACAACTCAGAACTTTTCGTGGGATAAAAGGGTCTTCCTCAGATGGTAGGAAGAGCCTTTATACACGGAAAGTTGGATGGTGGAGTCAACTCTATCCCGAGAAATTGGGTAGTAGAGTTCCTTTCACGGCAGGACTAGAAATCGTATCCCAATGCTGGATACATTCCTATCTCTTCTGAAGGGCCGCCATTTCTCCACCAACTGTATTGGCAGCAATACGTCTTCGGGCTGCCATACTCTGGGATTCTCCTCTCGTCTGAGAGAGAAGACCAGAGTTAATTCCTACTGTTCTGGTCGCCATTGAGGCTCAGACAGCAAGGAATTGACACCAACAACGAATCCGATGAAAAAGATCCAAAGAAGAAATAGATCTCGATTAGGTCATCGTTGTTGTATAGAATGAAAATCCAAGATGTAATAGATTTCCATTATGATTTGTAAGAAAGTCTAAGAAATGTAATAGACTTTTATAAAGTGAGAATGGAAATGACAAGTATTCTAAACTCAATAATTTGTATCTTAACCAGAGGTAATATAGACATGAATGAAATCTCATTTTCTTTTTCAGAGTACACAATACTATCAGAGGTAATATGGACATGATAGATCGTAATAACTCAAAAAAGACTAGATTAATATCTGTTCAGAGGCCAAATGGACATGATAGATAGCGAAATACAAGCATATTGAATATTTATTCAGAGGTCATGAGAACATGATAAATAATAAATCCAACTTTTTATACCAACTGGTAAGATAGAAGATTAAAATTTCTCTCCAAGGAGACAAGTAATCAGCTTATCCAAACATTGGTAGCTGGGGAAATAAGAAGATAGGTGTCATAGAGAATATACGCCAATATTGATAAAAGAATGGATGAACCAACGTATCTTTCGGGAAACGAAAAGTCGATTCAATTCCACAAAATGGATGAATCTGATGTAACGAATGGATAAGTCTTTTCGGGAATGAAAAGTTGTTTCAATTTCCAAGACCGGTTCATAAATAGATCTCTCCTATAAATAGGTGAGAACTCTTTGTAACATTTCATTCTTTATTTCCGTTCCTCTATCGGAAATGTCTTCCAAGGACGTACAGCAAAAGAATGAAGTCTCCATAAAAGTTGAGGACGTCATCAAGACGCACCCTATTGAGCCAATTGTGTCAGACCCAACCAAAATAGGCGAAGGCTCTTCTACGTCCAAGCCACCACAAGACATCCTCGCTTTCTTAGTAGAGCCAGGAAAAACTCCTGAGGAAGAAGTACTGAGGATGGCTGCCTGCAAATTTTTTATAAACTCAGGCACCGATGCCTTCGATGCATTGGCCGACTATGTATTTAATAAGGAAGGCAGTGGTCCTCGTCCTTAATCTTTTATTCAGAACAAAAATAATAAAGGAGATTTTATTTTCATTCTGTCTTTTTTTTTATACATAGGACTTCTTAAGAAATTTGTCATTGATCGGCATCATGAGTAAATCTCCATTAGGCTTGGATAACCGATAGGCGCCATTGGAAAATACAGTCTCAATGACATAAGGGCCTTCCCATTTTGCTTGAAATTTCCCTTTTCTTTTGTGAGTCATCACCATCGGTCTTCGAACAGCTAATACCAGCTCACCGACCTTGAATACCCTCTCTTTAACTTTACGATTAAAAGTTCGAGATATACGGGCTTGATATAGCTCAATATGCTGTTGTGCTTGAAGAAGCTTTTCGTCCAATCCTTCAAGTTCTTGGAGTCGTAAGCGATCATTATTCTCTATAGTTAGCTCATTAGCAATAGCTATTCGAAGAGATGGAATCTGAATTTCCAATGAAAGGACAGCCTCACATCCATAAACTAGTAAAAATGGTGTAAAACCCGTAGGAGTTCGGACTGTTGTTCGATAAGCCCATAAACATTCTCCAAGTTTCTTATTCCAGTCACGTTTATTAGAAGAGACAAACTTTTTAAGAAGTTTGATGATCGTCTTGTTGAAAGCTTCGGCTAAACCATTAGCAGCTGGATTATAAGCCGTAGAAGCCAAATTTTGAATTCAATTCTTATCACAGAACCGATAAAATGCCTGACTGGCAAATTGTGGTCCATTGTCATGAATTATTCGTCGAGGAATCCCGAAACGATAAATGACATGGTGTTTGATAAAGCTAATCACATTAGATATTTTTACTTCAGTAAGGGAGACTGCTTCTGCCCACTTGGAAAAGTAATCAGTTATAGCCAATATAAACCGATGTCCTTTAACAGAAGGAGGGTTAATCGGACCAATGATATTCATACCCCAAGCTTCGAAGGGCCAAGAAGCTGTTGTAGGATGTAAAAATTCAGAAGGTTGGTGAATAAAGTCAGCATGAATCTGACATGCTTTACACCTTCTGGCGTAATCCACAGCATCTGCTATCATGGAAGGCCAATAATACCCCATTCTTCGAATGCGGTCCTATAATTTCGGACCCGGATGATGGGCACCACAGACACCATCATGAGCCTCACGGAGTGTCTGTTTAGCTTCACTTTCTGAGAGACAGCGCAGCAAGAGTCCATCGTATGAACGACGATATAACATATGTAAAGATGAATCATAATAGAATCGAGATGATCGTCTCTTAATTGATGCAGCTTCTTTCAGATCTTCAGGTAAAATCCTATGAACTGCATAATCAATAAATGGAGTTCTCCAATCCATCTGCTGGGAGCTTGACTCTGTAGTATAACTCTGTTCAATATACAAATTATTCTTGACACAGAATAAGTCTCGGTCCAACAAAGTTATTGTATTTTATCTCCGAATTGGAACAGCCAAGTCTGAAGCTAAGCTAGCAAGAGCATCAGCTTCCATATTCTGAGAACGTGGTACAAATTCGATGAAGAATCCTTTGAATGAAAGGACCAACTCGATTACCACTTGATGGTAAGGGATGAGATCAGGATTTCTGACTTCATAAGTCCCTCTAACTTGATTAACAATGAGTTGAGAATCTCCATAAGCTTCTAGGAACTCAATGTCCAACTGTTTTGCTACTTGGAGACCAATCAGCAAAGCATTATATTCTGCTACATTATTAGAGCATGGCTCATTGAGAGAATAGGCACAGTATATGACCATTTTATCAGGAGAAACCAAGACGATTCCTACTCCAGAGACAATATTACCCATAGGTCCAATCCGTGATGCTCCATCAAAATATAATTGCCAGATATCATTCTTCAAAGTCATGTTGCAATCCACGACTTCATCTGGAATGTCCTCATATAGCTTTGATGTTTCAGGTATAGGATGAGCAGCTAAGAAATCAGCTAATGCTTGACCCTTCACTGATTTTTGAGGTATATAAACCATGTCATAAGGAGTGAGCAACATCGTCCAGGTAGCTAACCTAGAGTTAAGAATGCTCGATTTTCTCATCAATACCCGAATGGGATTTATTCTGGAGATGACATGAATAGTCTGTCTTGTCACATAATGTCTTGTCTTTTGGACAGCAAAAACCAAGGCCAGACATTCCTTTTCTACGGGAGTATACCTGTGTTCTGTTCCGACCATCATTCGGCTAAGATAATAAACTGCTTGTTCATGCCCCATATTACTTTTTGTGCAAGAAGAGCACCAAGTGAATGATCCAAGGCTCGAACATATAACAAAAATGGTCTTCCTACCACTGGAGGTACCAGAACAGATAGATTTGTAAGGTATTGCTTGATGTCATTGAAGGCTTTTTGACACGCTTCATCCCAAACAAATGATACACCCTTCTTTAATAGACGAGAGAAATGTTGACATCTCCCAGAGAGATTAGATATAAACCTCCTAATATAAGCAATGCGACCCTGAAAGCCACAGAGTTCTTTCAAATTACGAGGATGACGCATTTCAAGAATTGCTTTAACCTTATCAGGATCAACATGGATACCCTGAGAAGTAATGACAAATCCTAAAACCTTGCCACTGGAAACCCCTAAGAAAGACTTAGTAGGGTTCATTTTCAATTAATGTTGGCGCATCAGTTCAAATACTGTCTTCAAGTCTTGAATATGATCATCTTTTGATCGACTCTTAACAGCAATGTCATCTACATAACATTCTACTATCTTCCGTAGATGTTCTTGAAAGATGTTGCTCATAGCCCGTTGATACGTGGTACCGACGTTTTTAAGACCAAACGGCATAACCGTATAGCAGTAAACCCCAAGAGGTGTACGAAAAGCAGTATGCTTCTCATCTTCTGGATGCATCTTAATTTGATTGTATCCTGAAAATCCATCCATGAAAGACATGCGTTCAAAACCGCATGTATTGTCTATCATGACATCGGTAATCAGAAGTGGAAATTCATCCTTTGGATAAGCTGCATTAAGATCTCAAAAATCTATGCAAACTCGGACTTTTCCATTCTTCTTCATAACAAAAACAATGTTAGCAACCCAGTCCGGGTGTTGTTCTTCACGAACGAAGCCACATGTTATCAGTTTTTTGACTTTCACCTCAATTGCATCCATCATATCTGGTCAAAAACGCTGTTGCTGTTGTTTTTCAGGCTTAGCATTAGGAAGAATATTGAGTTTATGAGTAGCAACTTTGGAATCTAGACCTGGCATATCCTCATAACTCCATACAAAAATATCAATATATTCTTTGATCAGTTTTATCAATTCTTCCTTTTCATTTTCAGAAAGGTTTTTACTGATGAATATTGGTTTAGGCGTAGTTCCATCTCCAACATCAATCTGGACAATCTCGTCCTCTGTAGGTGGTTGTCGTTGTTCAAAAAAAAGTTCCCATTGAGTGTCCATCTGTTGAGCCCAAGGATCATTCTCAAATGGTTTAGATTTACCATCAGTTTGAAACCATGTTTACTGAGAATATTTGTTCAGATTCATCATAATAACCTCTTTTAACACACGAGAAGTGAGATGTATCGGATTCGAGAAATTGAATTTCTTCCGAATCTGATGATTATGAAGAGCTAGAAGAGAATTCTTCTTGAATATCGTCATTAAACATATGGGACGGATCATATCCCAACCCATGACGAGTTTTTTGATAAAACGGATCACCACTTAATGGTAATCGTCTACCCTTATTTTGATTGAGACCTTGCATAGTCTTCAAATCATATCCTATATTCTGGATAATCTTGAGAGATTGTTGACTATATCTGTCAATTCGGATTCTTCCTTTATTTTTATCTCTCAAATCATCTGTCTGAGCAATAGGGATATTTCTAGCCGTGCCAAACATAATTTGACGCTTGTTTTTCTTATCAGACGGAATCACGAAATAAGATTCCTCGTGACGTCTATAAGTTACACAAGCTTGCGATGAAGCGGCTACAGGAAGAAGATAGGAAGAAGATGTTAGGAACCTCTGAACCTAAGGTCCAACATCTACATGAGGAGGAAAAGAATTTTCCTTATTGTCAATGTATAAGGTTTCCTCTGTGTCTATGTCATTTTTATACTGATAATTTTGATCATCAGAAGATAAAGTCATTCTTTCAACATATTTGACAGCCATATACTCAAAAAGGAAATCTTCATTGATATTAGAAAGAATGATCAATATTTACATCATTTACAATTTGGCTGCTATGCTTCGGATTAATCACTAATGGACCATCATCCGTCTTTTGCATAGATTTGCCAAGATTGACAATCAATGGTGGTTCTGGATCATTCGTACGAGAAGTACGCCCTTTGACCTTGATCCTAAGAGGTTGAACTTGGCTTTTAGTAGGAACATTCACTGATTCCTTAGATGAAGCTTGAGTTCTCCCTTTGACCTTGATCATCAAAGGTTAATTGTTGACAGGTTGGGGTTGGATTCGCCCTTTGACTTTGATCTTCAAAGGTTGTTCTTCTGGCGGATCTTCATTAATAGACTGATCTTCGGCAGATGATCGATCTTCAGCCATGTCTGATATCTTCTTTACATGTTCTTGTTTGTAGAGCCTCGAATCAAAAAAATAGGCTTCGACATCCTTGAAAGGATTGATATCAGCAAACTCAGTCTTTACAACCCCTTGAGAATCCACATACTTGAAGCATTGGTGGAGAGTTGAAGGTACGATGTTATGCTCATGTAACCACGATCTTCCAAGAAGGATGTTGTAGGATACGTCTGAATTAATAACATAGAATGTTGCCATAGTTCGAAGATCACCAATCTGAATCTTCAGACGAATCTTCCCCAGTGGTTTACTCTTTCCAGAGTTGAAACCAACTATTGTGGTACTAGTGTAAGTCAAGTCACTAGTAGGAATCCTCAATGGTCTTAGCATACTTTGAAGAATTATGCTAATGGAAGACCCAGGATCAATGTAAATTCTGTCAACTTCAATGGATTCAATATACCCAGTGTAGCACAAAGGCCTGTCATGCTTGTTATGCTTCAACAGCATATCTTCTTGTATAAAGGTGATGTTGAGAATTGCTTCCATCACACTATGACATTGTGGGCATGATACTGGTGTATTATTAGGAGTCTTGAGTTGGACTAAGCATGAATCAACTTGTAGCAAAGCTTCACTCAAGGTTTCGCGACTTTCTTTAGAAAGGCAAAGCAACTCGAAGATAGATAATCTAGCTGGAGTATTAGCTAACTGGGCTAGAATATCAAATTTATTGGGTTTCATCACCACCCCCTGACTGGAAGCAGACTTCAATGGGATGTCAAAATGTACTGCTTTCTGTTTTCCCTTTTCAACCACAGCAGGAACATGAGACGATTGAGTTGGTGGTGTTTCAACATTCTCTGCTTCTTTGGAGGATCCCTCATAATCTTTGTGGTACTCTTTTCTAGATCTTGTACCAGCAAAGATTTCTTCTTCAGACTCAGAAGAAGGAAGTACCATATTGCAGGATTTAGTCTTCCTTTCCTTAGCCTTTTTCTTACAAGGATCGTTATGAAGAACCTCAGAACCCAATCCAACAGTGGATTTTTGATTTTGAATTTGTAAAGGAACTCGTATTCCTTTATCATAATTCAAACCTTCTGTCTTTTAAAAATCATAACCCATCTTCTTCATGAGAAGGACAGATTGCTGACTGTACAAGTGAGTAGGCAACGGACTTTTAACAGGTGGTTCAACAGAGGAAGAAGAAGAGATCTCTATAACTACAGGAGAATGAGGAATATAATTCTCTGTAGCTACAGGAGGAGAAGGATTCAGGATACGAGGAAAAATACCTATAGGGGCTTTTTCATAAGCAGCGAAGACTTGTTGTGCCCTGTATAAGGGAACACTATTCATGGCTAGCCACTGCTGATGAGTAAGCTTGAGCTTGGTAGAAGGAGCCAGACTTGGAGGACATACATTTAATCCTCTCAGTCTATCTTCCAAAGGAATACCATCCCATAGATGATCCAAATCATCAGGATCTGGAATAACATAAGAAATTATGTTACAAGATTTGACTTTCTTACCTTTCTTGGATTTTGAAGTTTTACCTTCATCTTCCATTTCAGGTACTAAGTCAGGATGTACCCACATAATTTCACCATTCTTTAATGTAAGAGGCAACAATCCTTCATTTTCCTTCCTGGCAGGCGGGATATTCACAATCTTCATCGTCGCCTTCGGAATTGGAACAATTCCATCTGGTACTCGTTAAGAAGGAAAATCTCCAAATTGAAGAGAAACCATATTGGTTGTGACCGTATGCTCATCATTAGTTAGAGAGATGGCATTGGCATTAATCAATTCTTGGATTTTTTTCTTTAGGACATAACAAGCCCTAATGGGATGATTTATGTATCTGTGATAGATACAATATTTGGGATTGTCAGTCAGATTCACCTCATTAGGCCTCTTTGGCTCCGGGATCTGGAGTTTGCCACTCTTCACCAGACATTAAAATATCCCTGGGATATTACTCTCGTCAAAAGAATATTCTTCTTTTGGCTTAGAAGACTCCTGATTATTCCACGTCATTTTGCTTTTGGAAAGATTAACCATAAGAGTGTCTTTTCCTTTTGTATTACGATTGCCAGAATTATTACCAGGATTACCTTTCTTTCCTTTATCCTCTGAGGCAAAAATTGTCCCATGTTCACGAGCCAACCTACCATTGGTCTCGGCAGAAACTGCTGCTATGATAAACGAAGCCCAATCTGTGAATTGGGAACCCGTGAAGACAGCAATGGATGGTCGCAGATTCATCTTGTATGTATCAATTAATGCTGAATCTGGCATACTAGGAGGCATCTTTAGAGTCGCCTGTCGGAAACATTCAATGAACGTCCGAGTATCTTTTTTCTCCTTTTGCTTGATTTCTATTAAGGAGGACATGTTCATGTCCATACCTCCTTCATAGAAGCGGGAGAGAAACATTGCCTTAAATTCGTCAAAAGACGAAATGCAATTGTCGGGTAAACTATGATACCAATCGTAAGCTGAACCCGTCAAGCACCCAATGAATACTCGAGTGAGAAGAGCATCATTTTTCTGTAAATGTACAGTCATAATATCAAAGTAATTGATATACTGACTAGGAGAAGCCTTTCCATCAAACAATACCATTGACTATGGCTTGAATTTCGGTAGAAAGGGTACATCATTCTAATAGGAAGGATAAGATTACTTAATCCCTAACCTCTGGAGTTGATCCTTTTGCTTCAAAACTTCAAACTGTGCTTTGAGCTCACGCACTGCTTGAATTGCTTCACTGGTTTGTGAAAGCACATTTGATTGAATAGTTGTTGGTTGTACCGTAACCCCCACCGGAGATGGTACGTCTTCTGGAATGATAGGATCTGGAGATGCAGAATTTTGGTTAACAGCAGGCTCTTGGATATTCAAAGGTATATCAACCCTTTGGCTATCTTGAGTTTGTGCTGCTACCTATACCGGTGTTACTATTGCCGGTTGAGCAGTTTGCTGAGCCATTATTATCTGGTGCATGCTTTGCATCATGTTAAGCATGTCTTTCAATGATTGCTCAACGACAGTGAGACGTTGTTCTGTATTAGCAAATGACGTCTCTGGTTCATCTCCAATAGCGTAGGATTCAACCTCTCTTGAAGATACAGAGGGATTAGTATAGAAGTATGAATCAACACTATCAGTTTCAGACTCAAGAGATTGAGTACCCCCAGCTTCTGAATCAGAAGTCTGCAATTGTCTTTGTGTTCTTGATCGAGTATTCTGATATACTCATTCAAAAGAATCAAGAAGTCTGTTGAATTGTTGTTGACCTGGGGTTTGGGACGTGTTCCGTCTAGGACGTCGTCCTTTGTTGGTGTGAGATGCCATGTTGACTGATGCATATGACAACTCATCAGCTTGTTGTTGGGACGCATTAAAACTTAACCGATCAAAAACTGACCGTTTGGAGGCTGAACAACAATATTTAATTACAATCTGGTGACACTCACAATGATGATTTTCTTGGGGGAGTGTCACGAGAGATTGTCTATTTTTACGCTTTTGCATTAGTAATTCACGTAAATCAGAAGGAGTAGAAAGAGTTGTCTTCTTTATTATATTTGGGGTAGCAAAACGTTTAGTCCCTTGTGTATAAAGAAGATTACTGGCTGCATTCGCAGAACCAAACTGTACATTTTTACGTGCTTGGAGTTGCGTGTGTAAATCGTGAGATTTTTGAGCACGAAAGACTCCATCTTTATTGCGTGTAATTTGTAAGTTTGGTACCTTGCGTACAGAAGGTTGTTGGTTGAAAACAGAAGTTTTACCAACTATGTTTTTATGCTTCATACATGCAGGTACATCCACTTTAGATACAGAAGCATCTTTGTGAATTTTATCTACACTGTCACAGACAAGAGATTTACCTTTACGCATAGAGCGCAAAACATGAGTATCTGCCACGTCACAGACGAAAGATTTTTCTTTACGCGAAGAGCGTAATTTTTGTGTGTCTACCACGTCACAGACGGAAGACTTATTCTTACACTCCAAAGCATAAACATTAGAGTCTGCCTCATTACAAATGGAAGACTCGTTCTTATGCACTGAGCATAAAATTTGGTTTTTACCCACTGGGCATAAAATATCATTTTTACGCACTGGGCGTAAAACTTGATTCTTACGTAGTGGGCGTGAAACCTGATTATCTTTACCGTCACAGACGGGAGATGAATTGTCACACTTAGAGTGCGACGCTGAAGTAAGGACTGCCTCGTTACGAACGAGAGCCCCTACGACAGGAGTGGGAAGAATTCCCTTGCCATTAGAAGCAACAGAGAGATCAGAAGCTACTTTGGATTTAGGAACCCAAACTTTTCGTGCTTTGCGAGACTTTTGAACATTGGAGCAGCGAGAACCACCCCCAGTTCGGAGCATTTCTTCATAAGCAGTCTGGTCGAATGGAACGACCAGAGTCTTCTTCGTCGATCCAATCGACACATCATCGTATTGAGCAATTGCCTCCTCGTCAGAGGAGAAGGTAATCCCCTGCAGAGTCGCTATTTTGTTTCACTTAACAAAAGACCTGAAATTGGCTTTTGAAAATAAAACGAGAAAATATACAAATAGTACAAATTGTTCTGGGAAGTATTGCTATAGAAGTCTGATCTGAAGTCGATCACTTTGTTCCTTGGACCATACGATGATGATGAAGATCACTGCTAGAAGATGAACAACCGGAAGAACTAAGTCCCCAGAAAGGTATCGACGTACTTGGGCACTGATGGCGAGGCCGAATGCTTTCCTGTTTTGCTTCACTCTGTTCTAGAAGAAAAGTTGAAGAAGAATGCTCCGGAGAATCAAAATCTCTGGGTTCTGATCTCTATGTATTCTCTTCTTGTCTCTCTCTCTGTCTGTGTGTGTGTGTGTGTTTATGAGAAAAACTCAGTCTATTTATAGACTTGGCCTTCTGTGCGTAAAACTCAGCAAAAGTTCTGTCTTTACGCTAATAACTGCCACCCATGACTGAAGTCATCCTCTGCATACGTTGACACATGTCCCATTATTTTAAAAAGAATAGGATGCACGTACATACGTTCTTCGAGATGTGTGGTATGAAAGCCATGTAAGCAAACCACGTTCCAAAGTAGTCAGGAAGGATAGGGCGTAAACAACAACCCAAATATACTCTGAGCGTAAAGTAGTAGGTTAGGCGTAAAATAGCCCTGACATGGACTTCCCGCGTAAAGTGGCTAAAAATGGCCTTGAGCGTAAAACGTAGCCCAAATAAACTTTATGCGCACGTCAACTTTTAAGCGTAAAAACTCATATAGTCTCCATGTGTAAAAGAAGTCATATTGTGAGCGTAAAATAGCTCAATCCACATACTAAATGAGAACATTGGTCTCTGTGTAAAACAAATCCCTTCAAATTCTGTGTTGCACGCTGTCAGTAAATCTTCATGTCAGACTTTGCATTAAATGCATGACTTGACAGCTTTGTCCAGCATAAAGTGGTTAGCTTATCTCTGACGTAAAATCACTGGCTTGACCCTGGCGTAAAGTGATTAGTCTGTCCTTGGAGTAAAATAGATCATTTTGAGTGGAATACTCTATCTCTTTGACTCAGTCTATGAAGCACACATTTTTTACGCACCTACAGCAGCGTACTGGCAAGGAACGACCCCTAGAGTTAAAATTTGTTTAAGAAAATATAGGTTATAGAATATTGCTAAAAACTATGGCTGGTGGTCCTCTTTTGATCGTAGTTACCCTTGAGTCAATATTGGATAGAGTTACGAAATGGTCAATTTTGTATCATATTTGAGTTACGAAACAATGGATTTACCACAGCCAGAGTATACGGGCGAGGTGTAATCCTCAGTGAAATAACTTTAGACATGATTACAGGCTTATGGATAAGAAGATAGTAGGATGACTGTATAAGCAAGAACACCAGGTGAGTTTTTGATTCTCAGAAAACTCGAACTACCTGTGCCCCTTTCAAAAATCTCCCATACTTGTATTTTGACTATCTTAACCAATGCTGCTATTACAGCCTAGTTTTGCAAGCTCACCCTGTTCTCGAGCTTGATTCAAGACATATGTTTAGTGGGGACGCCTACTAACATATTTTCTAATCAGAGTCGGTGTATTACGGTCTGATCAACCGTAGTGCACTCGGTTCGCTCTCTCTTTGATTATCCCACGTGGATTAAGATATTGAGGTATCTATGATCTCATCTGCTACTGCATTGACAATTCCTCTTGAAATATACATTCGCCTTTGAATCCCGAAATTGTATACAGTGACATCTCCCTTGAACTCTTTATTATTTCTGTCTTTTACTGATTTGGAAAGACGGAAGCTCGTGATTGGTAGATAGAATACAGAGTATCCCCATGGCCATGATAGTTGTATACACAAGTGTAGCTACCATCGGCCAGTCATGTGATTGAGTTACTCGTTCTCATCTCGACCCTCAAACTACTATTGAGACCTTCTAGCCATCTAAATTTGAGAATGATTAAGGTTTTACCCTTAGTTGAAATGCCAACCTAGGAGACTATCTCTTATCAAGAAACCAATTGTCGTGAGTCTCTAACTATCTGCTTGAAGCTTGCTTTAACTAGCAACCCTTATGCCTTGACTCAATCGTCCCTCGACCAAAGCCCACAGTTTAGACATGAGATGAATCGACAAGGGTAAGGACAATCCTTTACCGTGACTATGGTAGACACTCATTCCGAGATTGGTTCCCAACAAATATTACCCTAGTTATGTAAATTTTGATATTAAGACCTAATTAGTGTTGGAACACCACAGTCACTAGCTTAGCTAATACCATAGCTTAAATACCCTGTCAAATTATGATCTACCAGTTGTCAACGGCAATGCATGATCACTACAGCCCATACCACTAGAACCCTTGCGACAATAGTCTGGCAAGTTTGACACCAATAAAGAATGCATGACTCAGTTGTTAGAATTCTTTTCATATGACGTGCCTTAGAGTTGGTTACCCCGTCGACAACTCTTGTATACTGCGGATGAGTAGGTCATTCTATTTTATCGACCATGTGTCACTGTACACACTCGTTTCCCATTTGTTGAGGAAGGATCCTTGATTTGACTTATATCTACCGTATCCCCTTACGTCGTGCCTTATTCCTTATTAACAAGAGTTGAGGTACGATACCCGGACTTTGAAATTATTCTAACCTTAATATTCCTAAAACCCTGTCCTAGCTTCTAAGGGGAGTAGACTGTAGGCCTTCTAAAATTTTGGTGATATACGAGGATACCAATTGATTAGAATAATTTCCATTAGGTTGGTAAATAGTGCCCATGGACTCCCACTTTCCATTTAGATCATTTTGTGTCCCCGACCGTGTCATTAATAATCGGAGCACGAGACCAGCTGTTACCTTCCAACAAATTTTATATGCAAAATCTAGACGAGTCCATCTTCATCAAGGTATATCATGTCCCACTCAACACGTTCCCTTATACTCTATTTTTATGGTACGACTTTCAGGTGAAAAGGACTAGCTATAACCCTTACCATGATACCAATAGACTTCCCGACTACAATTAGAGACTCAACCTTGACTCAAACCTTTCGACCCAATATATGGTTGTGATCTACTCGAAGTCCACTACACACATGACACTAGTGTGCCACTCAATTGTGTCTTCTCGTGCTACTTAAACACAAAATTCATTGAAGACAAAATTTATAATTTAGGGACCTAGCTAACCAACCTGACTGGCAACTAGCTCAACCAAGGGGCTGGAAACCTATTCTAGGTTACCCTAACCTAGTAGAAGTAGTATAATCATTGGGATCTTGACCAGTCAATAAAGACTGAAATCCGAGGTTCATCCAACCAACGATTGATGTCCAATCAGGAACCCATTAAGACCCAGTAAAACCTATCCATACAAACCACCATATTTGGACTATAAAACCGAACTATTGGAAATGGGTCCCTATACCTATTATGTAGTCTCCCTCTCTTAGAATGTGAAGTCATTCGTAACCATTATTCCATTTACCTAGAAGTCGCGATACGAACTTGTATTATATTTTATCCCTTGCTCGTGTGTTTAAATAACCACGGAAAGGATCATAATCTTGATTTCTCAATTTTCGTTCCATTATGGGATCTTGTTTAGATTAAACTTCGAGAACAAAACTTTTATGTTAAACGGATTGCAAGCCCCTCTAAGAAATGAAGGGTTCTTCAATTTAGCAAGTGACTAGACTAGAGTAGCACAATCTAGCAAATAAGTCAAGGGTTTATAAACTTTCTTTCTGTCTACATCATTTGATACTCTCTACCGCTCTGGAAATTTTATATTCGCTCTCGATTATTTTTCCTTATCTTTCTGTCCTTCCTATTGTAGAGTGATGAATGGTTATGCTTATTAGAGTTTACTAATAGTTCTTAGCCACTTGTGTAAATTTGTTGCAGGTTAAATTTTGGATTGCTTGATAGAAAGGAGAGGATTATAGAGGCCAAAAGCAGTAGATATCTATTTGTAGAAATTTTAGCAAGTAGTTAGAAGGTTATAAAGTTTTAGTGACATAGCTTTGAGAGAGTAGTGTATCCAAAGGTGGATAGAAGTCCTCGGAGTTTCGTAGTTACAAAATGGCTAGGAGGAGAATATAAACTATTTTTGAGGAATTAAATTTCGAGGAGATTAAGGTAATGGTAGATTTTCTTTTTGAATTTAAGGAATAGTTACGAATTTGAATTTCGAGGACAGAATTAGTTTAAGGTAGGTAGATTTGTAACCCCTCTTTCCAAAAATTTGATAATATATTTTATTTATTTATTTGGATTAAATAACGATCTTTAGAATTTTTATAAATATTTAAATAATTAATTATTATGATAGATGACTTTAGCCATGGTGGAGTTTTGAAGTACAAGACGGCTACGAATCGTGGAACGGATTGTGCCATGGCGTGCTTTGGCTAGTGTGTTAGCCCCGGTGGGAAAGACCGAGCCAGAGTGATGTCCTAACTAGGAAAATTAGGCTAAGTTGCGACTTAACGCTTACCGAAGATTATTTATTTATTAATTATATTATTAAGTTTAGGGAAAACCGATTATACCATTTTAGTCCGGACTGGACTCGAACTGAGCCCAAGCCCATGTAGTCATGCGGCACGTCCAATTACAGTCGTGTTGATGGAATTTGGTATGAGGGTGTTGTATTTCGTTTTAATGGTTTAATGAATATTTCCTAAGTATTCGTAATTTAAATATTATAAATATTATTATTAGTTTTATTCAGTGACATTTGTATAAAATAGGTCCTCGTATATTTTGGAATTTTTTTAGACTGTACATATTGGTATATACGCCTTTATTTGGTTTATTGAATTTCATTATTATTATTATTATTATTATTATTATTACTATTTTAGTATTTTATTATCAAGGTTATTATTATATAATATTATTATTATTATTGGTGATATTATAATTGTCAAATAAATGTTATATATATATATATATATATATATATATATATATATATATATATATATATATTTTTTTTTTTTTGGGGGCTCGGGGGGGGTGTCCGGGGGTGGGGGGGAGCCGGGGGGGGGCAGGGGGGGTGTCCGGCAGCGGTTGCCACCCGGGGCCGCGGCCAAAGCCGCC
The DNA here is from genome assembly GCA_029216955.1 of Iris pallida. Lineage (NCBI taxonomy): Eukaryota > Viridiplantae > Streptophyta > Magnoliopsida > Asparagales > Iridaceae > Iris > Iris pallida. The sequence goes on along the minus strand of JANAVB010010599.1, from coordinate 1,496,570 downwards.
CAGCCACCCCGGTTGGAAGGGAGGGCTCGAACCCAGCCCACCCCTAGGGGAGCCAACCCTCCTAACCACTAGAGCTAGGCCCGCCGGACATATATATATATATATATATATATATATATATATATATATATATAATATATTCGTATTTATAAAAATAGGCCCTAACCTAGGAATAGATAATGTTGGGATTTTATTTAGAATTTTTAAATATTATTATACTAGTATTCATATATATATATATAAATTAAATAATAAATAAGAAAAAGAAAGAAAAAGAAAACTCCTTCAACACTGGGACCATCCCATCCCAATCAGGAGTAAAACCTAGCTCAACCGAACCAATAATCAGCCCAACCGAGCTTTCACATAACATCAGCCAGCAATCAAACTTCCCAGCCCAACTGAGCTCGGGCAAAGCCTAGTCAGGCCAGGCCACATATCCAAACTTCCCAACAGGCCAGCCAAGCTTCCCCCCCGTTTCCACAACTCAACCCGATTCCCCTCTCTAGCAAACACCCGAGTATCAGCCGAACCAAACCGCAGCATATATATATATATCGCGAGTGAGGGAGAGGGGATCGTGAGCCAAAACTCAAACCGTAGCTCCTACGCGCCACCCACGACGCATCCCCGACACCTGGGCAACCTCTGCACGTACAGGGCGCCGCCCATTGCCGGCCGTCGCGCGTGCGTCGTGCGTAAAACAGAGGAGCAGAGGCAGCAGTATTGACGACGGAAGCCCGACTTCGCGTGCGATTATCTCCATCATCGTGCAGTAGTTTCACGAACTACTTCAACAGGTCTGAACCTAACCTATACCTCTTTAAATCCTTTCATGTAGTTGGGATTTAGACGGCTTAGGGTTCAAGAAAAATCGAATAAAAGTTCGAGAAAATATAGTTTTTCTAGAACAGAACGACTGTCCAAGTGCCCCTGTTTGAGGATCGCTCCATATCAACCTATTCATAGTTTAAAAATTTTGTTTGAACAAACTCATAGATGACCTATAAGGCTTCAAACCCCTTTTCATATTTCTGATTTTGCCCACTGTACACCGAGAAAACGGATTTAGAAAATTGAGAAAAATCTGTTTTAAAAATAATAAACACATTCGATACGATGTGCGTCCCGCCAATCTGGACGACGTGGTCGTGAACCGTAAGCATCGAAAGGTGCATAACGACTTCGTGGACGTGTGGACTTTGACAGAATTGAAATTGGTCGCGTGTGTGCGACGAATTTAATACTTATCCGACGAAATTCACCGTATCGGCCTCTGTGTAAATTTCTCAATTACTTTGTGCATGTTCGCCAGATTGAGATAAAACTTGCACCAACAGGACCGTATCATTTTTTTGGTCATGTATACCTAGTTTGGTCCAATTCTGAGACAGTTGATTAGATCGTCGTTTTGCGGGCTCCACGGTCCGATTCATCGGGTGATTTTGTGCACGGCCCGCCAGAATCCAACTTTGGACATACTGTTGGGTTCGTATCATCAAAACGAATTCGTAGACATATAGTTTGACAACTTTAGAGACTACTGACTCTGGCACACTTTTCGTTGCAAAGCGGGTCCAACGGCGGACATCGTTTTGACCCAAAATTATCGTTTTGCCCTTTTGTCCAGAATTTGACTTAAGGACAGGAAATTCTAGCTATTTTGACTATTCTAAGAACATTGGTAATGTCTATTTCAGCATTTGGAGACTGTTGTATGACTTTTGACTATTATGGCACACTGAGTAGTTTGGATTATCGGTTTCACCAGCAAAGGACCACAGGCGAGTACAATTTATTGTTTGTTTTCAGTATTGATATTTACTATGCATCATTGTTAGTTGATAGAGATGCGATTTCAGTCTTTATGTTGATTTTATTCTTTGTGGTGTTGGGAAGGGAAATACTGAAGATATGTGATCTGACCTTATACAACGTAGACAGTGTAGACAGTGATTTATTATTACAAAGTAGACAGTATATGTAGAACCCTAGAGGGGGGGGGGGTGAATAGGGAAATTAAAAATAAACTATAACAAATGATGCAATAAAGAGTAAATAGTAGAAAGATCAAACGCAAACGCAAGGATGTATCCTGGTATCCTCTTTTGAGGCAATCCAGTCCCGGAACTCTCTCCGGCTTTAATCCACTATTATGCAAATAGTACACACGAGTTTGGATCCGAAGAACTCGCCAACTTCAACACGAGTTTGGATCCGAAGACTCGCCAACTTCTACACACGAGTTTTCTTACGAAGGCTCGCCAACTTCAAACAAAAGAGAATGAGAACTTGCTGATCTTCTAACACGTGAAGATCGAAATGTACAACTCTTTAATACTCTAGCACTTTGGGAGAGGATGACAATGAAAAGCTTTGAGAGAGTATTAATGGTGGAGCTCTTGGTTGTTGGAAAATTTATGGAAGAGTTGGTAAGAAAGCTCAAGAGAGAGAGAGCTTCCTTTTATAAGAAAACTAAGAGTGGGTGGCATTTAATGCTTCTGAGTGTACGCAGACCGGCATGCCATCGGTATGCCGGCCAAATAGTAACGGTCATATTTATGACCGTTCAAAGCATTAAATGCGGCCATTAATGCATGTCAGACCAAATCGAAAAGCAGATTATTCGAAATTCGGTATACCGCCGGTATGCCGGAGCATACCGTCGGTATGCCGACTAAAGTCACAGAAAGTTTTAGAGCTATAAGAAACGGCATGCCGCCGGTATGCCGTAGCGTACCGTCGGTATGCCGACAATAAATCACAGCATCTATTGTGTTGCTAGGAAACGGCATGCTGCCGGTATGCCGCAGCATGCCGTCGGTATGCCGACATTTCGAGACAGCAACTTTCTGGACACAGAAAGCGGTATGCCGCCGGTATGCCGAAGCATGCCGTCGGTATGCCGCTTATTGTCACAGAAACTTTTTTGGACACGAAAACGGTATACCGCCGGTATGCCGTAGCATGCCGTCGGTATGCCGCTTTTTGTCACAAAAACTTTTCTGGACACAAGAACGGTATACCGCCGGTATGCCGGAGCATACCGCCGGTATGCCGCTCTGAATTACTTGATTTTCGATTTGTGCTTTTAAGTTATCATCCATCCTTTAGTGTTTTACAGAAATACCTAGACCAGTACAGACACGAAGACTCTAAGCAGGAAGACGCCGACTATATGTAGGGAACGCCGGTAACTGCTACGGTCTTCAAGGACGAAGGAGGAAGCTCTTGAAGTGAATAACTCCATGTAGTGCATCTTCTGAGAATCTGAAGAACAGAAAACTAAACTACGAAGATGCTGTTTAATTACTCAAAATAAAATGTGCCAACAAACTCCCCCATTTTGATAATTGACAAAATAGAGAGATAGCATCTTCAGGGAGTAGCTCCCCCGTAGGTAGACAGCTCCCCCTCAATATGATTTCTCCCCCTTTGTCACTTAGTCAAAGATGGGGATAACTAAAGGAGACAGTGCATTAAAAGAAAAAAAAAACGAGAGTATAGATAAAAGCATGCAGGAATATATTGAAGTAAGAACGATAATACATGCTTGACCCATACATAGCAATAAGATAAAAGACTCTCCATCATGAGAGTCGGACAACAAAGACAATCATAGATAATGTCCCCGAAGGACAGCAAACACTGAAAACAACCATAAACCGGTCCCCGAAGGACCACTAAAGACAACAAACAGAAAACACAAAAAAGAACCATTAAAACACCATAACCATCACTAAAGGAAACCCATCCCTAATCCTCTGCCGGATCATCATCACCATCATCATCCTGAGCCTGCTAGAGGGCGCCAAAGGGATCAATGCCGTCCGGGTACATAAACCCATAGGCATTGGGGTCAGAGAAACGCGGGGCCGTGTACATGGGATCCTGAAGATTAAGATCCAGAAAGGCATCCCGGTCTTGCAGAGTGCGCTGGATGAAGTAGCCCTGATCGTGGAAGCGAGACTGGATGAGGGCGTCAAGTCCACGAGTGTGGGTCCGCATCTGCTCCTCCGCCTGGGCCATCCTTAGATCAAAGTGGTGCTGAGTAAGAGGCATATAGCGGCCCGTAGATGGAGGGGTAGATGCAGGGGCAGCAGGAGTGGAACCCGGTTGCTCTTGGGAAGAGGAAGCACGGGAAGAAGAGGCACCAGCTAGGGTACGGGAAACAGCAAGAAATGAGGGGACCCCATCCGAGGAGCAGAGAGACAAGTCAACTTGTTTGGCCTCCATAAGCAAGGTGATGAAGGAGCCATAGTAGAGGTTCTGCTTCCCGGAAGGCAAGGTACGCCGGAATTGCAAAAGCAGAGTCTTTGGGAAGGAAAAACGCTTCTGGGCATAGAGATGATACATGAGGACAAGAGCATCACCGGTGATTGCGTCATAGTTCCTGCCCTTTAGGAACAGAGTGTGGCACACGATACGATGGAGCTCGTAGTAGAATGGCTCCAGCTGGGCTGAGAGGGCCGGAATGGCAGGAGGGTTGGGACCCTTACAGATGATACGGCAGAAGTCGTCGAAAGGAGACGCCGCCGATGAGGTGAGAGCACCCAAAAGAGGTAACGCATCCCCTCTGTCCGGGACGCCCAAGATGGCCCCCACTTCCTTGGATGTGAGACGGAAGTGGCGGTCATTGACCATGGATTGGATGGCGGTAGGGTCGTCGTCATCCCCTCGCAAGTTGCAGTAGAAAAGGCGGACAACAGCAGAGTAGACAAGAATTTGCCACCGAAGAAGGGAGGAGAGACCGGCATCGTCAAACAACGGGACGTGACCGGGGAAGAGATTCCAGTTGATAGCCCGTCCTTTGAACACGTTCTGGTTGACGAAGTGCTGGAACCAAAGCTCAGCCGCCAAAGCGTTGGAGAAAACGCGTTGGTCAAAGCCGGAGGGTAGCGCCACCGGGACGAAAGGGTTGAAAGAGGAGGAAGAGGATCGGGGGCGCTTAGGGTTGGCCATGAAGAAGGATTTTGGGCTTTGGTGTGAGAGGAAGAAGTAGTAGAGAGGAGAAGGAAGAAGGAGGGTTTTTAAAGAAGAGGGAGAATATGAAGAGTTGAGTTTGAAAAGGTTGGGGAGGAGGGAACGGTTAAAGAGGAAGGGTGATGGGGTAGTTGAAAGGGTGATGGGGTGAATTGATGTGTGGAGTAAAAAGAGGAGAGAAAAGAGGAAAGGTGATAAGAAGGGTAATTAATAGGAGGGGAGTTGAGGAGATGGGTAATTAATGAGGGATTTGATGGATTGAAGAAAGGATGGAGGGAATAAAGGAGGAGAGATAAAATAGTGGGCCCGCAACTTAGTTTAGGAATTATTTCCGCCGTCATCCGGCATGCCGACGGAATGCCGACGTATACCGACGGTATGCCGAAAAACGAAACAGAACATAATTCTGTTTCGAAAAACGGCATGCCGGCGGTATGCCGACGTATACCGACGGTATGCCAAAAACGAGACAGAACCTAATTCTGCTTCGAAAAACGGCATGCCGCCGGTATACCGTAGTATACCGTCGGTGTGCCGGACAAAAGAGACTATGGATCAAAGGATAAAATGCCCAATTCACGGCAAAGGAAAGAGAAGCGATCTTCCGGGATGGGCTTAGTGAAGATGTCGGCTAATTGATAGGTAGTATCAATAAATTCAAGATGGATATCTCCTTTTTGTTGATGGTCACGAAGAAAATGGTGTCTAATTTCAATGTGCTTCGTGCATGAGTGACAAATCGGATTTTTCGTGAGATTGATAGAGCTAGTGTTATCACATTTAATAGGGGTACAAGAATGAGAAATACCATAATCTAAAAGTGTTTGTGACATCCAAAGAATTTGTGCACAACAACAACCAGCCGCAATATACTCTGCCTCAGTGGTTGAGAGAGCGACAGAGTTTTGCTTCTTACTAAACCACGATACCAAGGACTTCCCGAAGAATTGACATGTGCCACTAGTGCTTTTTCGGTCAATCTTGCATCCGGCAAAATCCGCATCCGAAAAGCCGTGAAGCTCAAAGGATGAGGATTTCGGATACCAAAGACCCATGTTAATGGTGCCTTTGAGATAACGAAAAATGCGCTTGACGGCACTCAAATGTGATTCCTTTGGATTGGCTTGATATCGTGCACACAAACAAACACTAAACATGATATCCGGACGGCTAGCAGTTAAATAAAGTAAGCTACCGATCATACCTCTATACTTACGAATGTCGACCGATGTGCCATCTTCATCATTGTCAAGCTTGGTCGTTGTAGCCATAGGGGTCCTCATTGATTTGGATGATTCAAGGTCGAAACGCTTGAGGAGATCCCTTGTATATTTTGCTTGATTGATGAAGGTTCCTTTAGGTCCTTGTTTGATTTGGAGCCCCAAAAAGAAGGAGAGTTCACCCATCATACTCATTTCAAACTCTTCCTGCATAACTTTGGCAAATTCTACACAAAGTGTGTTGTTAGTAGAACCAAAAATGATATCATCAACATAAATTTGAACCAATAAGAGAGTCCCATCATGGGATTTAATAAAAAGTGTGGTGTCAACTTTTCCCTTTGAAAAATTGTGAGAAACAAGAAAAGAGCTAAGACGCTCATACCAAGCACGTGGAGCTTGTTTGAGGCCATAAAGGGCTTTATGGAGTTTGAAAACGTGGTTAGGAAATTGAAAATCTTCAAAACCGGGAGGTTGTTTAACATAAACTTCCTCCTTAATAATACCATTAAGAAAAGCACTCTTAACATCCATTTGAAATAGCTTAAAGTCATTAAAACAAGCAAAGGCACAAAGCATACGAATGGATTCAAGACGTGCAACCGGAGCATAGGTTTCGTCGTAGTCAATGCCTTCCTCTTGGTTATAGCCTTGAGCAACCAATCGGGCTTTGTTACGAGTCACTAACCCATCTTCATTTAGCTTGTTGCGAAACACCCATTTAGTTCCAATAATGGGATGATTGCTAGGTTTTGGAACAAGTTCCCAAACCATGCTTCGCTCAAATTGATTAAGCTCCTCTTGCATAGCTATCATCCAAAATTCGTCAAGAAAAGCATCATTAACATTTTTAGGCTCTATTTGAGAGATGAAAGCCACATTGGCACAAAGATCACGAGTGGCGGATCTTGTGCTAACACTTGAGGAAGGATCCCCAATGATGAGCTCCTTAGGGTGATTGGTGACAAATCTCCATTCTCTTGGGAGATCCTTTGGAGGAGGCTCGAGAGGAGGAGACTCTTTTGATGGGGTCACAACTTCATTGTGAGATGAAGAAGGACGATCCTCAATAGAGGAGTTCTCCAATCCAAACGAGATGTCATCAATATCCTCGGAGGAGGAGAATGTAGAAGAGTTGAGTTCATTAAAAGAGACATTGATTGACTCTTCGACAACAAGACTTCTTTTATTAAAAACACGAAAACCTTTGCTATGAATAGAGTATCCAAGGAATATTCCTTCATAGGCTTTTTCTTCAAACTTGCCTAGGTTATCCTTGGTATTCAAAATAAAACAATTACAACCAAAAACCTTGAAATATTCAATAGAAGGAATTTTGTTAAACCAAAGCTCATAAGGGGTCTTCTTAGTAATAGGTCTAATTAAGACCCTATTAATAACATGACATGCCGTATTAACGGCTTCCGCCCAAAAATATTGAGGGAGCTTATATTGGTTTAACATGACCCGGGCCATATCGCCAAGGGTTCTATTCTTTCTCTCCACAACACCATTTTGTTGAGGAGTACGGGGACAAGCAAAGTCATGTCCAAAACCATTCTTTTCACAAAATCTTTTGAAATCAACATTATCAAATTCACCTCCATGATCACTCCTAATTTTGTTAATAGAAAAACCTTTCTCATTTTGAACACGTTTACAAAAAGCAACAAATTCACGAAAAGTATCACTTTTGCAAGCAAGAAAAATAACCCAAGTAAATCTCGAAAAATCATCAACTAAAACAAAGGCATAAAGTTTGCCTCCAAGGCTAGCTACTCTACTAGGCCCGAAAAGATCCATATGAATAAGTTGAAGGGGTCTAGTGGTACTCACAGAGTTGATGGATTTGAAAGATGACTTGGTCAACTTACTTTTCTCGCATTCTTCACATACCATATCCCTCTTGAAAGGGATACTAGGAAGTCCTCGTACAAGCTTTTTGGAGGCGAGGCGAGAGATGGTATCCATGTTAGCGTGTCCAAGCCTCATGTGCCAAAGCCAACTCTCATCGTTCTTTGCAACTAGGCACCTGTCATTGTTAGTACCTTCAACAAGATAAAGAACATAAATATTGTTTTCTCTAATGCCTTCATACACAATAGTTCCATTGGAGCTATTGGTAATGTAGCATTTGAGTTTAACAAACTTGATATCATAGCCATTATCGGTGAGATGGCTAATACTAAGGAGGTTATGCTTAAGATTAGTAACAAGACATACATTATTAATACAAGGATAAGGAGGAGAACCGATATTACCATTTCCAATAATATAACCTTTTAGATTGTTACCGAAAGAGACATGTCCTTCCTTCTTCATCGATAGCGTTGTAAAAAGTGAAGCATCACCGGTCATGTGCCGTGAACAACCGCTATCGAGAATCCACTTGCTTCTAGCATGAGAAGGATTCGTCACCTACACCATAAGTTGAAGATGAACATTTTGGTACCCATGATCTTATGGGTCCTTGAGTGTTAGTCGTAGGAACCCATTTAAGAACTCTCATGTCAACTTGTTTTCTTGTATAAAAAAAATTAGAAGTATGACCAAGCAAACCACAATAATTGCACATTAAGGAAGATCTAAAAGAAGAAGTGTGAGTGTTGTGCATATGTGAGTCTCTAGTGTGAGATGTTCTACCATGAGTGTTATGATGATAGAAAAATGCATGATGAGGAGTTTTCTTTTTAACAAAAGGTCCTTTTCTAGTGTTAGAAGAGGAGTTGTGTGTAGTGTTCATGTAATGGTTATGCCTAGCATTGTGATGAGTGTGGGGGTGTCTAGGAGCATGCATGTGAGTGGAATTCTTATTACTAAAATTCTTACTCCGTGTAAGAAGATCATTATACTTAATAGAAGTGGAATATTCTCTTCTATTAGCATCTTGACATTTGCGCATGGCAAATTCATAAGAGCTTCTCATGGATTGAATCTCATCATCCTTTTTCTTGATGGTGTCAAGAGATTCTTGAAGTTTTAGTCTCAAAGACTCCACTTCATCCGTGTCGGAAATAGGAGATTTTCCCTTCACATCACTAATGATGCTTGAGAGCCTCTCTACTTCAAGTTGAAGAGCCTCGACCTCCTTAAGAGATTTCTTGTATTTATTCCGAACACCTTTGTGTTCTTCATGTAACTCAAGAATAGCTTTCTCCAAATCATCATAGGTAAGAGTGTTTAAGGAAAAATCATCAAGTACCTCATCGGTTGCCATGAGACAAACGTTGGCATTGTGTTTGCACTCCTTGTCATTGTCGGAGTCGCTTGCGTCGCTTTCACACCAAATGCTAGTGTTGGCGAACTTTCTGGAGGACGAGCTTCCCTTGCTTGGCTTTTCGTACTTGCTTGAGTCTTTTCGTACCATCGGACAATCCCTCTTGATGTGTCCGGGTCTTCTGCATTGATAGCATGCCGGGTCTTCTTCATTGTCCCGTCTAGAGCGGTTGGCCTTGTTGAACTTTAAGAACTTCCTGAAGTGCTTAGCTGTGAGAGCTATTTCTTCATCGTCGTCCGACTCATTGTCGTCGGAGCTATCCTTGGAGTAGGACCTTGAAGCTTTGAGAGCAAGAGTCTTCTCCTTTTCTTTGGTTTTCTCCTTCTCCTTCTCTTGAATGGAGGATTCCTCTTGGTCCTTCATGTCAAGCTCGTGAGTCATCAGCTTACCCATGAGGGTCTCTAGGTTCATGACGGTAAGATCGTTCCCCTCAATGATTGCGGTAGCTTTAGGACTCCAAGCTTTCGTCAAACCTCTAAGAATCTTCCTTATCTTTTCATGAGCGGGATATTCCTTTCCAAGAGAAGAGAGAGGGTTAATAATATCACCAAAGCGAGTAAACATGCTAGCAATAGATTCATCATGCTTCATTTTAAAAGACTCATATTCTTGCGTGAGTCTACTGATCTTAGATTCCTTCACTTGTGAAGTCCCCTCGTGTGTGACTTCAAGCAACTTCCAAATTTCATTGGAAGTCTTGCAAGTAGAGATTCGATTGAATTCACTACTGTCGAGAGCACAGTAAAGAGCGTTCATTGCCTTGGCATCTCGACAAGCAAGCTTCTTGATGTTTTCAGTGAGTGTTTCCCGAAGGGTGTCAGAAGCAATATCCTCTATAGCTCTGGAAGGAGTAGGGATGCCATTTATCACGCAATCCCATAAATCGAAATCTATGGACTTGAGATAAATGCCCATCCTAATCTTCCAATAGTTATAGTTGGTACCATCAAATAGGGGAGGCCTATTTGTGGAGTGTCCCTCATTGTGAAACGTGTTGATGCTAGGGTTAGAGGCCATGGATCACTCAAGGGTGTAAATCCAAATCAAGAGAACAAAGCTCTGATACCAATTGTAGAACCCTAGAGGGGGGGGGGTGAATAGGGAAATTAAAAATAAACTATAACAAATAATGCAATAAAGAGTAAATAGTAGAAAGATCAAATGCAAACGCAAGGATGTATCCTGGTATCCTCTTTTGAGGCAATCCAGTCCCGGAACTCTCTCCGGCTTTAATCCACTATTATGCAAATAGTACACACGAGTTTGGATCCGAAGAACTCGCCAACTTCAACACGAGTTTGGATCCGAAGACTCGCCAACTTCTACACACGAGTTTTCTTACGAAGGCTCGCCAACTTCAAACAAAAGAGAATAAGAATTTGCTGATCTTCTAACACGTGAAGATCGAAATGTACAACTCTTTAATACTCTAGCACTTTGGGAGAGGATGACAATGAAAAGCTTTGAGAGAGTATTAATGGTGGAGCTCTTGGTTGTTGGAAAATTTATGGAAGAGTTGGTAAGAAAGCTCAAGAGAGAGAGAGCTTCCTTTTATAAGAAAACCAAGAGTGGGTGGCATTTAATGCTTCTGAGTGTACGCAGACCGGCATGCCGTCGGTATGCCGCGGCATACCGCCGGTATGCCGGCCAAATAGTAACGGTCATATTTATGACCGTTCAAAGCATTAAATGCGGCCATTAATGCATGTCAGACCAAATCGAAAAGCAGATTATTCGAAATTCGGTATACCGCCGGTATGCCGGAGCATACCGTCGGTATGCCGACTAAAGTCACAGAAAGTTTTAGAGCTATAAGAAACGGCATGCCGCCGGTATGCCGTAGCGTACCATCGGTATGCCGACAATAAATCACAGCATCTATTGTGTTGCTAGGAAACGGCATGCCGCCGGTATGCCGCAGCATGCCGTCGGTATGCCGACATTTCGAGACAGCAACTTTCTGGACACAGAAAGCGGTATGCCGCCGATATGCCGAAGCATGCCGTCGGTATGCCGCTTATTGTCACAGAAACTTTTCTGGACACGAAAACGGTATACCGCCGGTATGCCGTAGCATGCCGTCGGTATGCCGCTTTTTGTCACAGAAACTTTTCTGGACACAAGAACGGTATACCGCCGGTATGCCGGAGCATACCGCCGGTATGCCGCTCTGAATTACTTGATTTTCGATTTGTGCTTTTAAGTTATCATCCATCCTTTAGTGTTTTACAGAAATACCTAGACCAGTACAGACACGAAGACTCTAAGCAGGAAGACGCCGACTATATGTAGGGAACGCCGGTAGCTGCTACGGTCTTCAAGGACGAAGGAGGAAGCTCTTGAAGTGAATAACTCCATGTAGTGCATCTTCTGAGAATCTGAAGAACAGAAAACTAAACTACGAAGATGCTGTTTAATTACTCAAAATAAAATGTGCCAACAGTATAGACAGTGATTTATTATTGCAAAGTAGACAGTAATTTATAATTACAAATTAGACAGTGTAGACAGTGATTTATTATTACAAAGTAGACAATGTAGATAGTGTTTAGACATCGTAGACCGTGTCGTGTAATTGTCCCGAGTCCGATCACATATCAAAGGTATTTCAGTCTGTCAGTCGGTGAGTATTTTATTGTATTTTATTTATTGTTTTCGGTATTTAGCTTCATTCTGTTTTTCTTCATTTAATTTATGAATCATATGTCTAAAGGCTAACCTCTGTTGTATAGTCATTTTCATATATTAAAACTGCATTCAGTGAATCGTACTCGTTCCATTCCTGACTGGAAACCAATATTTCCAGGTTAGCCGTGGATTCATTTAGCTTGGGGAGTGACGGGTGTACTTGCAGACAAAAGCCTAGAGACTAACTAGATAGCTGAGTTGTAGTCATTCCAATATTTGTACAAGTTTATATTTTTTTGCAAATAGAAAACTTGTGAATATTGTAAGTTAAATTAGTTTTGGTGAATGAGCATTATTTTATTTATTTTGATCATCATGGCCGTGACAGCGTTCTATCGCCGACTCTACGGCGTAGGCTTGCTTGGACACGTCTCGTATCCGAAAAAAATGGGTACGGGTCGTGACATGTCCTGTCCTCAAATTCTGGAGGTTTCACATCTAAGAAGTCCTTTGGCTTAAAGAAAAAAACGGGTACGGTTCGTCTCCATCCACAGGCTCAATCTCGGGTGTGCCCGTCGGTTTGGTTGTTGCGGTTGTATCTCGATTTGCCGCAAGCACAGTTACAAGTTGGATCAAGGCATCCAACTGCTTCTGTTGGGCCTCCATTCGAGCCTGTTGTATCTGGCCACATTCCTCATTGTCCTGCCTCTGTAATTCCAACAAGGGCATGATCAGTTCTACCGGATTGGTCGAGCCAGATGGTCGAGGAGGAGCCATTTCTCTACAAAATAGTATAACTTCTGTCAGTCTCATAAAATATTATGGACTTATTGTATGGGGCATTGGTTTTTCACTTACTCAAAATTGGAACTTTTGAAAGTCGTTAAAATACTTTATATACTTTTTCGAAAACAATATTTGCAAGAGACCAAGGAGGTAAAACCATGCTCGGATACCACTTTGTCACACCCCGATCCCATTAGGGTCGTCCGTCTTGACTGGATCCCGACGGGATCGTTCGTCCTCGCTAAGGCGTGATGCCGTGCAAGCCTAAGTTGCGCTTGCACAAGGCCATGTACCTGCACAAAACAACTAGTCAAGCAAAAACAAACGCACGCACCCATTCATTACAGAAAATCAAATATTGAACACAGAGATTTGAAATGGAAATACTTCTTTTATTGATAAACTTGATAGAAATACAAGTACAAAGCTTTGCGAACTCAGATTTGCTTTATCTTGGCTACATGATTCTCTTTAAAACTCTCTTTTGAAAATAGTCACATTGCCCATACATCATATCCCTTTATTACATGCTGGAATGAAAAGACACCTTCAAAGGAAAAGAAACTTGCAACTTGATTGGAAAAGAAAAAGAAGCTTCGAGGCAATCCACGAGCTCTACTGGGCTAGACGAGCTTCAATGCCTCACTTGAAATCCTTCTGTCTCCTTTTGCTTTCTGAAAAGGATGCCCACAACGTGGTTCAACACACATCATGTACTGACGAGCGGCTTTTAGCCAAACTTGTAAACCTCTGCACTAAATCAACATGTGGAGCTAACATTTACTAGTGATCTTTCTACTTGTCTAGGTTCTTTTTAACAATTCATAAGAACATGATAGTAGAGTATTTCATAATCAACTTACCATCGCCGACAGTCATCCCTGCACAAAAACATGTTAGCACAATTTGCATAACGAGTAATTCATGTTTCATTCATACAGATATTGAAGTTGTAATTAGGGTCATGCAGGTGGACTATTCTACATGTTGGTCCATGGGGTATCCCCATGATTAGCCGCTGTGACTCTCTGGTTCAGCTTATCGCTAAGGACTCAGATATCGACTCCCATTTTCACATAGAGGCCCTAATCTCTCCTAGGCCGAGCGGTTCCAGTTGCCCCCAGATACCACCCGAGAGACAAATATTTTCTTGTATACAAGTTATCCGAGACCAAATGCATGCTCTAGCAGTTCTATCAGATGAGACAGATTTGGACTTCACGTGCCGTTCACGAACAGTTCATGCGACCTACATTGGCACCAACAGTTGATTAGCATACTTCGGTCTCTTCCTCTTAAGATTCGGAATTGATGCGAAATACGATGAAAGCGAACAATAAAAACTAATCATTGAAAACCAACACAAGAATGCATTCATCAAAACCAAGCAGCGAAAGAAAACATCCAACAAAACTCTTGGATTCATTTCAATAGAAGCCAATCCATCAATTGGAAAGGTTTATTGCATTTCATCCGTGATCAATCGATACCGGCAAAGGTTTCTCCAAATACTCAGTCAAGACTGAGTCAGCAAGTCGTGGGTATTACATAGTGGACCGCGAGGAGCGCGACACTACAGGCTTCCCCCATAAAACATGTTTGAAAACCATGATTTAGAAGCACTAAATTATTTTAGAAATATTCCTAAAACAAAATGTGTTGGATTATTGACTTTCCAAAATATTTCGACTTCGAGAATGAATTATTAGCCTTACAAATATTTTATAAAGATTTGATATTTTATAACGATTTTGAATACATTGGATTATCATGAAAGTGTCAAATATTAGTTATGATATATTCTACTTCAAATTATCATGATAATTGACTATTCGATTTAATTAAGTTTGAGTACGATTTAAATTACTTTGACACTGTAAACCCCCTAAATTTCTACTATGATTTTTTAAAATAAATTTGGTATTTATTTTTTACTTTGTATTTGTACGTCGCATAGTCGTATTGTACGTCGCGTACGAATTTGTCGTATTTAACATCGCATATGAGTTCATATTTTCGTATGTCTTATCGAGTGCGAATATGTACGAGGTACATATTTTTGTAAAAAAAATATTTCATTTTAGAATCGTAGTTTTTTTAAATAATAAACAATTAATATTTTTAATTGCTTTGAAGTATATTTGAAAAGATTTTATTGACTTATATTTGAATAGCTTTAAAATCTAAGATGGTTTTAAACGAGTTTAAATGAATTTGAATTTAATTATGAAATTATCTATTGGGGTTTTAACCAATATTTGTCCTTATCCTATTATGATTCCTCAACCCTATATATAGGGGAGTTGCCATTGTTTTCTCCACAATATTCTCATCACAAAATTTTTCACAAACACAAAGTGCATCGTGTCTGTGTTCCCTGTCCATCCACTATACTATTTTTTTACAGATACATTAGTCGGAACCGAGGCCGACAAATCAGACCCTCACCCCCACAGTATCGGACGCACCCGACACGGACTGTACAACCGTCCTACTCCGACTCCGTCCCCTGCGACCATCATCACAGACCCAAACCACCTCCTCCTTCACCCCGTTCCGACCACCCGCTGCCCCCACTGTAAACCTCCAATATTTTCTAATTATTTTAGTATTTTAAAAAATTATTTTTAATATCTTATTTAGCATTAAAGAGGTAGTTGGTATATATGGGTGAAATTATACATACATATATATATATATATATATATATATATATATATATATATATATATATATATATATATATATATATATATATATATATATATATATATATAATATGTGTGATTGTGTGCTTGATATTTTAAGTGCTACTAAATATAGTCTATATTATTATAAAAGATTTTTGTTACTTAATTACATTTATAGGAATTTTATGTGATTATATATATATATATATATATATATATATATATATATATATATATATATATATATATATATATATATGCAGTGGTGGTCGGCCCAAGGGGGGAACCGACCAAAGCAGGTGTTTAAGGAAAAAGAAAAGCAACTAACCCACCCACGTGAGTGGGCGGGTCCCACACCCCCAAATTTCTTGCTGTGTGCAGCAGCAACTCACCCCAAACGAACCCATTTCGTGGATTCTTAATTCCTAAACCCATTAGTATTAGGTTTGTGTAACAACTTGTTATATATGTAACTTTTTTCACAAACTTCAAAACCCTAAACTTCCAAACCGAAAGTTGGGGCTGATCATACCCTCTTCGCCTACGAGTTCGTTTCACCAGTGGCGGAGCTTTGTGCGCGATGAATGGAGCATCGGAAGTCAGCCCCTCGTCACCCACGGAGCAGTTTTTCCACTCAAGGTACCCTACTTCCCTACAACGTAACTTTTTTACTCGTAGCACCGATTTTTGTTCCGTAAGATTTTCTGGAAAGTAGACTTGACCCTCTTCGAGATCCTCCAGGTGGATTTCGAAAAGAACCCATCGACTTGCTCAAAATATCGAGACGAAGTTGAACAAAAATCTATTTTCTGTAATACTAAAAAACTGTTTTAAAACGACAACTTGTCGGTCAATTTTCTTGCTGTGCAGTAAAGTATTATAGAAAATAATTAAAATCAGTAAAAGACAACATAACCGAGATTGCAACGCATCTTCTGGATCATCGTTTCAATTAGCGTGTAAAAAGTAGATCGATGTTGAAGTTGAGGAAAAACCTGTGTTAAATTATATTAATTTTTCAGAATTTTGTCCGATATGGCGTGCGTCCTGACAAACCGGGCGACGTGGTCGCACGTTATACGCATCAAAAGGCGCGTATGGACGCTGCCGACGTGTGGGAACTAACGGAACACAGTTTCGTCGTGTGTGCGTGACGAAATCAGTCCGTATCCGTCGAGATACCCCCGTATCGCCAATTTGCAAACTTCGCCCTAACTTCGTGTATAGTCGTCGATTCGAGACGAAACTTGCGCCAATATGTTCGGATCGAAGTTCAGGTCCTGTGTGCCAAGTTTGGTTCGATTCTGAGAAGGTCGAATCGAAATCCCTTTTTGGCGGGCCCGCGACCCACTCAAACGGGCGATTTTGTACATGGCTCATCGGAATCCAAAACTGGACATACCATTGAGTTTTCTCCTCAAACTGAATCCGTAGATATGTAGTTTGACGACTTTAGAGACCATAGAATTTGGCACACGTTTTGGTGCAAAGCGGGTCCAATGACAGACATTGATTTGACCAAAAATTACGATTTTGCCCCTGTTCCAGAATTAGACTTTTGGACAGGCGTTTCCAAGGTATATCTTTTACACCGAGTGCGTTTTTTATGTTTGTTTCAGCGTTCGGAGTTGTTTGGAGATTGTGACATTTCTTAGCTGACATTGTGATTACCTGGACTTGCCACTTTGTACCATCAGGCAAGTTATCTTGCCACCTTACTCTGTGATTAATATATTTCTTATTTTCAGTTGTTATTTTCAGTATTTCTTATTTCTTGATATTTAAACTGTGCATCCAAGTCACACTTGGGTGCAAGCGACTCTATCGGTCGTTTTTTTCGCTTTATTTATTTCTCTTGCATTGACTTAGTCTAATGACCACCCATTGATGTTGAGGTATTGGTATATCTCATACGGCCTTGACACTTGTTGTATCACGTGATGTGAGTCACATGTAGGACACGTATTCGCATAGTCGGCTGGCCACCGATACGTATGGAACGTGTGACGGATAGGGGTAACTGCCAATAGAATTGCATGCTAGAAGACTTGGCACTTACTAGAGGTACATGTCTGTTATGGAGATGATGATACTAGGCATTGGGTGGGAAGAATAATACCTGACGTATGAGCTTCGATTGTACTTCCCTTGTAACCCGAAAGCTCCGCTAGAGATACGGGTATGTTTAGCCTCTCAGGTTTGCCACTGTCGTTCTTGGAACATCATGCGCTTGGTCACTGGTGCCCAAGAGGGGACTATACCGGATCCTATATTCAGCCAGGGCTCATGCGTCGAAGGATTGTATCTTAACTGCATATTCACAGTAGAATGGTCAGTAACCTGATTGCATGCATACCTTTTCTCTTATTATATTATCACAGTTTATATGGCATGGTGTTTTCTTATATTTTGCTACGTCCCTCTGAGGACCTGGTTATCTCTCCAGGGTTAGACGATTTTCTACAGGAGTACGATGCGGCGTTGGAGCTATCCTACATCGATGACGAGGCAGTTCCTTTTGACTTTTAGTCTATTTCTTATCTGAGACAGTTATAGATATTATTTTTACATCTCATTTCTTTCTATTTTGCAGAGGTTGGACTCTGATTTAGTGAGACTATTTTCATAGCTGTTTGGAGTGAGCATGTTCACCCGACTATCTTTTGATACTCTTATTTATTTATTTGGACTCTATTATCTTCTGTGTTTAGCTGTGATGAGATTTGATTATGTTATTCTGGCCTGTGATTATTTTATTACAGCTTATGTGCATATATGAGGATTCTACATATTGGAGTATTTTTCGTATATGTGCAGCTGGCATGTTCACGTACTTGGTCCTACGTATTTTGGGACTGGGGCGTTACATGTTTTTGTGGTGGCCCATGCAGGTCAATGTTAATATTGTTGGGTTACATGAATGTGCCCAACAAGCCTGCATATAGGAATAGGAATATCTTATCCAAAACTACTACTACCTCTTGACTTCCAATCTTTTCGAAACTTCCTTGATTATTTGATTTACCTCATATCTAATCTTTCCTAATACCAACTTATCTTCCTCGTGCCAACAGTATGCATTTAAGAAGCGGACGCACTTCTGCCTTGGCCCTCATATCTGGTGAAAAGACTACTCCGGAGGGACATAATCCTCCCATGACTCCAGCGACACCATACCAGCCAGGACAGTCGTAGCCTGCTACGACACCGACATCGGAGTGCCCGAAGATTGCAGCACCCCCAGGCAGCCAGGCTGGACAGACCTCTACCATGCCGTCGGAAGGGAATGTACCACTGCCTCCACCACCACCATTCCTTCAGCAGTTTCCTCCACAGTCGGGATCTCAGATGCCTCCACCACCAACTGATGGGAGCCCTACTTCTCGGTTTATGTACGCCATGATACAGGCACAGTGGCGACAGACTGAGCTGATGAGACAAATGATGATGGCAGCATTGGCTAGACCTCCACCACCACCTCCAGTACCAGCACCAGCACCGGCTCTGTATCCTTATGAAGGCTCTATCAAGAATTTTACAGATATGAACCCCAAGGCCTTTAGAGGAACAGAGAAGCCACTTGAGGTGTCACAGTGTCTTATTAGTACATAAAAGCTACTGAAGGCATCCCAGTTGCCAGCTCAAGATTGGATGACAGCAGTGGACCTACTGTTGGAAGATAATGCTCACCACTGGTGGAAGGCGGAAGAGAGACGATAAGGCACTAGGACCACCTAGAAGCAGTTCTATGATGCGTTTTATGATAGGTTCTTCCCTATTCATGTCAGAAATGGTCTCTATGACCAGTTCCTTCATCTGAAGCAAGAAAATATGACAGTTGATAAGTATGACTCAGAATTCAATCGCCTGAGTTAATTTGGTACGGGATTGATTCCGACAGAGTTAGAGAAGGCGAGGAGATTTTACCAGGGTCTTGCACCAGAGCTCAAGTCTTATACGACTACCCAGTCTCGAGTCTTCCATTCAGCTGTCTTAGAAGAAGCTCGTGCTTAGGAGATTCTTCGCAAGGAGCAGCAGCAGACATCGAGACGTTATACACCAGCAGTTACACCAGCCCGAGCTACTCAGGATGGCCCAATCAGAAGGACCACATGACAGTACCAGCAGAGGACTACTCCCTACCAGAAGCCCACTTGCCACTATTGTGGAAAGCAGGGTCATATCAGAGATGACTGTCGACTTCGTTTGGGTTTATGTATGAGATATAGATCAGGACAGCACTTGGCCAGCGATTGTCCTGAGCAACAGGCTCTAGTTCATGCACATCAGGCCCAGAAGCCCACCGCCCCAACACCTCGTCCACCATTACCACCACAGACAGCTCAGTACCACAAGGCCAGAGCTCAAGGCCCAGGACAGAACCATGGAAAGGCATTCTCTCTAGCTGTTGAGAATGTAGAGACAGAGGCAGAGGTCATAGCAGGTATGGTTTTAGTTGTATCTTTTCCTGCTATTACATTATTTGATACTGGAGCCACATATTCATTTATAGCCGCTAGTTTTGCCATGAGACACAGCATTCCCATCACACCTTTAGCAAAGAATGTTAGAATCCTCACTGGAGGAGGAGTTGTACCTGTTAGTGGTGTTTGTAGACTTTGTCCTATAGTAATAAGTGGTAGAGAGATGAGGGCACGACTACTTGTATTCCCTATGTCGACATTTGATGTGGTTCTTGGAATGGACTGGTTGAGCCAGCATTTCGCTCTCATAGACTGCCATAGGAGCAGTATTATCTTTAGACCACCGAATACGACAGAGTTTGAGTTCACCAAAGAAGACAGAGAGAGTTGTGATGCACCCGCATCGGGGACTCATATGATGATGCATGACACCCCTCAGCACCCTATCATCATCGAGTTCGAGGATGTATTCTCCAAGGAATTGCCAGGACTGCCGCCTGACCGAGACATTAGGTTTTCTATTGAGCTTATCCCCGGAGCCGAGCCTATTTCATCTCGAGTATATCGTCTGGCACCCAAGGAGTTGGTAGAGATGAAGATGCAGATTGATGACCTATTAGAGAAGGGATTTATTCATGCCAGTGCGTCACCATAGGGAGCACTCGTTCTTTTTGTGCCTAAGAAAGATGGGACAGTGCGCATGTGCATCGACTACAGAACATTAAATGCAGTAACGGTGAAGAACAAGTATTCCTTGCCGCGTATAGACGATCTATTTGATCAGCTGAGTGGAGCAAAAGTATTCTCCAAGATTGACTTAAGATCGGGCTATCATCAATTGAAGGTTTGGTAGGAAGACATTACAAAGACGGCCTTTCGATCGAGGTATGGACACTACGAGTTCTTGGTCATGCCTTTCGGGTTGACCAATGCTCCCGCAGTCTTCATGAATTTAATGAACAAGATCTTTCACCAGTACTTGGACAAATTTGTAGTAGTCTTTATAGATGATATCTTGATTTACTGCAGTCAAGAGGAGCATGAGCAGCATCTACGGATAGTGTTGGGAACATTGAGGAATGAGCAATTTTTTGCGAAGCTTAGCAAGTGTGATTTCTTTCTCAAGTAAGTATCATTTCTTGGTCATGTTGTTACGGGCGATGGTATATCAGTAGACCCGGAGAAGATCATAGCAGTCAAATCATGGCCCACTCCCACATCAGCTTCAGAGGTGAGAAATTTTTTCGGACTTGCGGGTTACTACCGACGGTTCGTAGAAGATTTCTCTCGAATAGCGGGGCCTATGACTCGATTAACTTACAAGGATCAGGAGTTTGTATGGACAGACGAGCGTCAAGATGCATTTGATGAGTTGAAGAAGCGATTGACCACAGCACCGATCTTGACACTACCATCAGGCCCGGGAGGATTTGTGATCTACAACGACGCATCCGAGAAAGGATTAGGAAGCGTATTGATGCACAACGGTCGGGTAGTAGCATATGCATCGTGACAGTTGAGAGTGCACGAGAAGAATTATCCGACCCACGATCTAGAGTTCGCAGCGGTTATCTTTGCTTTGAAGCTATGGAGACACTACTTGTACAACGAGAAGGTTGATATCTACACTGATCATAAGAGCCTCAAGTACGTGTTCACACGAAAAGAGTTGAATATGCGACAGCGACGTTGGTTGGATTTGATGAAGGATTACGAGATCGAGCTACATTATCATCAGGGCAAGGCTAATGTCGTGGCAGACGCATTAAGCCGTAAGCCTATGGCACACTTTTTGACTACACAGAAGGAATTGATTAGAGAATTGGAGCAGCTTGGTATTGAGATAGTATTGCCTGGAGCGGATGGCGTATTAGCCAAACTCCAAGTGCAATCATCATTGGTAGAGCGCATCAAGGCAGCATTGCCCAATGATGCTAGATTTAGACGGCTCAGGGAGAGGACTGAAGCAGAAGAGCAGACGGGATTAAGGATCCACCCCGATGGGATATTACGATGTGGTGATCATATTTATGTTCCCAATTGAGAGCTACGACAGGAGCTGATGGCAGAGGCTCACAGTTCGACTTACTCTATTCATCCTAGAGGAACCAAGATGTACCGCGACTTATGACAGTATTATTGGTGGCTCGGAATGAAGCGAGAGATAGCTCGTTTCGTTGCCAAGTGCTTGGTATGTCAACAAGTGAAGGCGGAGCACCAGAGGACGACCGAATTATTACAGCCGCTACCCATTCCCGAGTGGAAGTGGGAGCACATCACTATGGATTTCGTCACGGGTTTTTCTCGGAGTCCTAGGGGACGTGACACAGTGTGGGTGATTGTGGATAGACTCACCAAGTCAGCCTATTTCTTACCTTTTAGAGTAGGCCAGTCGACAGAGGTATTGGCAGAGATGTATATGGAGCAGATTGTAAGATTATACGGTGTGCCTGTTAGTATTGTGTCGGACCGCGACTCGAGATTTACCTCATATTTTTGGAGGAGTATGCAAGAGAGTTTGGGTACCCGATTGAAGTTTAGCACGGTATACCATCCTCAGACAGACGGCCAGTCGGAGCGTACCATTCAGACGCTAGAGGATATGTTGAGAGCGTACATGCTTGACTTTAGCGGTTCATGGAAGGACCATCTTCATCTTATTGAGTTTTCCTACAATAATAGCTATCAAGCGAGCATTCAGATGGCTCTGTTTGAGGCGTTGTATGGTAGGAAGTGTCGGTCTCCTGTTTGTTGGAGCGACATAGGAGAGCGACAGCTATTGGGTCCCGAGTTGGTCTTGAGCACAGTGGAGACAGTAAAGAAAATTCAGGGCCACCTGCGAGCAGCGCAGGATCATCAGAAGCAGTAGGCAGATAATCGTCGTCAACCTTTGGAGTTCAAAGAGGGTGACCATGTGTTCTTGAAGATATCTCCCACTAGAGGCACGATTCGATTCGGAGGACGTGGCAAGTTGAGTCCAAGGTACATCGGGCCTTTCGATGTCTTGAAACGTATTGGAGAGGTTGCCTACAGATTGGCCTTGCCACCGTCGCTAGAGGAAGTACATGACGTATTCCATGTATCTCAGTTGGAGGTACGTGGCAGACAACAATCATGTGCTCGACCACTCCGAGATCACAGTTGGACCGAGTTTGTCGTACGAAGAGCAACAAGTAGGCATTCTTGATCGTCGAGTGAAGGTGTTGCGGAACCAATCTATACCATTGGTTCACGTGGCCTGGAAGCATCACTCGCCAGGGGAGTCTACTTGGGAGCGCGAGGACGACATCTGAAATCGCTACCCGCAGTTGTTCGAAGCCGAAGGTATGTCTTGCATTTAAGCTTTTAAATTACTAGTATTATCCTTGTATTGTATTGATCCTCCGACCTTAGTTTAATTTCGAGGACGAAATTTTCTTGAAGTTGGGTAGGATGTAAACCTCCAATAATTTCTAATTATTTTAGTGTTTTAAAAAATTATTTTTAATATATTATTTAGCATTAAAGAGGTAGTTGGTATATATGTGTGTATTTATAGACGTATATATATATATATATATATATATATATATATATATATATATATATATATATATATATATATATATATATATATATATATATATATATATATATATATAATATGTGTGATTGTGTGCTTGATATTTTAAGTGCTACTAAATATAGTCTACATTATTATAAAAGATTTTTGTTACTTAATTTCATTTATAGGAATTTTATGTGATTATATATATATATATATATATATATATATATATATATATATATATATATATATATATATATATATATATATTGCAGTGGTGGTCGGCCCAGGGGGGAACCGACCACAGCAGGTGTTTAAGGAAAAAGAAAAAAAAAAGAAAAAGGAAAAATAAAAGAAGAAATATATATATATATATATATATATATATATATATATATATATATATATATATATATATATATATATATATATATATATATATATATATATATATTTATAAGCAACTAACCCACCCACGTGAGTGGGCGGGTCCCACACCCCCAATTTTCTTGCTGCGTGCAGCAGCAACTCACCCCAAACGAACCCAATTCGTGGATTCTTAATTCCTAAACCCATTAGTATTAGGTTTTTGTAACAACTTGTTATATATGCAACTTTTTCCACAAACCTCAAAACCCTAAACTTCCAAATCGAAAGTTTGGGCTGATCATACCCTCTTCGCCTACAAGTTTGTTTCACCAGCGGTGGAGCTTTGTGCACGACGAACGGAGCATCGGAAGTCAGCCCCTCGTCACACACGGAGCAGTTTTCCCACTCATGGTACCCTACTTCCCTACGACGTAACTTTTTACTCATAGCACCGATTTTCGATCCGTAAGATTTTTTGGAAAGTAGACTTGAACCTTATTGAGATCCTCTAGGTGGATTTTTAAAACAACCCATCGAATTGCTTAAAAAATTGAGACAAAGTTGAACAAAAATCTATTTTCTGTAATACTAAAAAACTATTTTAAAATGACAACTTGTCGGTCAATTTTCTTGCTGTGCAGTAAAGTATTGTAGAAAATAATTAAAACCAGTAAAAGACAACATAACCGAGATTGCAATGCATCTTCTGGATCGTCGTTTCGATTAGCGTGTAAAAAGTAGATCGATGTTAAAGTTGAGGAAAAACTTGTGTTAAATTATATTAATTTTTCTGAATTTTGTCCGATATTGCGTACGCCCCGACAAACCGGACGATGTGGTCGTGCGCTATACGCATCGAAAGGCATGTATGGACGTTGCCGACGTGTGGGAACCAACGGAACACAGTTTCATCGTGTGTGCACGACGAAATCAGTCTGTATCCGTCGAGATACCCCCGTATCGCCAATTTGCAAACTTTGCCCTAACTTCGTGTACAGTCATCGATTCGAGACAAAACTTATGCCAACAGATCCGGATCAAAATTCTCGTCCTGTGTGCCAAGTTTGGTTCGATTCTGAGAAGGTCGAATCGGAATCCCTTTTTGGCGGGCCTGCGACCCACTCAAGCGGATGATTTTGTACACGGCTCATCGGAATCCAACTGGACATACCGTTGAGTTCCTCTCCTCAAACTGAATTCGTAGACATGTAGTTTGGCGACTTTAGAGACCATAGACTTTGGCACGCATTTTGGTGCAACGCGGGTCCAACGGCGGACATTGTTTTGACCCGAAATTATGATTTTGCCCCTGTTCCAGAATTAGACTTTTGGACAGGCGTTTCCTAGGTTTATCTTTTACACCAAGTGCATTTTTGATGTTTGTTTCAGCGTCTAGAGTTTTTTTGGAGATTATGACATTTCTTAGCTGATATTGTGATTACCTGGACTTGCCACTTTGCACCATCAGGCAAGATACCTTGCCACCTTACTCTGTGATTATTATATTTCTTATTTTCAGTTGTTATTTTCAGCATTTCTTATTTCATGATATTTAAACTGTGCGTCCAAGCCACACTTGGGTGCAAGCGACTCTATCGGTCGTTTTTTTTTGCTTTATTTATTTCTCTTACATTGACTTAGTCTAGTGACCACCCATTGATGTTGAGGTATTGTTATATCTCGTACGGCCTTGACACTTGTTGTATCACGTGATGTGAGTCACATGGGACACGTATCCGTGTAGTCGACTGGCCACCGATACGTATGGAGCGTGCGACGGATAGGGGTAACTGCCAATAGAATTGCATGCTAGAAGACTTGGCGGTTACTAGAGGTACATGTCTGTCATAGAGATGATAATACTAGGCATTGGGTGGGGAGAACAATACCTGATGTATGAGCTTCGATTGTACTTTCCTTGTAACCCGGAAGCTCCGCTGGAGATACGGGTATGTTTAGCCTCTCAGGTTTGCCACTGTCGTTCTTGGAACGTCATGCGCTTGGTCACTGGTGCCCAAGGGAGGACTATACCGGATCCTATATTTAGCCAGGGCTCATGCGTCAAAGGATTGTATCTCAACTGCATATTCACAGTAGAATGGTCAGGAACCTGATTGCATGCATACCTTTTCTCTTATTATATTATCACAGTTTATATGGCATGTTGTTTTCTTGTATCTTGCTACGTCTCTCTGAGGACCTGGTTATCTCTCCAGGGTTAGACAATTTTTCACAGGAGTACGGAGCGGCGTTGGAGCTATCCTACATCGATAACGAGGCAGTTCCTTTTGACTTCTAGTCTATTTCTTATCTGAGACAGTTGTAGACATTATTTTTACATCTTATTTCTTTCTATTTTGCGGAGGTTGGACTCTGATTTAGTGAGACTATTTTTATAGCTGTTTGGAGTGAGTATGTTCACCCGGCTATCTTTTGATACTCTTATTTATTTATTTGGACTCTATTATCTTCTGTGTTGAGCTGTGAAGAGATTAGATTATGTTATTCTGGCCTGTGATTATTTTATTACAGCTTATGTGCATATATGAGGATTCTACATATTGGAGTATTTTTCGTATATGTGCAGCTGGCATGTTCACGTACTTGGTCCTACGTATTTTGGGACTGGGGCGTTACACCCACAGCCGACCCCAACCTCGTCATACCGCCATCAGCACCACCATCCGAACCCGCGACAGCCACCGCCCTTTGTCCGACCGCCCTTCTCGGCCAATCCCTCTCCGTCCGCACAGCAGCACCACTCCGGCCAATAAACACCCCCACCATCATAGCCACCTCTACCAGCAGCACCCCCACACCACCACCACCGCTGTCACCATCACCGGTGCCAACGTCAGTGACCGCCCAAAAATCCCAATCGCAACACACCAAGACACTCACCTGACCTTGGCTTCTCCCCGACGCCGACCCACTCCTCGTCGAGTTCACTGACCTCACCGCCTCCGCGAGATCGGCATCGTACCCCGCTTTCAGTGGACCTTCTCGCCGAGATCTAGGCGGAACGTCGCCACCCTTCCCCAGATTCCGTCAGCCATGGCCGAGTCCCTTCGCTTCCCCGCGCCGCCAGGTCAGCCGAGCAAGATCCGTCGTGCCGTACAGGCGCTGACCCCGGGCATCAGCCTCGTCGCTATCATCCTTTCACCGGAGAGAACCCGCTCTTCCTATGTGAGCTCCCAAACCCTTTTTCTTTCACTAACTCTCTCTCATTCTTTCTAATTCTTATTTGAGCCTCCTCGTTTCCAACGAAGGGAGCTGATGGTTCAGATTTTTGTTAGTATTTTGTTAACTTTATGTTGGGGAGTGTTTCATTTTTGGTTTCTTTGTTATTATCATTACATTATTATTTAGTGTTATTTCCTTTAGGAAAGATAAAGCGGCATTAGCTGCTGGATATATGTTTATTGATATTTTATTTTGTGTTGTCTTTTAATATTTGATAGGTTAATTGTTTTATGGTATATTTGTCTATCAAGTATATCTTCCAAAAATATTTGTTTATCTCTAGTATTTATCTAGATATTTATCCAAAAATATTTGTTCAGCTCTAGTATTTATCCAAAATATTTTCAGAGGCGATCCTAAATTGAGTTATCTAGTATTTATCTAAAAATATTCATAAAAGTATATCTTCCAAAAAGATTATAAATAAATTTATCGACTTTTAAAATAGTTACTTTTACTGAATAAAATATATTTTCAAGAATTATGAGTATTTTCCAAAATAGTTATGTATATATTGAATTTCAAATCTTCTTGCAATTTTTTTCTTCCATGATAATGACTAATTATTCTTCCTATTTTCTCGTGAATCTGGACATATCGATGTCGACTCGAGCTATTGGAGTACTTTGTACATTGTCAGATCACCACACCAGACGTCAAGCTAGCAAGACACCTTGCCTTTACTGTTTACTTTCTTGCTCAATATCATGCATATTTTTCTTATTTTTAGCAAATATAATGTTGTTCTTTCAAAACTATATGTAGATACAAATACTATACTTTATGCAATTGGTCTAGAGTTAAGGGACTACCATATACTTAGAGCATCTCATAAAATTATCACAATGTGCCATGGATTGTGTGTGAGTTATGAGTCACGTATAGCTTCGGACTTGCGTACCGACCGTACATCGGTGCGTACAGGCCGTGCGCTAGGATATGACTGCTAATAGAATTGTGTAGAGGACTTGGCAGTTATTAAGGATTAAACAATGTCGTAGAAGCGACGCATGTATAGTATCATGGGGAGGGAGGAGACAGCTATTAGCGTAGGGGCTACATTTATATTTTACACACATTTGTGGGCTGATAGTGACTCTTATGAGCGCTACCTTCTGCCCTGGGCCGCTAGTGTCTCGAATGAGCGCTGCTTACTGCCATTCTTTATTACTCTGTTGATCCTACAGCCCCTGCGTAGAACGTTGTCTTTAAAAGTGCATTGTTTCACATAGATTGGTTAGGAACCTTTACTCATGTATACTTTTCTGTTGAGATTTTATTTATTCAGTTATTGGCATAATATTATGTGTCTTGTTACGTCCCTCTGAGGACCTGGTGATCTTTCCAAGTGTGTGTTTTTGTGACTTCCTGCAGGTGCTCTAGCTAAGGCCATGACTGACTGACTTCCTTCGAGATGATTGCTCTTGGATT
Source organism: Iris pallida (assembly GCA_029216955.1). Classification (NCBI taxonomy): domain Eukaryota; kingdom Viridiplantae; phylum Streptophyta; class Magnoliopsida; order Asparagales; family Iridaceae; genus Iris; species Iris pallida. The sequence continues at coordinate 1,467,972 of JANAVB010010599.1, read as the reverse complement.
CGTCATTGCTTCGTTCGACCAATTCTTCCATTGTATATTTCTCTTATTTAAGCTGTTGGTAGTGGATGTGTCTCCGCCCAACGTATGTACAAGTAACAAATCATAGTTGATTCTATCTTTAATTATTTATATATTTGTGGATGAGATTTAGCATGTCTTGGTTCTCTACATTTTACAGCTTATGTATTTATACGAGGATTCCATATATTGGAGTAATCTTCGTATATCTACAGCTGGCATGTTTGCGTACTTAGTCCTATATGATTTTGGGACTAGAGCGTTACAAACACTGTTGGATATACTTTTCAAATTATTGCATAATCCATTACTTGATTAGGTTTCAATATTAATTTAGTTATGTTTGATTTCAATGGTAGTTTTATAAGCCATGAGTACCTTGGCCATAAGATTATTTAATACAAAAGTGTCTGATTTATCTAATTATTCCTAAATACGATTTTGATTAATATATTTAAATTATTTTTATAATACATTACTAGGAGGATTATTTATTTGAATTTAGATAACATTTGAATTATTATAATAATTAATTATTTGATTTATCTCAATTCATATGTTTTAATTTATTGGTATTATGAGAAATTATTTTGAAGTGATTATAGTGATCCTTTAATATATTTTAATTAATTACTTGATGATATGAAATAAACGAATCAAATAATTTTGATAATATCGAATATGTTCTAAACTATTATTATTATTGGATATTATAATTAGATTTGATTAAATAAAGTTTTAAATATTTACTTAGCATTTAAATTATAATAGTGATATGGCTAGTCCATTCCCTGCATTCCCTCTCTATATATGCCTATGCCAATTCCCTGTTACCTTATATAAACCCAGATGAGTCCCTCTGTCAACCAGGTCCTAACATCGACCATTCGTGTAGTGCCTTGCTGCCATTGGGGCGAGACAATATGTAACAGGCTCGAATGCAAGTCAGACATAGTCGGAAACATAGATAGCTAGTCGAACTAAGCAACGAGTTGGGTATACGGGAAACCATAGCATCAACAAAATCGATTTGGACGAATGATATGAGTGTCGTTCTAACTAATGGATCGGCTATTGTTGGAATAAGACCTAGATGCAGCAGGGCGCGTCTTGGTGAATGAACTCTAAAGGGAGCGACGCAACGGGTCCGCTGTTGGTTTTGTTGGTTTTTTTGGCTTTATGAATGATTTGTTGAATTGGGTTTGATGAATGCTTTCGTGTCGATTTCTGAATGCAACTTTAGGAATTTCGAAGGAAGGATTGGAGAAGGAATTATAATACGTTGCTCGTGCCATTGCAGGAGTTCGTGTAACTGAAGCTTGAACGTCTTGAAGCAATCACCTACTCTCGGTGCAATCTCTTTAGGTAGGTGGTTCTTCGGCCCCTTCTTTTCTACTCCTTTTCGCCAATGAAACCTTAAAGTCTAATGTTCAAATCGATGATGCTAACGGAATGTATGCTTGCCACTAAGAACAAGAACTTGGGATAACTGTATTAAACGTAGAGTAAATTTCTTCACATCTATAAGTTTTCTTTTATAAATGAACTAAAGATAAAGTTGGTGACAGTATATTGTGCCTCGGAGAATTTGATGCCTTCGGGACGCTAAATCAGAATGTATAGCTTCGAAGATAAGAACGCTCGTACGAGTAGAATTGATTATGCTTCTTCATACTGGTCACGCTATGCAATTTATGTTATGCATATTAAACTGTTCATGCATTCGTATGGTCATGGACGACTTGTAAAAGTGATCTTTCCTCGAAATGGTACCCTGGACGCTGGGACCGAATCGGCCTAGGAGGAAATTATGAAATCACGCTCGGCGTGAGGCATGGCAAGACCTCCAGTTAGGCTCATAACCTGGACTGGAGGGCACGTCGCAATGCTACATAATAGTCCTTTATGGTGTCGATAACACCAATGACCACATACGACTTCATATACTATAGATTGCATCCTCACCTATTGTTTTGTGCAGATGGTAAGTATCATATCTATTTTATGCAGGGAAGGTGCACGGTCGTGGTAAGATGGTTTGATTTTGGTTATGTCATGTTGTCTAAAATATGCCTTCGATATGAACTGTAATTCATATAGTTCTAATAGAAAGATCACTTTGTATGCTATAATCCTTAATAAGCAGTGTCGGTTTAGACGAGTGGGTTCGTCCTATCCACTAGCAAGTGTGCTAACCCCCAGCTCCCCAGGTGACGAAGGCATTGCGGGAGCTCGAGACTAGACTGATAGCTGAAGAACGGGAGACGGCTCGAAGCTCTCGTATTTTGAAGTATTTTGAAGACCAATTCAGATCGAAGGCTTTTGGGTCAAATGTATAAAGGGGCATGAACGTATGGAACGCAAGGATTATTTCATGGCAAGCCTGTCAAAAGTTTTTCTTTTGTGTTTCAAAAATATAGCCACAACGGTATATGAATGTACATGACCTTGCACATATTTTGCAAGCCTTATGAATGAAAAGCTAATTTCTTCCTATTCTGCGTTTTCAAATCTCTGTACTGTCAAATTTCAACTTATTGTCTCAAAAGAATAATCAACCCACATACTTGCCTTGTATAAGTCTAATATAGACTTGTACGACATCATGCCTCGGCTTGGGCGAATCGATATATCTCGAGTCAAGACGAGGGCGACCGATTGGGCGAGTCGGGACGTGACAATTCGTCCCGTCGTCACCGTGACCACCACCATTAAAACACACCGCCATCGACAACACCACCAGATTCCTACCAGCCCGATGACTCCGACTAATCCACAGCTGGAAAACCAGTAATTTTGGTTTATTAATGATCGGATTATTGGATTACTAGTTTAATGTTTATTATTATTATTATTGATATTATTATTTATTATATTTTTTCAGATCAGGAAAATTATTATTTTTATAAATAAATTATTAGATTTCTTTTGATTGTGGCCCTGCTCCGAACCCGTTCCCGAGTCCGAACCCATCCTTGGATTATTTTTATTAAACATAAAATTATATAAAATGTATTACTATATTTGTACATTTATATTTATAAGTGGGTTTTAAGCATAATAAAAAAACATATTCCTACTTACTCCCGTAATCACCAACTCCTCCTTTCCCCACGTTTTCTTTTCCCTCTCCTCAGCATCTTCTCCTCCAAACTCCTCATCTTTCCGAAACCGTCGAGCCCTCCTCCTCCGTAACAGCCGAACCCCTTATCTTCCCGTAATCCCCAGCCCCTCACTCCCTATAAAACCCCTCTCCATCTCCCTCTCCATCACCCATCCCCAAGCCCTAGCCCAAGCCACCAACCGGAGCTCCTCCGGCGACCCCGTCCACGGCCATCCCCAGGCGACCCGAGCCCCGTCCGACCAATGGCTCCCCCTGCGCGCGCCGCTCAGGTCGACCCCTGCGTACGCCTCCGGCCGCCCAGCCCGACCGCTGCCTCCCCGATCCGCTATTCCGTGGCCCCACGACAGCGCTTCCCGCTGTCCGCCCTTTCCAGCATCCCCGATCCGTGTCCTGTGACTTGTTCCCGCTGTCGTGTGCTTCTGGACCATTCCGAGTCCGCACGGATTCGATTCTTCCCCTATTTTTTTACATCTGAAAACTCTAGCCGAGCACCCGAGGTATATTTTCGTGTCCCTGTGTCCCTTCTATTGGTGTGTCACGTATACGTGTCGATGATGACACGGTCTCGACCCTGTTTCGGGGTTCGGTTTTGATATTGTTGCGTTAGGGATATTTTTCTGAGTTCGTCTCGATTTGTTGATGGTTTCAGGTTTTCTGAATTTTATTTCAAAAAATTCTGTAGTTGGCTATATGAAGTTGTTATGTGGCTTAGTTTTTGGCCATGAGCTTATGGAGGCTCATTGTGCTGTGCTTAGCTCTTTTAGTTGGTTTTGTTCTTTTGTTCTTCTGTGGTTTAATTTGGATTTGGCTTATGGGAAGTGATTGGGAAATAGTTATGTGTTTTGGTGGATGAAATTTGGAAGGCTGGAGTTATATATATATTCTATACTAGATGTTGTGGGAAGTGCCAAGTTTGGCTAGGGTGTCCTAGTTTCAAAGGAGGTGCTGCCCAAATTTTTTCGTAAAAGTATTTCAAAAATAATATTAATTAAGTTCATTAAAATCTGATCTTTGCAAACGATTTACAAAAGTTGGTTTTTTGTACGGATCTTGTGAGTTTTGTATCCCCTTTTAGGAGACAACCGTATCGGTTGTATGAGCCTCGGCGACACGCAAACGTTACGGGACATTTCTGTACGATGAGGCGTAAGCCAGCAACATGAGATTGCATGACCAAGTCTGAGACTTACCCTATTTAATTTGTAGTTAAATTATATTTATAGAACGTGTTACTGGCTATTTTATATTCTGGGTGCAGGGCCCTCGGCCTTCTGTTTGGACCGTTTCATGGCACTCAAGCTCGCCTCAGCTATTTAAAATATGTAATTCTTTCTAATAAGTTGTAAGGGCATAAGCCCAGTTTTTATATTTATTTCTGTGGCCCTATATTTCTGTCATTTAGAATTTTTGTTCTTTTCTGGTTTGTTGTTTTGCTTAGCTAAACGCGAAATTAAAACGAATACTAATTTTATATATAAAAAATTAATAAGATCTTTTCACATTAATTAAAAGAATAGAATTAAAAGTTTTGGTTAAATTAAACAAACTCCATGTTTTCTCACTTAAAGGAAAACCTTAGTTTTATATATATTATGAAATACCAAGTTTTGATAAATAACCTGAAAATGCTATCTTTCCTAATAAAACAATAAATTGACTCTGTTTTGCAAATTGACGTTTGTAGTTGCGACGTTAGAGTATTGCTCGTTAGATTAATTAAATAACTTAAAAACTAGACTAGGATCTACTTCTAAAGATTGTAACTAGCACACCTAGAGATGGCTTTATTTTTGGTTCTAAGTCAAAGTTCACAAACTGTAGGGTTTCGAGGACATACTTGATTTCCTTCCCGGTATCAACATCCTGATCCAGTCATACAAACAAAGACAAGTACGGTTATGCTATCTGATATTTTAATTAGTAATTATTACCTTGCATGCTTAAACCACATTGCTATACGGAACTCTCTCCTAGAGTTCAAATATTGATTGTTATTGATTATGGAGATATTGGGGGAGTAGTGTAGCGTTTATGACAAATACCCTCATATTGCATTATTGTGCGAGTTTACCCCTCTTACACACGGGGATAAGCCATATCGCATCGCTAGGATGCTATTGTACAACCCAAGCCGGTCATAGACGTTGCCTATTCAAATCACACTGTTTCAAATATTGAATTGCTGAAAATTGCTGAAAAATATTGTTCAAGTATTTCAAACTATTTAAAATTGCATATTTCTATTATTATTTAAAATGTAAGATATATACTCGTACTTTGCTCCTTTCCTGACTGGATCCCCCCCAATAGGTAACATTGATGATGCTGAGCTATTGTTCAATAGCTATTATAATCTTGCGCTATATCCTGCGGTGCTTCCAGAGCCCCACTTGGAGGACACAGATCCTGAGACCGATGAGCCGACCGTCTAGATTGTTGTTATCTTCATTTCTAGTTTCTTTGTGTTGGATTTGAAGACTTTTCATTTCAGACTTTTCATGTCAGTGTTTTATTTTCAGATGTATTTTTCTTTGTCGAACAATTAAAGTTTTAAAAGTTCGTAAATTAGTGTTGTGACAAATGTATAATTGTTGTTGAGAGTACCTGCAAATAGAAACAGCTTACTGTCGCCATCTCACAACGGTACAGGCTGGGCATGATCCGATTTTGACGCAACAATTTAGGATCGGGTCGTGACATATTTTTAGTGGTGGCCCATGCAGGTCAGATCAACAACTTAGGTCAACATATCTAGAAACAATTAGACTAGAACATTAATTTGTCACAACACAGGACCAAAATATATTATAAATAAATATTTTTGTTTTTTATAGATTGATAGGCTACCTTGCTTATGTTTTGCATCCTAAACCTTCCAGAGTATGGCCACAGACAAGATCACCACTACTGGCGATGGGGTGTCATCACCCGATCACACCCCACCTCCCCAAGCAAGTCCGAATCCTATACCTCGGCAGCTGACCGATCGTCCCCATAATGCACCAGCACCCCGTGGAGTTTACACTACTACAACTTAAGTGACAAATCCTACATCTTCCCGGACTGAGCTGCAGTCCCCTGCGGTAGTGTCCGCTCCAGCTGTAATGACCGTAGTTCGTATTACATATTTTGGTATACGTGCACGTAATTTTGTCTCGTATTGCATGTCTCCTTGTATGGTTTATTTTGGCATTTCATTTCTTGGTTCCTCTTGGTTTGGTTCGGCTTGGTTCGGTTTTATTGTGAACCAACCCTACCTACCACCACCCTCATCATTTATTAACCCCAACCCTTTTCTCTCTCCTCATTTACTCATCTTCTTCCTCACCATTACTTTTCACCTTCCTGAGAGAGAGGAAGAGCTTAGGCAAGTGCATCTTGCTTCATGGAGGAAATCAACTTTTGTTGCTCCATTCTCTTTCTCACAACATTCTGAGACCCTTTAGTACTTAGTATTTTTAATTTTTATGGCTCATTTCATGTAGATCTAAGTTTATTTTATTTTCGGATTTTTTGAGTTTTGATCTACTTAACCTTGTTATTTTTAAGTTTTGATGGTTCCATGTTGTAGAGAATTTTATTCTACCCCAGATTGACCTATGGAAGTTCGGATTCTGACCCTGGATGAAGGAATTATGGAGCTTGGGATCATGGCCTTCATGGTTCTTCTTCTAGGAAAATTGGAGAAGAAGAACAGTGCTTGACTGCATGGCTATTTCATACGGTAAATTTCTTCCAGCCACATGCGCCTTGTTACCTCAGCCGTATAAGACCCAGTTTCCTCCTAGCCGCATAAGACACCTTCCTCCATGTAGGCCTCAAAAATGAAAGTCACGCTGAGTTGATCAAGACAGAGTCAAAAGTCACGCTCAGTTGATCCAGACAATATAAACAAATCACGCTGGGGAGATAGCTCATCATTTGTCAGAGAGTAATTATGACTGACAGCACAATAGTCGAAGAATGTCTCTTCGTATGCCACGTATGCACAGAACTCGAGAGATCACAGCCGACTATTACGTGACTTTCGAAATCTTCTTCAGCAAGACTCAGTCTTCGTCAAGTTGGCGTACCAAATGGGTTTCTTGTCATTTAATGCGACTGACAAAGCAATCATTGTCAGAGATTTTGTGTCAGTCGAGACACGCCGAATCAAGACAGCTGGCAGTTCTATCTCAAGTCTGCGTATATTTGTGATCTTCATCTCAAGTTTGCGTGGATTCTGAAGTTTTCTTCCTCAAGTTTGCGTGGATTTTTGAGTTCTTTACCTTGAAGTCTGCGTGGATCCTGAAGCTTCCTGCCCCAAGTTTTGCGTGGATTTTGAAGCTTTCTGTCCCGAGTCTGCGTGGATTTCGTCTTCAACAAGTCTGCGTAGATTTCATCAAATTGGAGTACGTGTCAGCCATGCCACTGATCTCTCGCCTGCGTGTCCTGTAACTTGCACACGACTCATGCATGATCGCCATGTGTCCAACAGTTACAGGCCACGTCCAGTAACTGCTCACAACCTTGCGTATGTTAAATCCTGCGTAATTTTCAACTAAGCACAGGCTGTGAAGACAGTTATCTTTTCAGTTATTATTTTTGACTCTATAAATAGAGTTCTTTTTTTTTATTCATGGTACAGATACATTGATATCTACTGTCAAAATTTTGAGAGCTTTTCTTCTTCGCATAGTCCAAGGGATAAAGCGATCGTCTTCTAGATCGGATTCCCACAGTTGTAATTTTCCCAGAAACACAACAAATAAAGAGAATTTCTTTATGGAAAACAAATTGGCAACTCTGCTGGAGAAAACCATCTCCTCTTCTGAGATGGTAACAACTCAATGCGACACTTCGTCAATCGGCTCAACGAAGAAGGTGATGACGATCAAATTCGATCAACTCGCCTATAAAGAAATGCAGTAGGCTAAGGGTGGCAAGCCCACTCCAGCCTCCATCATCACTGCCAAGTCGAAGGGACACTCTGTCTATGTCCCTAAGAATCAGTTGGCAGTCAATGGTGAAGTCTCTGCCATAGTGTCTACTCCTAACACTGGCAAGAACTCCACTGCAAGCACGCACACTCCTGTGCGCTCGAATATGACAGTAACTAAAAGTCACGCTGACAGTACTGGCTCCTTAACCGAATCTGTTCCAGCGTGCAAATTCAACTCTAAAAGTCACGCTGACAGTACTGGCTTCTTAGCCGAATCTGTTCCAGCGTGCAAATTCAACTCTAAAAGTCACGCTGATAGTACTGGCTCCTTAGCCAAATCTATTCCAGTGTGCAATCCCACATTCAACAGTCACGCTGACAGTACTGGTTCCTTAGCCAAATCTGTTCCAGCGTGTAATTCTAAAATCAAAAGTCACGCTAATAGTACTGGTTCTTTAGCCAAATCTGTTTCAGCGTGTATTTCATCAGAGAAGAATAGCTCCTTAGTTATCTCTTCTTCTTCACCGAGTTCTACTAGAACTGGGGGTGGTCTTCCACACAAAGTCCCTTCGAAAAGGAATAACTCTTTAGTTGTTTCTTCTGCTCCTGTAGTTTTTACTTCAGGAACAGCTTTGACTGATACTTTTGTTAGTCAAAGGAAAGGAGATGGTCTTTTGACTACTCTTCCTTCTGGACATTCTATGTCTCAAAATCTGAATGAGTCTAAGAAGAAACATTCCTTAATGTCTTCTTTTTTGACTTCTTCAAATTGGGCACAGAATCTGTCCATTAAAGAGGGTCTGTTACCAACTCCTAATTAAAGGAGTGGTTCAACTCTTCCTTCTCTGCAAATATCCAGATCAATGGAAGGAAAACTCCATGTTTCCAAAATTAATGTGTTACCTTCCACTGATTTAAGAACAAAACTCAGCACTTCTGGTGTTAAGAAACCATACCAATTGGATATGAAGATAAAAGATCCAGATGCAGAGTATGCAAGAAATTATGTGGCTCACATTAATCACTCTTTGTATAATCAAGAGCCATCAAGACCCAAGAACAGGAAGTATACTCCTCAATCTTCACAAATAGATTTACGGGAATATCTTCAACAGAAGAGAAGGAGTAATTCTATATCAAAGGAACATGCTGAATGTGACTTCTATCCAAGAGTCATAATTCAGTGCAGATGTCAATCAACAGTTCAAGACCATGGTGATCATGAATGTGACTTTCAGCCAAGAGTCACAATGCAATGCAGATGTCAAAATAAATGACAGTCTGTCTTCAATAGGATTCAGTATGAACCTATGCCTGATGAAGATGAGCCTTTGTTTGCCTCTGTCAACATGACTTCTCGGGACACCGGGGGTAGAGTTGATAGTCCAGATGGAGTATATAAAAACACCAGAGCAAGAGTCCTGGCTTCTAGTCAAAGAAATTTGATCCCTGAAATTGATTCTGAATTTCTTGGAGAATCTAACTTCCCACCTCTTCCTACTGGGGGTAACTCTCCTATAGTTGACTTTGATGCACGAAGCAATGATTCAGAGCATACAACATCTACTAGTTCATCAATAATCCCTCATACAGTCACGACTTACATGGTTGATGGGAATACTGATGAACCTTCTTCTTCCTTGACTCCTCAAGATCAAAGAATTGCTTCTTTGGAACAGCAAATGAAGTCTATGACTGACACAATGAAGTCGATGTATGAACTCATGACAGCTCAGTTGCAAAATCGACAGACTGTATCAGATGCCATACCAGTTGATACTGATATAAGTCCAGTACAAGTTCCTCCAGCAGTACAATCCAATACTCCTGGACCAGCTCAACCAAATCCTAGTCTCTCTGGAGCTGGGGGTAGTGCTTACAATGTTGTTCCTCCTCTCAACTATTCTCTACAAGCCACAACTCCACAATCTTCGGGAGTTGTCTCTGAAGAATTAAAGAATCTCAAAACTCAATTCGAGGCATTCAAACAGAAGGATGGTTTACAAAGGTTAGGCATCAAGCAGCCTTATCCGATAGAATGGAAGCAAGTATCATATCCTCCTAAATACAAGCCTCTTACTATCTCATTCTATGATGGAACCACTTCTCCAAGTCAGTTTATTAATCATTTTGAAGTGATGACTGATCAACTGCAACCAAGTGATGCCCTCCTTACTCGGGTATTTATTGGATGTCTCAAGGGAACGGCTTATGAATGGTATAGGAGTCTCCCAGATGGAAGTATTACCTCATTTGCTGGTTTCAAACAGATGTTTCTTGAAAGGTTTTATGAAGGGCTGAATGACATGACTATGTCTGCTCTTATTAGAATCAAGCAGAAAAATAATGAATCTACAGAGGAATACATTGAACGGTTTCGAAGAGAAGCTCTGAAGATGCCTCTTAGAACTCCTGATGCTGTTACCATTGACACGTGCAAATCAAACTTGTTGCCAATCATCAGTATGTGGATAGGGTCCACTCAATTTCAAGATTGGCCTTCCTTCATAGTCAGTGCCAAAGCTGCAGAAATCAGTGCTGAAACCTTCAAAGATTTAGGAGTGCAGATGACTCCTAAAGAAACAGGACAAGGTGCTAACAATAAAAATAATGCTCGCAAAGGAAAAGAAACTCTTGAAGTTAATCTTCAGAGCAAAGATGCATCAAATGTTCAAACTCCTGCCTCTACAACTCAACAATCAAGAACACCTCGCCCCAAAGAAGAATATTCTTTTGATGACGACGATGTCCTTGGTATCTTTGAATGTCTGCTGAAAGGTAATAAGATACAATTACCAGAGATCAAGAAACCTGATGAAGCTGGTAAGACAGATCATCCTAAATACTGTCCATATCACAGAATGCTGGGTCACACAATTCGTACATGTTATGTATTGAAAGGAAAGATCCAAGAAATGATTAAATCTGGAGCTATCTCTCTTACTCCAAAAGAGAAGACCGTCACCTCCAACGTCGTCTCTATGCAATTTGGAGATTTCCCTCCTCAACTTCTTGAAAGTGGGATTGTTCCTATTCCCAAGGCAACTCTTGACATAGTGAATCTTCCTCCTCCACAGTCTGAAGGATTAGTGCCAATCACTTTGGAAACAGGGGAAATCATGTGGATCCATCCTGATCTAGTGGCAGATTTTGAATCGCCTTCTCCTCAAAAGATTTCTTCTCAAAAATCCAAGAAGGCTGGAAAGATCAAGTCATGTCATATGACTTCTCTTGGGTCTACCTCTGACACAGAGCCAAAAGACAAAAAAGAAGCACTTGTTAGTGCTACTCGAACGGGGAAACCTTACCTAAAAGATTATTCTAAAAATCCTGAAGATCCTACTGATATCCCTTCAGATGCTAAAGATGCTCCTAATGTTCCTCCTGAAGAAGAATCATCTACTGAACCTGTTCCTCCCAAGCCTACGGCTCTGGAGAAAGACAAACAACAGGCTCGGTTTGATAAGCCAATCAAGAAGTCTTCTCCTCTTGGACTTCAGAAGCCTTACAACTTTGACATTTTGGCTCAACTTGCTAATACTCCAGCTAGAATGTCCCTTTTTGAACTTCTACGTCTTTCTAAAGAAACTCGGGAGACGTTAAGTGAAGCACTTCTACAAGCTGACTCTTGTCTTGCACAATTGAAGAAGCCAGATGCGGAACCTGCCACTTGCTTACATTGCAACAGTGTACTGGAGATTATCCCAAAAATTACCTTTACACAAGACGACATGCTACTGGAGGATAATCGACATGACCGACCTCTCTACTACACTGGTTATATTGATACGATGAAGATAGATCGTATCCTCATTGACCCAGGGTCTGCTATAAGCATAATGCCAAAGAGTTTGTTGGATGAACTAAAAATCCCTCTTCACAAGCTCTCCAAGACGGTTACTACTATCTTGGGATTCAATCAAAGCCGAAGTGAGCCTTTGGGAAAGATTCATCTGAAGCTTCAGATAGGCGATTTCAGATCTAAAGTCACTTTCTTTGTGATCGAGATCGTGGGATCCTATAATCTTCTTCTGGGGAGGCCCTTTCTTCATGAAAATAATGTGGTGCCCTCTACTCTTCATCAATGTTTTAAATACATTGATAGCAATGGAAGAGTACAAAAAGAAGTTGCTGATATAAATCCCTTCCATGGGGTTGAAGCTTATTTCAACGATTCCCGAATGTACAAAGAAGAGTATACAAGGATCATACAAGCTATGGAGAAAGAAGATGCACAAAGTGAGACTTTAATAATCCCTGTTGAAAGTCGAACTACTCAGCAACAATCTCCTAAACCCTCTGGAGAAGATTCTTTCATCATTCCAGTGAGTGGACGGATCTCTCCGTTACCTCAGTCATCTACTCAAAATACACTGATCATTCCTGTCATTGGGCGTACTACAGTTCCTGTATCTTCACAAGATACTCTGCTAATTCCAGTTGGAGGGCGGACTACTCTTCCTACTCAAACTTCAAGGGAGCTCACCTCTTCTGAGCCATTTGTTATCGATCTTAATCGAAACAAAGCTTCTTCTTCTTCTCCCCCTTTAGTCATTGACTTGGCTAAAATCTCTAAGGCTCAGCCTTTTCCTAATGTAAATATTGCTGCTTTTACATTTAATGAAAAGTCTCCACCTTTGCAGTACGTTGATGTGTGTAATTATGTTCATAGTTATTTACATCTGTTAGATGACTTGAACATAATAACCATAGGAGTTGTACAGACTGTTCATACAGATGTATCTCTAGAACCTGTACAATCTTCATACTTTCTAGTTCCCAGCAGAAAGCCAGGAGACATTCCAATATTCTTCTACAAAGGGCCTCAAAATCCTTCTGATCTTGAAGATGATGACAAAAATGATGATACTGGAAGATTACAACTACGTTGTTATAGTCAGCAATCTAGAGACATTATCAAAAATATGGGCTATGACTTCAGGACTGGCCTCAATGATGGAAAAGGAAGAAAAATACCTGTCCGGATTCCTCTTTTGAAATATGGAAGGACGAAATACGGATTGGGTTATACTGCTCCTACTCCTTTCATCAATATTATCCATGAAGATCCCGAGTCTGACGAAGATAAGAGATCTGATTCTTCTAGTACCACTTCTTGGGATTCCGATACGAGTATCGGTGACTTCTATTGCAACCTTCTGTCTTCCAATATGGTTTCCATTGACCATTCTGAAGAAAGTGATGAAGACGAAGAAGAGTTTGAAATCTCACCTGAATCAGAACAGTGGGCCCAAAGATTAGATAATCAATAGGAGTTCCGTTTCGAGCAAAAAGAACCTCCGACTGAAGATAAACTTGTTCAAATAGATGTTGGTGAAGATGGATCTCCCAAACCAATATTCATCAGTGAAAGTCTTTCAGAAACTGATAAAAAAGACATGATCAAACTCATTCGTGATTACATCGATGTCTTTGCTTGGAGTTATGAAGATATGCCAGGGCTTGATCCTCAAATTGCAACTCACAAACTCAATATCTTGCCGAATGCTAAACCGGTCAAACAACAACAGCGACGATTTCGTCCAGACATCATGGATGCAATTGAAGATGAAGTCAATAAACTCATTACCTCTGGGTTTATTAGAGAGGAACAACATCCCGATTGGGTGGCTAATATTGTTTCTGTTCTTAAAAAGACTGGCAAGATCAGAGTATGCATAGACTTTCATGATCTCAATGTGGCATGTCCTAAAGACGAATTCTCTCTACCAATCACTGATGTCATGGTTGATAATACCTGTGGATTTGAACGAATGTCATTCATGGACGGGTATTCTGGGTACAATCAGATCAAAATATTTCTAGAGGACGAGAAGCACACTTCTTTCAGAACGCCAATTGGTACATACTGTTATACAGTTATGCCATTCGGTCTCAAGAATGCAGGAGCAACTTATCAACGAGCTATGAGCACTATATTTCGTGAACATTTACGGAAAACAGTCGAATGCTATGTTGATGATATTGCAGTCAAAAGTCGACAAAAGGAGGATCATATCCAAGATTTGAAGATTATATTTGATCTAATGCGTAAGCATCAATTAAAGATGAACCCTACTAAGTCCTTCTTAGGTGTCTCTAGTGGTAAATTTCTCGGCTTCGTCATTACCTCTAAAGGTATACACGTGGATCCCGAGAAGATCAAAGCCATCCAAGAGATGCGTCCTCCACGCACCTTAAAAGAGCTACGAGGATTTCAAGGAAGAATCGCTTATATCAGGAGATTTATCTCTAATTTATCAGGACGCTGCAGACCATTCAACAAACTTATAAAGAAAGGTGTCTCTTTTATCTGGAATGATGAATGTCAGAAAGCATTCGATGATATAAAATAATATCTAATGAGCCCTCCAGTATTGGTACCTCCCGTCTCAGGAATACCGTTCCTCCTCTATACTCGAGCAATGAATCATTCATTGGGTGCATTACTCGCTCAAAAGAATCAAAATGGCCATGAACAAGCCATTTATTATCTCAGCCGCACTATGACTAGAGTTGAACCTCGATATTCACCGGTTGAAAAAGAATGTCTAGCCTTGATGTTTGCTGTCCAAAAGACACGTCATTATATCATTGGCCAGACTATTCATGTCATCTCCAGGATCAATCCTATACGGATCATGATGAAGAAACCCAGTATTTTGAATTCTCGATTGGCTAACTGGGGAATCCTATTTGCTCAGTATGACATGCACTATATTCCTCAGAAATCAGTTAAAGGACAAGCTTTAGCTGATTTTCTGGCTGCTCACTCAATTCCAGAAAATTCAAAACTCTATGATGAAATCCCAGATGAAGTCCTAGATTCAAATCAAATTGCTGAAGAAGATCCTACTTGGCGTCTATTCTTTGATGGAGCATCAAGAATTGGTCCTAATGGCGATATTGTCGCTGGAGTTGGAATTATTCTTGTATCGCCAGAAGGTCTTGCCATCCAAAGAGCTTATTCTCTCGATCAGCCGTGTTCAAACAATGTAGCTGAGTACAACGCATTACTTATTGGTCTTCAACTCGCTAAACATCTGAATATTCAACATTTGGAGGCGTATGGAGATTCTAAACTTACTGTCAATCAGATCAGGGGTACTTATGAAGTTTGCCATCAAGATCTGGTTCCTTATCATAAAACAGCTATATCTATGGCTTCTTCGTTTGAAAAATTCTTCATTGAACATGTTAGGCGAGAATGTAACACAGAAGCTGATGCCCTTGCTAATCTTGCAGCGGTGCTGGCTATCCCAATCAGACGGCAACAAATGATTGTTGTTCGTAATCGAGAATTATTTCATCTTGAAAATAACCTGACTCTAGGACTTCCAGTTGACATTGAAGAATCAACATCTCATGACGTCAACACAACAAGAGGATTTGGATTCAGTCGTAAATCGATATCATCTTCATCCGATTCTAGCATGGAATTCATCTTCAGTAACTCGACTGAGAATCAGAATACGGATAAAGATTGGAGACTTCCTTTCTTAGATCTCGTATTATATGATATTCTTTCGGATGATCCGAGTGAGGCAGCATCTATCAGACGACAATCACTCAGATTCTATTACAATCATACAACAAAGACCTTATATCGTCGAGCTTATGATGGTTTACTCCTTCGATGTGTTACCGGTGACGAGGCTCAACAAATCATTCGTGAAGCACATGATGGAATTTGTGGAGCACATCAGCCAGGACCAAAACTTCAAGACCGTATTCGACGTATGGGTTATTATTGGCCCACCATGGTATCTGATGCTATCGAATACGCAAAGAAGTGTAAAGCTTGTCAAATCCATGCAGATTTTATTCATCAACCCTCGGAATTTCTACATCCGACGGCAGCATCATGGCCCTTCGAAGCTTGGGGCATGCACATTGTCGGCCCGATCAATCCACCGTCATCTAAAGGTCATCGGTTCATTCTCGCAATAACTGATTACTTCTCCAAATGGGCCGAAGCCATTCCTTTATCTGAAGTTAAGACGTCTAATGTCATCAGCTTTATTAAGCACCACGTCATCTACAGATTTGGTGTTCCTCGACGCATTGTTCATGATAACGGACCACAGTTCGTCAGCCAGAAATTTATTCGATTCTGTGATGATCACCGGATCAATAATGTTGCTTCTACCGCATATAATCCAGCAGCTAATGGATTAGCAGAAGCTTTCAACAAGACTATCATCAAACTCCTAAAGAAGTTTGTCTCCACTAACAAACGTAATTGGAGTGACAAGCTCGGGGAATGTTTGTGGGCTTATCGCACTACAGTTCGTAATGCTACCAAAGTACACCTTTCTCTCTGGTATATGGTTGCGAAGCTGTTCTTCCATTAGAGATTCAAATTCCTTCTTTAAGGATAGCAATCGCTAATGAACTCACTGCTGAAAATAACGATCGTCTTCGACTTCAGGAATTAGAAGCTCTGGATGAAAAGCGATTATCTGCTCAACAAAATATTGAATTCTATCAAGCTAGAATTTCAAGAGCTTTTAATAAAAAAGTCAGAGTTCGATCATATCAAAAAGGAGAACTTGTTCTAACAGTCAGACGTCCTATGACTATGACTCATATAAGTAAGGGCAAATTTGACGCAAAGTGGGAAGGTCCCTATATTGTGAGCAAAGTTTTGTCAAATGGAGCTTATCAACTCTCAGAATTGGATGGTCGAAAAGTTTTGAGGCTTATTAATGGCAAATTCCTTAAAAAGTACTATATATAAATGTAAGTACTTGTAATCATCAGACAAATTCATGTTTAAAAATAAAATTTTTATTTTATTTTCATGAATGATGATACATGATATTAAGGAAGATCACTATCATCCTTCTCTACTTTTGGACGTGGGCCACTACTGTCCTTCTCAAAGACGTGATCAGCAAAAGAGCCGAGAACCTCCTTGTTAGAACCCACGAGGAATTTGCAAGCGGCCATCCTCATGGCTTCCTCTTCTTCAGTCCTTCCTGGTTCGAGCAGAAAATCCAGAATGTCCCTTGGTGACTTGGGTGCAGACGAACCTTTGCCTGCTTCTGTCTTCTTCGTTTTGGCTGGACCAGCAGGGCGTTCTTCAGTGCCTTTCTGAACCTTTGAGGCTATCTCAGTCTTCTTGGATGCTTCTCCAGATAACATTTTTATGTTGAGGAGTAGAAGTATTCGTTCTCGTCAGATTTCTGCTATATTTATAGGCAGAAGTTCTTCATTCATCCGACGTTTTACATATTCATTCATCCATTCATTTCTCACATTCATCCGACGTTTCACATATTCATTAATACTTGACGGTTCATCCGTTCATTTATTACATTCATCCGACGGTTCATCCGTTCATTTATCCGACGGTTCGTCCGTTCATAATCTTCTATCAATTCATAAAGTGGGGATTCGTTATTTATCATGTTTTCATAACCTCTGAATCAATTCCGAATCTACTTACTCATTTGTCATGTTTTGACCTCTGCATAGAAATCAATCTATTTTCTTTTGAGTTCCTATATATTATCACGTCCATAATACCTCTGATAATATCATATACTCTAAAATAGAAAAGATGATTTTATTATCTATCATGTCCACAATTCATCCACAAATATAAATCATTGAGCATAGAAGAATTATCATTTCCATTCTCATTTTACCACAAAAAAGTCTATTACATTTTCTTAGACTTTCTTACAAATCATAATGGAAATCTATTACAAATCTTGGATTTTTATTCTACACCACAACAATAACCTAATAGAGATCTATCTTCTTCTTTGGATCTTCTCCGTCGGACCTTCTCCGTCAGGTTCGTTGTTGGTGGCAATTCCTGACTGTCTGGGTCCCAGTCACGACCAGATCAGCAGGAATCAAACTCTGGTCTTCTCTCTCAGACGAGAGGAGAACCACAGAGTATGGCAGCCCGAAGTCGTGGTGCTGCCAATACAATTGGTGGATGGGGGTAACCTCTCAAGGAAGACAGGAATGTATCCAAACCTTGGGATACAATTCCTGGTTCTGCCTTGAAAGAAACTCTACTACCCGATTTCTCGGTAGTAGAGTTGACTCCACCATCCAACTCTCGTGTATAAAGGCTCTTCCTACCATCTAAGGAAGACCCTTTTATCCCACGAAGAGTTCTGAGTTGTCTGATTTATGCGTCAAAAGCGTATGAGCTCCCTGATGTAGATGTCAGCAGGATATTCTCCACAGCATCTACATCCCCAATGCCAGTTCTGAAGAAAGTTTTCTGCCGAGCTTCTGCAGAAAATAATAAGGAATATTCAGCGTACATTTATCAAACAGAGACAGGCGTGTATTGTTCAAATCAGAAACAAGAAACAGAAAGCCTATCTTTAACATCAACAGAATAAGTATGCATACTACACTAGCTTACCTTCAAGTTTGGTGCTGAAGATTGGCAGATTCATGTTTGATACAGTATGCAGAAATTGAATGTTAGAAGGCATTGCTTTCCTGTTTGAGAATGAAATCTCTCAAAAATTTCATTCTCAGAGAAGAAGGAGAAGCGTGGGGGATGAGTATCTGTGAAGCTCAGCTACCTATTTAAAGGATGAAGTACAAGCCTATTCTTGGAAAAGATCCGCATAAATAGCGCTCGTAAACGTGGAATGAATGACACGTGTGCTTTGGAAAGCAGCGCAACATTGGAAACAGTCAAAGAGTGCTAATTAATTAAATGCACACAGATCAAACACAGAAGTTATATTTCATTCTTCCAGACAGATACTGATGGCCTTACAAAAGACAAAACAAAAAGTGCAACAAAAGCATAAAAAATCATGCTCTACTTTCCAGAGCGACTGAGCTTGTTGCCTAGTTCTTCTACGCTCTTAACTCCCAAGCGGTACAACAGAGCCTTGAACTTTTCACGCTGCTCTATGAGGTTGCGTCCATCAGAAGGAGACGAGCCATCCAAGCCAAAATAGCTCAAAAAATTCTTGGCTAGTTGTCTGGGGTCATCTTTGAGCTCGAAGACGAAGGGCTCCGGCTCTTCACCCCCAAAAGTGGGGTCCCCATGGGAACAAAAGCCCAGTTTGCGTGCTTCTTCCTCAGCTTTCTCCTTTGGTGTCATCTTGACGTGAGATGAAGATAAAAAATGATTCTTCTCTTGGTTTATATAACAGAGCTCACCGGCGGTTCATATTTCACCATAAATTGGATACAATCAGTCTCGGAGAACGAAGAGTCATTATGACATTTAATAAGTTCATTTGGATGTTTTCAAAGAACTTCGAAGTCTTTTCGATTTCCAAAAAATTTTGAAGTCATCTCAGCATGACTAAATCCATTTTATCATCTCTATTTTTCAAAGTATTTCAAAATAATTTATCTTTTTTCGAAAACTTTGAAGGGGGTTTTGTAGGGCTCAAAAATGAAAGTCACGCTGAGTTGATCAAGACAGAGTCAAAAGTCACGCTCAGTTGATCCAGACAATATAAACAAATCACGCTGGGGAGACAGCTCATCATTTGTCAGAGAGTAATTATGACTGACAGCACAGCAGTCGAAGAATGTCTCTTCGTATGTCACGTATGCACAGAACTCGAGAGATCACAGCCGACTATTGCGTGACTTTTGAAATCTTCTTCAGCAAGACTCAGTCTTCGTCAAGTTGGCGTACCAAAAGGGTTTCTTGTCATTTAATGCGACTGACAAAGCAATCATTGTCAGAGATTTTGTGTCAGTCGAGACACGCCGAATCAAGACAGCTGGCAGTTCTATCTCAAGTCTGCGTGTATTTGTGATCTTCATCTCAAGTTTGTGTGGATTCTGAAGTTTTCTTCCTCAAGTTTGCGTAGATTTTTGAGTTCTTTGCCTCGAAGTCTGCGTGGATCCTGAAGCTTCATGCCCCAAGTTTTGCGTGGATTTTGAAGCTTTCTGTCCCGAGTCTGCGTGGATTTCGTCTTCAACAAGTCTGCGTGGATTTCATCAAATTGGAGTACGTGTCAGCCATGCCACTGATCTCTCGCCTGCGTGTCCTGTAACTTGCACACGACTCATGCATGATCGCCATGTGTCCAACAGTTACAGGCCACGTCCAGTAACTGCTCACAACCTTGCGTATGTTAAATCCTGCATGATTTTCAACTAAGCACAGGCTGTGAAGACAGTTATCTTTTCAGTTATTATTTTTGACTCTATAAATAGAGTTCTTTTTTTTTATTCATGGTACAGATACATTGATATCTACTGTCAAAATTTTGAGAGCTTTTTTTCTTCGCATAGTCCAAGGGATAAAGCGATCGTCTTCTAGATCGGATTTCCACAGTTGTAATTTTCCCAGAAACACAACAAATAAAGAGAATTTTTTTATGGAAAATACTCCATGACCGCATGAGTTTACTTTTCCTGAGCCGCATGAAACTTGATTCTCCGAGCCGCATGAGACTCGATACCCAGAGCCGTATGAACCTTTCCTTCCCCTACCGCATGCTCTCTAGCCGCGTGGACCGCTCCCCTCCAGCCGCATGAGATCCATATCCTGCGAGCCGCATGAGTTCATTTCCCTATGCCGCATGAGCATGCTGATTCCTGGCCGCATGAGCCCATGAGCCCTATGCCGCAGGAGCCCAAGTCCCCTGGCCGCATGAACCCATTTCCCTGAGCCGTATGACTCCTCCTCCAATCTTTTCCCTTTTACTATTTCAATTGTTGCATTATTCTCATGTATTATGACCCTCTGTGTAACCTGGGTCCCTTGATAGAATGCTTGTACCATGTAACCTTGTACATGTACCATGAACACGACAGTGACCCGTAGTGGTGTACTCTTGACAAGTAACTTGACATGATGGTGGCCCGTCGTGGCGCACTCTTGAATAATAAACCTGACATGATATACCTTGATATGATGTTGCAACGGCTAACATGACATGACAAATATAAATGGCCTGGACACCGTGGACGATCGCGTCCAGTATTATCTTGCATCATGTCTAGGACAGGGCCCCCTGAGTACCACGGTCAGGGGTACCTACTGAATTCAACTAAGGCTAATAAGTAGAATAATCCAGTAGTCATGAAGAGATTTCCCAGCTACAAGCAATCCCGTTATCTGGGCGCTCAAGTGGACTTGTAGCCTGCCGACGAGTAGGGCACATTTTCAGCACACTGCCATGTGTTGCACCCTCCATAAACAAGATATTTGACCTGGATAACCTGGATGGTCTGCAGGACTTGTGGCTGTTAGAGTAATCTCATTGCATCTTGCTAGTAACTTGGCCAGTGATAACCCTAGTTAGTTAAAGTATCAAACCGTACTCATTGTTTGGCCGTGATTGATTGAATAGAGTTTAGCTCAGTCTAGTCCTGATCCTATACAAGATTATAACCTGACCTGACTACTTGTGCTTTATTTTTATCAATAGATGGTGAGAAACCAAGTTCTGTTCAGATGAAGAGTTACAACCCTGGTCCTTGTTTGGTTTACGGGTTGTAACCTGGTTATTTGAATAGTCCCATGATTATCTCGTCGTATATCATCATGATTTCCCATATTTATAGTTCTTATTATTTATTTTCATTTTGTGCTAATTGCTAGTTTTAGTTCCTAAGTGAAGCCTCCTTTGTGGCACTTGCTCTTTCTGGGATCTGACCCAACTAGTTTTGTATGGCCAGATTTTGGAGCAGCTCCAGAGGATCCACCGATCTTCGAGACAGATGGTGACCACTAGACAGAATCCAGGCAACGAGTGGGTTTATTTTAGCTCTGACACTCTATTATAAAAATATTCTTTTGAGGCGTTTAGCCGACGAGCACGTGTTAGCTCGATTGCACTTTATTTACTGTCTGCCTATGGGCAGTAACATGATTGACAAATCCTAGGGTTGATCATGTATGACTGGAACTTTTGCTAGTTCTCACATTTTTTAATGACTAGCTTCATGATCATCCAAATATGTAATGTATGGGATGCCTTACTATTGTATATTTGGTGCTCTAACATCTTGTAACTGTTATTACTTGTTTGAGATTGAGACAATAGGCTTGTTCAGGATCATAAGAGACTGATGGCTTGTAGTTAAATCCTCATATATCTAGACAGCCGTGACCGTATAATGAGATAGATCCTATTTTATTATACGTAGCTGGCTATGTATGCCCCCGCTCTCCAGTGTTCTGATTCTGGGGCGTTACACCAGCTGTCCCACCAGTGCCCGTAGACCCCACCGACCTCGTAGGCCTGTTACGAGGAGTGCTTGAGGCCCAGAGAGCCCAAGCTGAAGCTCATCGCGAACAGACTCCGATTATGAGAGAAGGTATAGAGAATGCCCACAACGTGGCTATGGCTGTCCTCGAGAGAGGAAAAGCAGCACAATCAGAACCAAGGCCTGCTAAGGTCGACGATATTGAGAAATTCAAGAAGCTGGGCCCTCGATCCTTCGAGGAAACCGAAGGAATCATCTATGCCGACGAATGGCTCGACAGCATGGAGCTTCTCCTCAGTGTCGCTCGACTTCCAGACGACCTCCAGGTCAAAGCTGTAGGACTCCAACTACTAGATGTAGCAAGCACCTGGTATCGGAATGAACCCCGACTCCAGGACAGGCAGCTTGACTAGAACACCTTCAAGAGGTTGTTCCATAGGAAGTTCTTCCTATCATCAGCGTTGCAGGAGATGGAAAGACAGTTCCAGGATCTGAAGCAAGGAAACATGAAGGTTGGAGAGTATGGGACAGAATTCGGCCAACTTAGCCGCTTTGCCAAGAACTTGCTGAAAGATTCAGGTATAGACTGAGGGAAGATATTCGTACCCCTGTGATCGCAGGCGGTGCCAAGACGTACAAGAGGATACTGATACGAGCTCAGGATGTAGAGAAGAGTCAGCCTGCTCATTCAAAAAAGGAGTATTTGGGAAAAAACAACTTATAGGGTAACCAGAAGTAGCCTAACGTCAACAGCCACAATAACAACAACAGGCCTCCTCACTACCAGCAGTAGCACCATCAGGCAAAGACCAATGACAGAGCGCCTCAGATGCAGATCCTTGTCTACAATTTCTGCAAGAGGCCAGGATATCAGGCGAACATCTGCAGGAAAAGACTAGAACACTGCTTAGTTTGTGGGTCTGCCACCCACCAAGTGAGGGACTGCCCCACGATATTCAATCGGACCAGAACAACACAGCAGAAAGCTTCCCTACCCACTCAGCAACAACAGTTTGGGCAACACCAACAGAAGACTGTGCGAGCTTTTGCCCTAGCAGTAGACGAACAAGCGCCAGAGCAAGAACCCACTGCTGATGTCATCACAGGTTCCATTTATGTGCACTCACATCCTGCTTTAGCATTTTTTGATTCTGGTGCATCACACAGTTTTATATCATCAAAGTTTATTTCTGTACATCACCTAGTTATGGGGTTTAGCAAGATGATAAGTAGATTTATGATCGATGGTGGACCCATACCTATCACCGAGACCTGTAACTGTACCATAACTATCTTATGCCATAAATTTTTAGTACCCTTACTTATGATGCCCTTACCCAACTATGATGTAGTCCTAGGGATGGACTGGCTAAGTAAGCAGCATGCGCTGATAGATTATCACAGAGGATGTGTAGTATTCAGTCCACCAGAAAAACCAGAATTTGAAATCTCTCAAACTTTGGAAGACATGAAGAGTGTTATCTACTCCTCTATCACCGAAGAACCCGGGCCTTCTCATCCTATCATAGTAGAATTCATGGACGTCTTCCCTGATAGTCTTCCGGGATTACCCCCGGATCGAGGTGTGGAATTCATCATTGATCTAGTTCCCGGCTCTTTTCCTATTTCTCGGGGATACTACAGAGTCAACCCCAAGGAGGCTAAGGAGATGAAGGACCAAATTAATGAGCTGAAGGCCCAGGGATTTATCAGAGATGGAGCTTCATCCTGGGGAGCATCAGTTTTGTTCGTGTCCAAGAAGGATAGAACTGTGCGGATGTGCATCGACTACCGGACGCTGAACAACATCACCATCAAGAACAAGTACCCTCTACTCCGGATTGATGATCTGTTTGATCAACTAAATGGAGCTAAGGTATTTTTGAAGATAGATCTCAGCTCTGGCTACCATCAAATCAAGGTCAGGAAGGAGGATATTCCAAAGACGGCGTTCAACACCAAATATGGACAATATGAATTTTTGGTCATGCCGTTTGGACTGACGAATGCCCCTGCGGTATTCATGAATCTCATGAACAAGGTCTTCCATGAATACCTGGATCAGTTTGTTGTTGTCTTTATTGATGACATTCTGATCTACTCAAAGACCGAAGAAGAGCATGAAGAACATCTGAGGAAAGTTCTGAAAACCTTAAGGAAGGAGAAGATCTATGGTAAGCTATGTAAATGCGAATTCTTCTTAGACAAGGTAGATTTTCTAGGCCATGTTGTCACAGGAGGGAATTTCGGTGGATCCAAAGAAGATAGCTGCTATTGAGACGTGGACTACACCAAGTTCAGTTGTAGAAATCAGAAGCTTCTTGGGCTTAGCTGGCTACTACCAAAAATTTGTGAAGGATTTTGCCAGGATTGCTGAGCCGATGACAAAGCTCACCAGGAAGAATGAAGAATTTGTTTGGTCCGAAGATTGCTAGTCAGCATTTGAGGAACTGGAGAAGAGACTTACAACGGCACCGATACTTGCGCTACCCTCAGGTACCGGTGGTTTCTCAATTTACAGTGATGCTTCCGGTAAAGGTTTGGGCTGTGTTCTTCAACAAAATGGAAAAGTAATTGCTTACGCATCTAGGCAATTACAGACTCATGAGAAAAACTATTCCACACATGATTTAGAGCTTGCAGCGGTTATATTTGCTTTGAAGTTATGGAAGCACTACCTCTATGGAGAGAGAGTGGAAATATTTACAAACCACAAAAGTCTTAAATAAATTTCACTCAGAAGAAGCTGAATATGCGACAGAGACGATGGCTGGAGCTGATGAAAGACTTCGACATTGACCTGCAGTATCATCCGGGTAAGGCTAACGTTGTTGCAGATGCACTTAGTCGATACCCGATGGCAATATTTTTGGCCAAGGAGCGGCACTTGCTGGAAGACATAGAAAAGCTTAGATTGGAGATTGTACTGCCCGAAGAGGAAATGAAGAAACTGGAAAGAGAAGCTATTGTACCAAGAGCTGATTCATCAATGATGCAGTTGCAAGTGCGTTCAAGTCTGATGGACAGAGTCAAGGAGACACAATTCCAAGACGATACGCTTTGCAAACTCAAAGACCAAGTGCTGGTAGGAACACTTGAAGGATTCTCAATCGCTAGCGATGGAGCACTGAGGCACGGTACGAGGCTTTGCATACCAACTGGCGAACTGAGGAACGAGCTGATGCAAGAAGCACACCAGTCGCAGTATTCCATATATCCAGGAGCTAACAAAATGTATTAGGATATGCATACTATAGTGTGGTGGTACAGAATAAAGAAGAACGTATCCTGGTATGTAGCTAGATGCTTAATTTGTCAACAAGTGAAAGCTGGCAGACAAAGACCCGCAGGACTGTTGCAGTCGTTAGACATTTAAGAGTGGAAATGAAAACACATAACGATGGACTTTAT
Organism: Iris pallida; assembly: GCA_029216955.1. Classification (NCBI taxonomy): domain Eukaryota; kingdom Viridiplantae; phylum Streptophyta; class Magnoliopsida; order Asparagales; family Iridaceae; genus Iris; species Iris pallida. The sequence continues at coordinate 1,442,329 of JANAVB010010599.1, read as the reverse complement.
CTCAGGACTACCTCGATCCCAAGGAGGGAAGGACGCCATTTGGGTTATTGTGGACCGACTGACGAAGTCAGCTCACTTTATCCCTTTCAAGATTGGTCTATCCACCGAGAAGTTGGCAACACTATACATGCAGCATATCTACCAGATTCATGGAGTTTCGGTAAGTATCGTATCTGACAGGGATACCAGATTCACCTCTCACTTATGGAAGATCTTGTACGACAGTTTGGAAACACAATTGAAGTTCAGCACCGTCTACCATCCCCAGACTAACGGACAATCGGAAAGAACAATCTAGACGCTAGAAGACATGCTAAGATCTTGCATCTTGGAATTTGGAGTGTCACTCCCCGATCCCGATCTACGTATTCTTTCATAAATTGTGTACATGATATCCCGTATTTAGCATGTACATAATTCTATTTATTATTATTTAATGGTTGCATATAGCTTTTAAGCATGTCATTAGTGGAAAGGTTAGAGCATGTTTAGAGATTAGGGTTTTCTTAATCCAACCCAACCCCTATTTATATTCTCTTCCTCACTCTCTCTCCTCATCCACTCTTCCATTTATTTTCCTCAACCACCATCCTTAGGCAAGTACAACTTGCTCAAAAGTGGAAATTTGTGTATTTTTTATTCTTAATTTTTTTTCTTTGATATTATTTGTCTATATTGTTCTTCTCTTCATTCTCTACAAGTTTAGTTCTTAGAATTTTTTATTCTAATTGCTAGTTTCGTGTAGATCTAAGTTTCTAAAACTAGGATTTTATGTATTTACATGGTTTTGATCTATAAAACTTGGTTATTTTCGAAAACTAATGGTCCTAGGTTGTAGGAAATTTGATTCTACACAATTTTGACCTTTAAAAAGTTAGATTTTGACTTATTATGAGGAAGTTATGGCCAAAACAATATTTGGACAATTTATATGTCTTCTGCCCTGATTTTGGCAGGGACGATGAATAGTGCTACATGAATAGTGCCGAGCCGCATATGGGAGTGTCGCATAGTGCCGTATAGTGGTCGAGCCGTATATATGAGTGCCGCATAGTATCGTATAGTATCTGAGCCGCATATGGGAGTGCTGCATAGTATCGCATAATGTCCGAGCCGCATATGGGTGTGCTGCATAGTATCGTATAGTGTCCGAGCCGCATATAGGAGTGCTGTATAGTGCCGTATAGTGTCCGAGCTGCATATGGGAGTGTCGCATAGTGCTACATAGTGTCCGAGCCATATATGGGAGTGCTGTATAGTGTCGCATAGTGTCGAGCTGCATATGGGAGTGCCGCATAGTGTCCGAGCCGCATATGGGAGTGCCGCATAGTACCGCATAGTGCCAAGCCGCATATAGGAGTACTGCATAGTACCGCATAATGTCGAGCCGCATATGGGAGTGCCGTATATTATCTGAGCCGAAAATGAAAGTATCGCATAGTGTCGCATAGTGCCGTATAGTGCCACAGAAGGCTGCATAGTGCCGTATAGTGCCTATTTTGGTTATTTTGGGCTGTTTTATGCCCTATTTGGCTGAATTGTGGCCAAAATTTCTCCCAACTCCCAACATAAAAGTTGTAGATCTTTGTCTTGGCTTCAAAAATCTTCATGTCTTACTTTAACCAGAATTCATATGTGACTTTGGCACCTTGTGCACCTTGCTCCTTGTGCACCTTTTATCTTGCACATTGCCCGTGCGCCGTTAGGGCCACTTCATGACTTACGAGCACTTCATACCCTAAGTGTATAGTACCTTCTTGTTCAATTTCCTCTTGTGTCTTGGTCCTCATTTCTGATTTGACTCCTATGCATATGCTGGATAATCCTATGTGTGTACTAAGGTACAATCTATGTGAGCACCAATGTGCTATCCTAAGTGCTAGGTGTTCCTATGTGATACATGTCAGTACCTCCAAGAGTCCAGGAATTACAAAGCGATTGGTCAGTAGCAATGATGTGGTATGTGTTGTTTGTTGTATTACACCAAGAAGGGGGTACATATGTATGACTCTATGAGCCAGTACGGATCACTTCTTGGGGTACTCGTACAATATACGACATCTAGAGGAGTGAGCAAGTGACCACGACATGTGAACTCCGAGGATAACCTAGGGATTAACTAGGCAACTAATTTGGTAGATGCATTGGGTGGGAAGAATCCCGAGATCGTGCCATACTAGCCACCCCAGGCCCAGTCCTGACGTGTCGGGTTGGCCGCCACGGATATGGTTTCACTCGCCTATAGCGGATGGCTATATCCGACTCCTACGAGCTATGTGTTATATGTTTTAGCGCGGTAGCCCTCCGGGGGACCGGTGCATAATTAATGTGCTATATGTCTTATGGTTTGGCTAGTCCTGCTGGGTTGACACGATCTGAGGATTCCTTTTAATCATTATCGCGGGGATAACTCCGTCAAATATAGAAAGCCGCATGAATGAATGTCCGCTTGAAAAATGACTTGACTGTTCCTTATAACTTTCATTAGTACCCGAGGGACATGGACTGTCATGGTGCGTGGACCAACCCATGTCGTTGTTTGGTTGTTGGGTTGGGCTATCGTGCTAAGACAGGCTGTGGACCGAGGCTACGACCGAAAGCTTTTATTATTACTAGTATTATTATTTTGTGCTTGGGTTTTATCTCACTCTTTTGTGCTTCCTTGTGGTACTTGCTATTCGGGGCTGACCCCGCTGGTTTTGTTTGGCCAGATCTCGTAGCAGTGCTTGAGGATCCAAACTTCCTTTCCGACGTCAATGGTGTATACTAGGAGCATGGCTGGCGGGGGACTCGAGTGGATTTCTTCTCCACCACTCTAGTATCTTTACTTATGTTCTGGCGCCACCGGCACCTGTTTAGCCGGCTAATCTGGATATTTTATCTTTGCATAATTTGTAATTAAATCAGATTACAGCTGAATACAATTATGTACCCATGACTCTCTGGCCTAGCTAACTTATAAAGCTAGATCCCCATGATCATTTTGATGATACGTCGGGGACGCCTTACTGCTTTATCTTATATGATCATTATTTACTGCTTCTTGTTTGATTGATTGAGACCTAGAAGCTCTGTGAGACCATAGGAGACTTGATTGTAGCATGCACCCCCTTGTCTTTTGACAGCCAGGATCACCGTATGATGTTTATATACCTCATATGGAGTAGCTGGCCTAGTCCATCTCCGTATTTCGGTACTGGTGCGTGACAAGGTTTTATTGGTGGCCCATGCAGGTCTGATTTTTAGACTTGTGGGGTGTTATTATTATAGGAGTCTCAATCAAAACTTGTTTCCTTTGAATCTCTTGCCTCAATTTTTCTTCCCTCATCTTGATTGATAACTTAAATTGCATCCTCGAATCTTCTCCGTCCTGTCATTTGATATTATGTATCTTTCCCTATATGGGTGCTTCGATCTCAGTAGCTGGTGAGGCCAACATGGAGGAACGTCCATTAGAGCATGGCTCGACGGGGCAGCAGCCAAAAAGAATACCTTCTCCTGACCAGATCCGAGTGGAAGTGATATCAAAGCCAGTGGAACCGCAGGTTCCAGAAACTCTTGTACCCCCAGCGGTGCCGACAGCGACTACAGTGCCTGATGCTGCAGCACTCCTGGAGGTCATCCGGGGATTCCTGGCCACTCAGCAGCGTCAAGTGGCAGCCCATCAACAATAGCAGACCCAGCAGCAGGAACAGAATGTGCTACTGAATCAGGGTTACAATTAGCCCCTGAGAGAAGTGTCAGAAATGATTCGGGAGCATCGGAGAGGTTTTGTCGACTTAACCCGAGATACTTTGACGGCACGGAGGATGCCATCACGACGGATGCTTGGCTTCAGGATATCGAGGCCATATTGACCGCAGCAAAGGTTCCAGCAGAAGAGAAGGTTGACCAGGTCAGACTGTTACTTCAGGATCTCGCCCGCGACTGGTGGGCATCGAAAGAGGTTGGAATGAGGCGTCATGCTCCTTGGGATAGCTTCAGTACCAGATTCAAGGCCAAGTACTTTGGCGTGGTAGCACGGTATGAGCTACAACAGAGGTTTATCAGTCTCAAGCAGGCTGGTAAGACTGTGGATGGATATGCAGCGGAGAAGGCGATGAGATTCCAGAAATGACTTCATTTGGAGATTCTACAGCTAGCAGAAGGGCACGACTATCAGACTTTTGACGCCGTTTTAATGGCTGCTCGGAGGCATGAACTCATCCAACAAAGGTTGGTGACAAGACATGGGCGCCAGAAGAGGTCCCATCCCCAGAATAGGGACGGTGGAGCAGTGCAGCGAACATCGGCGCCAGCACCCGACATCCGTATTAATGAGTCAGGAGCGTCACGGAGGACGGCGGTGTCAGAGATAACAACACCAGTCCGGCATCAGCAGTAGAGGAACCAGCAGCAACGCCAGAGGGCACCCATTGGATGTACTTACTGCGGTAAGGGAGGGCACGCTAGGGATGTGTGTCGTTCAGCTAACGGATTGTGCATAAGGTGTGGCAGTCCGGACCACAGGATTGCCAATTGTCCTATGATGCAGAGGCCAAAAGGGCCAGTTCAGCAGTTTTTGGTGTTACCAGCTCCGGGGACAGCACCGAACAGAGGATCGGTATTGGCCGTAAGGCCGCTAGCCCAGCGTCTGTCGACGCAGGCTTAAATATTTCGCCAGGCGCAGAACCAGAAAGGCCCGCAGCAGCCGCAGCGACAGCATGGTCGAGGAAGGCAGCAGGAGGAAGCTCAGCAAGGCCAGGGCCAGGCCTTCACCTTATCACTGGAGGATGCACTAGCTTCAGGCGACGTGGTTGCAGGTAATATTTTTGTTACCTCTTTTCCTGCAGTAGCATTGTTTGATTCGGGGGCTACCTACTCTTTTATATCTATACGATTTACGATACGTATTGGATTGGAGTTCGAGGCATTGCCAGAGAGAATGAATATACTCATTGGTAATGGGCTCGTCGGAGTTATCAGAGTGTGCCTAGCGTGTCCGGTCGTAGTAAATGGGCGATTATTGCTCGCATCTTTGATTGAGTTCCCTATGGGCAACTTTGATGTTGTCCTAGGCATGGACTGGTTGAGAGACAGTTATGCGACGATAGATTATCGGGGAGGTAGGGTAGTATTTAATATACCTGGCGTTGAGGAGTTCGTCTTTGTTTGATCATTGGAGGATCGACCCAAGGGCATCGTTGCAGAAGCATTGGCAGAACATGAGCAGATACCAAGAGTGGTCAGAGAGTTTCTTAATGTATTTCCAGATAAGCTTCCAGGTTTGCCACCGGTGAGAGATGTGGAGTTTTGTATTAAGTTGAATCCTGGAACGGAGCCTAAAGTCGGCAGAGTTTACAGGATGTCGCAGTCAGAGTTGGACAAGTTGTACTAGCATGAAGAAGAACTGAAGGCGAAGCAGTTTATCCGAGACAGCAAATCGCCCTGGGCAGCACCGGTGATTTTAGTACCCAAGAAGGATGGATCGACGCGAATGTGCATTGATTACCGGCAGTTGAATGCAGTAACAGTGAAGAACAAGTATCCGTTACCAAGGATTGATGACTTGTTTGATCAATTGAGTAAGGCCTGCGTCTTCTCTAAGATTGATCTTCGATCTGGATATTATCAAGTGAGGGTCCGGGAGCAGGACATACCTAAGACAGCATTTAGATCGCGGTATGGGCATTATGAGTTTCTGGTGATTCCATTTGGACTGACTAATGCCCCAGCCGTGTTCATGGACTTGATGAACTGCATCTTTCTACCCTATTTGGATGGATAAGTTTGTAGTAGTGTTTATAGATGACATCCTCGTTTATTCCAGTAGTGAAGAAGAATATGAGAAACATCTTCGGACAGTTTTGCAGACCTTGAGGGAGCATCAACTTTATGCGAAGCTTAGTAAATATGAGTTTTGGTTGGATCATATTTCGTTTCTGGGACACATTATTTCTGGAGCAGGAGTGTCAGTACATCCGAAGAAGGTTGAGGCAGTAGAGAATTGGCCAGTTCCGAAGACGGTAGCAGAAGTGCGTAGTTTCTTGGGATTGGCAGATTATTACCGGAGGTTCGTGGCAGATTTTGCCAAGATTTTGGCACCCTTGACGTGTTTGACGCATAAGGATGTAGAGTTTGTTTGGTCAGCAGAATGACAGACAATATTTGAAGAGTTAAAGAAAAGATTAATCTCAGCCCTGATCTTGACACTTCCAGTAAGATCGGGAGGGTTTACAGTGCACTGTGACGCATCCGGGAAGGGACTTGGGTGTGTATTGATGCAGCATGGTAAGGTGATAGCATATGCATCTCGACAGCTTTGGGACCATGAGAAGAACTATCCGACCCACGACCTGGAATTAGCAGCAGTAGTGTTCTCGCTTAGTTATGGAGGTACTATTTATATGGGGATCGAGTGGAGATTTACACTGATCATAAGAGCTTAGAGTATGTATTTACCTAGAGGGGCCTGAACATGATACAGAGAAGGTGGTTGGAATTACTGAAGTACTTTGATGTAAATCCTCAGTATCATCCAGGTAAGGCGAATGTGTAGCAGATGCCTTGAGCCTGAGAGGTGGTGCATTCGTTTTAACCTCGCAGAGGCATATTTTAGAAGACCTTCAGGAAATGGGAATTGAAGTGATCTTGCCACAAGATACAGGAGTTATGGCCAGTTTGCAGATTCAGTCTACTTTAGTAGAGAGGATCAGAGCAGCCGAGGCAAAGGATCCGCGGATCCAGAAGCTTCGATCAGAGTGTGAGTCAGGTCTCAGGAATGAGTTAGTAATCCATGAGGATTGTACACTTAGGTTCAAAAATCGTCTTTATGTACCAGGTGGAGACCTTCAACAAGAAGTTTTGTCAGAGGCTCATAGTTCTCCTTATTCCATTCATCCCGGAGGCACAAAGATGTACCAAGATATAAAGCAACACTTTTGGTGGAATGGCATGAAGAGGGAGATAGCGAGGTTTGTATCTAGATGTCTGGTATGTCAGTAAGTGAATGCAGAGCAGCAGAGGCCAGCAGGATTGTTACAGCCGCTTCCTATTCTGGAGTGGAAGTGGAAGCACATCACGATGGACTTTGTGACCGGTTTACCTAGATTTCCGACGGGTCAAAACGCAGTTTGGATAATCGTGGATCGGGTCACGAAGGTTGTGCATTTTTTTTCTTTCAGAGTAGGGCAGTCTACTGAGCAGCTTGCAGAAATGTATATGAAGCATATCGTGAGACAGCATGATATTCCAGTCAGCATAGTATTAGATCGAGACACGCGGTTCACCTCTCACTTTTGGTGGAGTTTGCATCAAAGTTTGGGTACCAAGTTAAGGTTCAGAACAGCCTACCATTCGCAGACGGACGGACAGTCAGAGAGAACCATTCAGACCTTGGAAGATATGTTACAGGCTTGTACTTTGGACTTCGGCAGAACTTGGGAAGATCATCTTCATTTAGTAGAGTTCTCTTACAACAACAGTCATCAGGCAAGTATCCGGATGGCACCGTTCGAAGCATTATTTGAAAGAAAATGCAGGTCCCCTCTGGTATGGGACGATGTGGGAGAACAAAAGTTGTTGGGAACAGAGATGATCATGCAGACAGTGGAGACAGTTAAGTTGATCAGAGAGCGGCTTCGAGTTGCACAGGACAGACACAGATACTGGGCAGATCAACATCGTAGGCCTCTAGAGTTTGGTGTTGGTGACCAAGTTTTTTTGCAGATTTTGCCGACTCGGGGTGTCATTAGATTTGGAACCCGAGGAAAGCTTAGTCCAAGATTCGTTGGTCCTTTTGAGATTCTCCCTCGGGTAGGCGATGTTGCTTATCGGCTTGCCCTTCCTCCCTCGCTATCTGGCGTACATGATGTGTTTCATGTATCTCAGTTGTGTGGGTATGTCCCGGATCCGAGTCATGTCCTCGACCATTCAGAGTTAGTCATTGGTAACAACCTAACTTACGAGGAACAACCCGTGTCTATTTTGGACCGGCGAGAGAAGGTGCTCAAGAATCAGACTATTAGCCTTGTCCGTGTCGCTTGGGGCTATCACTCTCCGAAAGAGTCAACATGGGAGCACGAAGACGAGATTAGATCTCGGTATCCGCACTTGTTCAACTCAGAAGGTATGTTTCTTCTCATGCCTTGGTAATCTGTTTATATGCTTGCTTTGCACCATTTTGAAATATATGATCAATGACTGCTAATGATAGATTGATTGCGTAGATTGTAATTGCACCTTGCTTGTCCGGATTCCTCTATCATTGTCTTGGCTGAAATTTCGAGGACAAAATTTTTTTAAGGAGGACAGAGATGTCACTCCCCGATCCCGATATACGTATTCTTTCATGAATCTGTACATGGTATCCCGTATTTAGCATGTGTATAATTCTATTTATTATTATTTAATGGTTGCATATAGCTTTTAAGCATATCATTAGTGGAAGGGTTAGAGCATGTTTAGATATTAGGGTTTTCTTAAGCCAACCCAACCCCTATTTATATTCTCTTTCTCACTCTCTCTCCTCATTCACTCTTCCATTTATTTTCCTCAACCACCATCCTTAGGCAAGTACAACTTGCTCAAAAGTGGAGATTTGTGCATTTTTCATTCTTTATTTTTTTTTGATATTATTTTTCTATATTGTTCTTCTCTTCATTCTCTACAAGTTTAGTTCTTAAAGTTTTTGATTCTAATGGCTAGTTGTGTGTAGATCTAAGTTTCTAAAACTAGGATTTTATGTATTTACATGGTTTTGATCTATCAAATTTGGTTATTTTCGAAAACTAACGGTCCTAGGTTGTAGGAAATTTGATTCTACATAATTTTGACCTTTGAAAAGTTAGATTTCGACTTGTTTTGAGAAAGTTATGGCCAAAACAATATTTGGACAATTTCTATGTCATCTGCTCTGGTTTTGGGAGGGACGATGAATAGTGTCGTATAAATAGTGCCGAGCCGCATATAGGAGTGCTGCATAGTGTCGTATAGTTGCCGAGCCGCATATGGGAGTGCCGTATAGTGTCGCATAGTGCCGAGCCGCATATGGAAGTGCCGCATAGTGCCGTATAGTGTCTGAGCCGCATATGAGAGTGTCGTATAGTACCGTATAGTGTCTGAGCCGCATATGAGAGTGCCGTATAGTACCGCATAGTGTCCGAGCCGCTTATGAGAGTACTGTATAGTGCCGTATAGTGTCCGAGCAGCATATAGGAGTGTCGCATAGTACCGTATAGTGTCCGAGCCGTATATGGGAGTGCTGTATTGTGTCGCATAGTGTCAAGCCGCATATGGGAGTGCAGCATAGTGTCCGAGCCGCATATGGGAGTACCGCATAGTACCGTATAGTGTCGAGCCGCATATGGGAGTGCTGCATAGTGCCGCATAGTGCCTAGCCACATATGGGAGTGCCGTATAGTGTCCGAGCCGCATATAGAAGTGCCGTATAGTGCCGTATAGTGCCGCAGAAGGCTGCATAGTACCGTATAGTGCCTATTTTGACTGTTTTTGGCTGTTTTATGCCCTATTTGGCTGAATAGTGGCCAGAATTTCTTCCAACTCCTAACATGAAAGTTTTAGATCTTTGTCTGGACTTCAAGAATCTTCATGTCTTACTTTAACCAGAATTTATATGTGATTTTGGTACCTTGTGCAACTTGCTCCTTGTGCACCTTTTACTTTGTACATTGCCCGTACGCCGTTAGGGCCACTTCATGACTTGCGAGCACTTCATACCCTAAGTACATAATACCTTCTTGTTCTATTTCCTCTTGTGTCTTGGTCCTCATTCCTGATCTGACTCCTATGCATATGCTGGATAACCCTATGTGTGTACTAAGGTACAATCTATGTGAGCACCCATGTGCTATCATAAGTGCTAAGTGTTCCTATGTGATACCTGTCAGTACCTCCAAGAGTCCAGCAATTACATAGCGATAGGTCAGTAGCAATGATGTGGTATGTGTTGTGTGTTATATTACACCAAGAATGGGATATATATATGTATGACTCTATGAGCCAGTATAGATCACTTCTTGGGGTACTTGTACAATGTACGACATCTAGAGGAGTGAGCAAGTGACCACGACATGTGAACTCCGAATTGGGTGGGAAAAATCCCGAGATCGTGCCATACTAGCCACCCAGGCCCAGTCCTGACGTGTCGGATTGGCCGCCACGGATATGGTTTCACTCACCTATAGAGGATAGCTATATCCGACTCCTACGAGCTATGTGTTATATGTTTTATTGCGGTAGCCCTCTGGAGGACCGGTGCATAATCAATGTGCTATATGTCTGATGGTTTGGCTAGTCCTGCTGGGTTGACATGATCTGAGGATTCCTTTTAATCATTATCGCGGGGATAACTCCTCCAAATATAGAAAGCCGCATGAATGAATGGTCGCTTGAAAAATAACTTGATTGTGCCTTGTAACTTCCGTTAGTAGCCGAGGGACATGGACTGTCATGGTGTGTGGTCCAACCCATGTCCTTATTTGGTTGTTGGGTTAGGCTATCGTGCTAGGACAGGCTGTGGACGGAGGTTACGACCGAAAGCTTTTATTATTACTAGTATTATTATTTTGTGCTTGGATTTTATCTCACTCTTTTGTGCTTTCTTGTGGTACTTGCTATTCGGGGCTGACCCCGCTGATTTTGTTTGGCCAGATCTCGTAGCAGCGCCTGAGGATCCAAACTTTCTCCCCAACGTCAATGGTGCATACTAGGAGCATGGCTGGCGGGGGACTCGAGTGGGTTTCTTCTCCACCACTCTAATATCTTTACTTATGTTCTGGCGTTTAGCCACCAGCACCTATTTAGTCGGCTAATCCGGATATTTTGTCTTTGCATAATTTGTAATTAAATCAGACTGCAGCTGAATACAATTATGTACCCATGACTCTCTGGGCTAGCTAACTTATAAAGCTAGATCCCCATGATCATTTTGATGATGCGTCGGGGATGCCTTATAGCTTTATCTTATATGATCATTATTTACTGCTTCTTGTTTGATTGATTGAGACCTAGATGCTCTGTGAGACCATAGGAGACTTGATTTAGCATGCACCCCCTTGTCTCTTGACAGCCACGATCGCCGTATGACGTTTATATACCTCATATGGAGTAGCTGGCCTAGTCCGTCTCCGTATTTCAGTACTGGGACGTGACATGGAGGGTCTTGGGAAGACCACTTGCACTTGGTAGAGTTCTTCGACAACAATAGCTACCAAGCTAGTATCGGTATAACTCCGTTCGAGGCACTTTATGGACGTCGTTGCCGTAGTCCACTTGCTTGGAATGATGTAGGAGAAAGAGTATTACTTGGAACTGAGATGGTGACCGATGCAGCAGAGAAGGTAAAAATGATTAGAGACAAGCTCATGATTGCTCGGGAAAGACAAAAGCATTGGGCCGATAGCAGTCGCTGTAACTTCACTTCACGAAGATTTTTTCATTATTTAAATTCATAAAAATCCTTAAATAATTTTCCTCAAATATTATTTTCCTTAACCAATTATTTTTTCTTCTCAAATTAACCATTTGGTCTAACCTGTGTTGGGCCAATTGATTTCCTGGGCTGCACTAGCCCATAGGGGAATAAGGGTTGGAATGCTTTTTCATTTAAAATCATCAGGCCATTCCTTCTCCTCTCTTCTTAATTGTTCTGTTCAGTTGAGAATTTGAAATTCTGGAGCGTAACTGATTTTGGCAAGAGGATGATTCCATTTTTCCCTCTAATTTTAATTCGTGGGGACCCTATCTAACCGCCTATTTAATATCTTTCTCTCTCCTTGGAATCGTGCCATTCAATTGATTCATTTCACTCAAATCCCTGCAACTGAGCTCAAGTCAGGAATCATAGCGGATGCATGAAGAATGAGCGGAAATTGGCCTTGAAGATCCTGGCAACGGCAAGTTCGAAGAGTGTTCTTTATCGATCGGCCAAGAGTTCGATCAGTTCCTTGGTAAGTATCTAGAATTTCAATTCCTTGATTTGATTTATTCTCGGCCAAACTTTGATCCATTCTTGTTCGTTTGGTTTTTGCTCATCTCCTTCGAAGGATTGAACCGATCAAGACTGTCTCCTCCCGATTTAATCTGTTGGAATGTTCGAAGCTCTGACAGACTCGATTGAGCACTTCCTGTGCATCAACCAGATGTAAAAAAATGTGAGTATCAAATTCTTTATTGTGCTCAGTTAAATTTTTGAACCTTAATTTAGATCGAATCTGATCTTTTGTAAAGTAGAGATGATCTGTGGTTGATCAGATCTGAGCTAGGTTGCGTGAGCAATTCAGATGTTCATGAGGTGTTGATGCACTCTTACTGTTTGATTGATCTCCTTGTAGTTCTCTGTGGCATCACATCGGATTCTGAATTTGAGTCTTGAGCCTTCGAATTTTAGTAAGTCTTTCTAAAACTCGTGATTCATTCTTTTTGAAATGATCAATGGATTTAGTTTGGGACAATAATATCTTGTTCACCATAATAATTAACTACATCTCTGTTGGCTTGATATACTGAAATGATCGACTATGGTTAGCTATTAGGTTGAGACTTTAAGTGTATGTTTTCCTAACATGTAGAGACATGATACACTGTGTTAGGAAATTAATTATTAGTAGAGAGCGATAACATTAGATTTAGTGTCAGTATCCTGAGAAATATTTACGAGTTTGGGGCATAGGAAACCACAGGAAAACATGGTGGGTTCAGTTGAGCTAGCTTAGCTTACAATGGCTAAGCATGGATTCAAATAAATTTGGAGAACCAACAGTTGTAATATTCAATTCTCAGGTAATATCCTTTTGTTATTTCCTGCAAAGCCAAGCTGATATGTTAGTTGAACTTACTCATTTTTAACCAGCCCTCATATTGGAATACTTAATCTATTTTCAGTTGGTTTAATTATTTGACTTAACATTAAACTATGGAAGCATGGATAGGATTAGTACCTAAGTTTATGTGTTCTTGCAAAGCAATACTTTATCTCAGTTCCAAATTCTGAAGCTAGTAAACCTGAGAGCTTATATCACAAGGTATGAGTATTCCGGATTGGTACTGATCAGTTAGAAGTTCTATTCTAGCAGATACTTCATTTTACATGAGTAATCTGAGTTTATGGTTAGAATAATATGTAATTTAGAAGGAGCTTTTCACATCAGTTTTTGGTTAGGACTTCCTAGTAGCATTTTAATCACCTTACAAAACTGTGAACATATATCTAGGCCTGTAATCCTAGTATTGTGTGTCTGTTAACCAAATCCTGAGAATTACTGGCTCATATTTCTTTTCAGTCGAAAGATTAACATGATAGGGTTACACAGTTTGAATTTGCAGTACTTTGATTCTTGGGGTGCAGGTGGTTAACCTTTCCTATCTTCCTTAGTCTAGAATTAAATCTTGGTTGCCTATGAGGAATGCAGGCTTATGAACCAACAAAGGATGCCTGTGACAACCTTTTTACCTTCCTTAAGCAACTGTTTCACCCTGTTTTTCCTAATAATGATAGATAACATTAAGCTGGACTGTAGTGGGGAATCATAGGTTAACCCAATCGATTCACAGTACATAGTTGACATAGTTAGTTTCAGCTATTATAGATTGCTATGATTTCAGACTTGGCAAGTGTTAGATAATTGGATTTCTGTATAGATTTAGCTGGGATACGGAAGTCAGGAGACTATAAATTGTACCAATTGATTTTGACCATTCATAAAGTCATGAGATTAGTGAGAGTAAGTAATGTATGAAAGTTCAGTAATAGTTTAAGAGCAAGCTAGCTAATTTTGTCTATAGGAGGTTTTCCTAAGAATTAATATGGAGTGCTGAAGAGCAGTCCATCCTTGATATTATTGGCTAACAGTCTAGGGATGCCAAGTTTTTGGGTATATAGATAATGTGGTGAAATAGTTATATGGGGTCACTAGTTAGATTTTGGTTACTTGCTAGTTTAGAGTATGGTTAATTTTTATTTTGATATTCTATAAAGTCATGAATAGAAGGGGTAACCCTAGGCTTGGACTATTTAGAAACTATTCATGATTAAATTGTTGATAACCAAAGTAGAATTAGTCTGTTATTAAACAAATTGTAAATCATTATTACATACAGAAGGATATCCGGCTTCCTTGATTACCTGTACTTTCCTGGAGCCAGGCAAGTACACTCTACGGTCATGTACATTTTATTATATCCTGTGCTTTCTTGATTAACACACTGCAACACAACATGTATTTCCTGATGCTCACGTTCCTTATTCTTATTACTTGTACCTGGAGAGGAAAAATATACTATTTATGTGACCAAACCCAAGAAACAACTCAGGTGTGTTTAGCTTAGAACCCGCATCGTGCACGCAGGTCCTAAGTCGTACCATTCATGTGCTTTCATGTGCTTCATGTGCTTTCATGTGTTTACCCCTAGCCGGTCACATACTTAGTTATATTTTAAATATTGTACACACATGTTCAGAAGATATATCATGTACTTAGTTCCTATGATTCCTGATATACCATGTTCTTACATACCATGTTCTTTCGTGCTCTTAGATACCATGTTCTTTCATGTGCTTATACACCATGTTATTTCTTGTACTTTATATACCATGTTCCCTTGTACTTTCATATCATGATGTCTTGTTCATTACCTAGAACTGTACTTGCTCCGCTCCTGAATAGGATATGTTGCAGGTGAGTTGGAGGCCCTGTGCGACACTTATTATGGCCGAGAGCCAGTTGATGCAGGAGAGCTAGCTGGGGTTGCTCTTGACTTAGAGGCCTGCAGAAGCCTAGAGCTTTACCATTAGCACTTTACATTTTACCTTGTATTTGAGACTAGTAGACTCTATCTTTTATTCTGCTGGAATATAATAAAATTCTGAGACTTGTATTTTAATATGGATTTGGGACACATTTATAGATGCTGTGATTTCATACTTATTCATGATTATCTGGTTAGATTTTTTTAGATTGGTACAGCTTACTTCGTCATGTCTAACGACGAAGGCTGGGCGTGTCCAACTCGTGTCCGATTATTCGGGAGCGGGTCGTGACATATTTTTAGTGGTGGCCCATGCAGGTCCATCCTAATAGTACCTAGGTCTTAGCGTACTATTGGGGGACTTGATTACACTAGGGAAACTTGATCACAGCATAGGAAAAATCGAAAAATAAGGGTATATCAGGTTTATCAGGTTTATCAGGTGCTTTGATATTATAAAAACATTGTTTATTAGGTTTTAGGGTTTGTCAATCAACGAAGTTTTCTTTCTATTACAGGATGGTCACTACGAGGAAGACCGCAGATCAGCCTGGAGTTGCAAGCAGTTCCGGAGTTGCAGGCAGTTCGGACCAGCCTACACCAGACGTTCCAGCAGATCAGCTTCCACCACCGCCTCCGATCTTTCCGCCGCTACCCTCGACGATGATGTTTGACGGCGCTTAGGTGATGGCGATGTTCCAATAGTTTATGGAGGCCTAGAATCACCAGGCTATGCAGTTCAGAGAGGCTCAGAGTCAGCAGGCCGCACAGTTCAGAGCGACCATCGTCGACTCACTCAGGACTCGAGAGACGGCAGCCCCGACACCAGTAGCACCACGAGCACCGAGACCAGGGGCGGCCAAGGAGTACCAAAATTTCTGTCCAATGGACTTTTGGGGCAACGAGGGGATCGTCTATGCAGACGAATGGCTGGAAAATACGGAAAGGACCTTGAAGATGGCACAGATCCCAGACAACCTGAAGGTGGAGGTGGCTAGTATGCGACTCTTCGAATTGGCCAGAGCTTGGTACCGGGAGGAGCCCCAGTTAGCGGAGCACCAGGTGTCTTGGGCAGATTTCAAAACTCTGTTCAAGGAGAAGTTTTTTCTCGATGTGGAGCGGGATGAGCTGAGGATGCAGTTCGAGATGCTGCAACAAGGGACTATGATGGTTGTGCAGTATACTTCAGAGTTTACTAGACTCAGCAGGTTCGTGAAGAACCTAGTCAGAGCACCGGAGGACATAGCTTAGAGATTCAAGAAGGGTCTCACCAGGGAGCTGTGACACGCGGTGGCGATTAGTCAGGCGACGACGTATGCGAGCATCCTCAAGATTGCTCAGGCTATAGAGAAGGAGGCAGACCCAAGGCTGAAGAGGGACCGGGACATGGGCAGCAGCAGTTTCCAGGCACCAGCGAAGAGGGTCCAGTCTTAGATCCAAGCGAGGCCACAGCAGTAGCAGTATCACTGTCCAGCCAGAGCTCCTACACATCAGCATCAGAGACAGCATCTGGCGACTAGTTGTGCCTTTTGTCATCGCCCCGGACACCATATCGACGAGTGTCGCAAGAGGCTGGGACTTTACCTCTTTTGCGAATCAGATGCACATCAGATGAGGGACTGCCCTCAGGCTACAGCTCGACTAGCAGAAGGACCCCAAGGAGCTGGAGGACCACCACCTGCACCATCCAGAGCTCTACCAGCTGTACCACAGAGAGGACCGGCTTTACCCACTCAGCAGCAGCAGTTTGCACAGCATCGGCAGAGGAGAGGACTGCAGCAGGGACGTGCTTACGTCATGGCTGCAGTTGAGAAGGATGAGGCAGTGCCAGATGTGATCACAGGTTCTATACTTTTATATTCTTTTCCTGCCATTGCATTGTTTGATTCTGGAGCCACCCATAGCTTTGTATCATATGAGTTTCTGCATAGACACGGCTTCACACCCAAGTCCACTAGGAGGAACTGTCGGATTATGACAGGAGGAGGGGTAGTGCCAATCAGTTAGATGGTAGAATGCCCTATCACTATTGTTGGAACGGAGATTATGGCTCGACTTCTGGTGATGACATTGCCTGGATTTGATATAGTCTTCGGCATCGACTGGATGAGCGAGCAGTTTATCGTAATAGACTGCCATGAGGGAAAGATGATCTTCAGCCCGCCAGGAGTTCCACCGTTCGAGATCAACAGACGAGTTACAGAGAGGCCAGAGGGAGTCTACTTCGGAGCAGTTGCAGAAGACCAGGAGTTGTCGTATCCGTTGATTACAGAGTATCTTGACGTTTTGCCCGAGGAGTTGCTAGGATTGCCGCCAGATCGAGACATAGAGTTCAGCATCGATCTAGTACCCGAATCAGCGCCGAAGTCCCAGTATTGTTACAAGATCAACCCGAAGGAAGCTGCAGAGTTGAAGGCTCAGATTGATGAATTGGAGGGAAAAGGTTTTATTTGGTCCAGTGCTTCACGCTGGGGAGCACCGGTACTCTTCATGTCCAAGAAGGATGGGACGGTGAGGATGTGTATCGATTACCGTGCACTCAACAACATCACCATCAAGAATAAATACCCTTTGCCGCGGATTGATGAGCTGTTTGACCAGCTTAGTGGAGCGAAGGTCTTTTCCAAGAATGACCTTCGGTCAGGATATCATCAGATGAAGGTTCGGGAGCAGGATATTCCGAAGACAACTTTCAACACCCGATACGGCCAGTATGAGTTCCTGGTGATGCCGTTCGGACTCACCAATGCCCCAGCAGTGTTTATGAACTTGATGAATAAAGTTTTTCACAAGTATCTGGACAAGTTTGTCGTAGTATTCATTGACGACATTATAATCTATTCGAAGACCGAGAAAGAGCATGTGGAGCACCTGCAGATTATGTTAGAGATTTTACGGAAGGAGAAGTTGTACGAGAAACTCTTGAAATGTGAGTTTTTCTTGGACAGAGTGGAGTTTCTAGGGCATGTGGTGACTGGTGAGGGGATTTCTGTGGATCCCAAGAAGATTGAAGCAGTGGAAGCATGGGCACCTCCCAAGTCGGTAGCTGAGATTCGTAGTTTCCTGGGTCTAGCAGGATACTACAGAAAGTTTGTGAAAGATTTTGCCAGGATAGCAGAGCCGATGACCAAGCTTACGCGAAAGGACGAGGAGTTCATCTGGAGCGATGCCTGTCAGTCAGCATTTGAAGAATTGAAGAGAAGACTCATGACAGCACCAGTTCTAGCTTTGCCATCTGGATTAGGAGGATTCGTCATCTACAGCGATGCTTCAAGAAAGGGCTTGGGATGTGTGCTTGAGCATAACAAGAGGGTCGTTGCTTATGCTTCTAGACAGTTGAGGCCTCATGAGAAGAATTATCCTAGACATGACTTGGAGCTTACAGCAGTCATTTTTGCCTTAAAACTATGGAAGCACTATTTGTATTGGGAGAGAGTGGACATCTTCACGGACCATAAAAGTCTGAAGTATATTTTTACTAAGAAAGAGCTGAATATGAGGCAGCACAGATGACTGGAACTCATGAAGGATTTCGACATCAATCTGCAGTACCACCCTGGGAAGGCAAATGTGGTGGCAGATGCTCTTAGTCGATATCCTGTTGCTATGTTTCTCACTATGGACCGGCATCTTATAAAGGATCTCGAGAGTCTGGGGATCGAGATTGTTCTACCAGGAGTAGGAGGGCAGCTGATGCACATGCAGATACAGTCAGGACTGTTAGAGAAGATCAAGGAGGCCCAGTTTCTTGATGAGGGACTCCGATGTCTTAGGGCTCAGGCGGAGGCAGGATTGCTCGACGACTTCACTATTACGGAGGACGGATCTTTGAGGCACGGGAACCAGTTTTGTGTGCCCAAGGATCTGCAGGAGGAAGTGATGCAGAAAGCCCACCAGTCGCAGTATTCTATTTATCCTGGGTCTACCAAGATGTACAAGGATCTGCGAGAGTATGTTTGGTGGTACGGAATGAAGAGAGAGGTTGCCAGATTTATTTCTAGATGCCTTGTGTGCCAGCAAGTGAAGGCGGAGCGCCAGAGACCAGCAGGATTACTCCAGCCTTTATATATTCTGGAATGGAAGTGGGAGCATATTACCATGGACTTCGTCTCTGGTTTATCGCGTACTCACAGTGGCAATGACACTATTTGGGTGATCGTGGACAGACTGACGAAGTCTGCTCAATTTATTCCGTTCAAGGTTGGCTGTCGACCGAGAAGTTTGCAGATCTCTACATGCGGCAGATTGTACGGATTCATAGAGTGCCAGTTAGAATTATTTCAGACAGGGACAGCCGTTTCACATCACACTTCTCGAGGAGTTTACAGCTGAGCTTGGGGTCGCAGTTGAAGTTCAGTACCGCCTACCATCCATAGACGGACGGGCAGTCCGAGAGGAACATTCAGATATTGGAGGACATGCTACGGGTTTGCGTACTCGACTTCGGCGGTTCGTGGGAGGATCATTTGCATCTTGTGGAGTTTGTCTATAACAATAGTTATCAGGCTAGCATCGAGATGACCCTGTTCGAGGCGCTATATGGGCGGAGGTGTCGCACGCCTTTATCTTGGGATAACTTTGGTGAGAGAGCTTTACTTGGGCCAGAGATGGTGGTAGACTCAGCTGAGAAAGTCAGACTGATAAGAGAGCGTCTTAGAGTTGCACAGGATCGGCAAAAGCACTGGGTGGACAGCAGCAGACGGCCACTTGAGTTTGCGGTTGGAGATAGAGTATTTCTGAAGATCTCGCCGACTAGGGGTGTCATTTGATTTGGTAGAGACGGAAAGCTCAGTCCGAGATTCATCGAGCCTTTTGACGTGACTGTGTGGATTAGCGAGGTGGCATATCGACTAGCGCTTCCAGCTAGCTTGGAGGGAGTGCATGATATTTTCCATGTGTCCCAGCTTCGATGCTATATTCCGGATCCGAGCCATGTGGTGGACTATTCAGAGCTAGAGGTGGGTCCGAGCTTGACCTACGAGGAGCAGCCGGTAGAGATCCTTGATCGGAGGGAGAAGCGCCTGCGGAACCAGACTATCTCACTTGTCCATGTCATGTGGAGACACCACTCTCCGGGAGAGTCCACATGGGAGCGCGAAGACGAGATGCGAGAGTGCTACCCTAGTTTGTTTGTGTGATTGTATTATTGTATTCAAAAATTTTGATTTTTTATAAATGACATGTGTTGAATCTCTTTTGTGATTTTGGGACTCATTTTGTGGTTTCGAATTTCGAGGACGAAATTTTTCAAGGAGGGGAGATTTGTAACTTCACTTCTCGAAGATTTTTTTATTATTATTTAAATTCATGAAAATCCTTAAATAGTTTTTCTCAAATATTATTTTCCTTAACCAATTATTTTCTCTTCTCAAATTAACCATTTGGGCTAACCTGTGTTGGGCCAATTGATTTCCTGGGCTGCACTGGCCCATGGGGGAATAAGGGTTGGAATGCTTTTTCATTTAAAATCATCAGGCCATTCCTTCTCCTCTCTTCTTAATTGTTCTCTTCAGTTGAGAATTTGAAATTCTGGATCGTAACTGATTTTGGCAGAAGGATGATTCCATTTTTCCCTCCAATTTCAATTCGTGGGGACCCCATCTAACCGCCTATTTAATCTTCTTCTCTCCCCCTGGAATCGTGCCATTCAATTGATTCATTTCTCTCAAATCCCTGCAACTGAGTTCAAGTCAGGAATCATGGCGAATGCATATAGAAGGAGCAAAAATTGGTCTTGAAGATCCTAGCAACAGCAAGGTCGAAGAGTGTTCTTCATCGATCGGCCAAGAGTTCGATCAGTTCCTTGGTAAGTATCTAGAATTTCAATTACTTGATTTGATTTATTCTCGGCCAAACTTTGATCCATTCTTGTTCGTTTGGTTTTTGCTCATCTCCTTCGAAGGATTGAACCGATCGAGACTGTCTCCTCTTGACTTAATCTATTGGAATGTTTGAAGCTCTGACAGACTCGATTGAGCACTTCCTGTGCATCAACCAGATGTGAAGAAATGTGAGTATCAAATTCTTCATTGTGCTCAGTTAAATTTTTGAACCATAATTTAGATCGAATCTGATCTTTTATAAAGTAGAGATGATCTGAGGTTGATCAGATCTGAGCTAGGTTGCGTGAGCAATTCAGATATTCATGAGGTGTTGATACACCCTTACTGTTTGATTGATCTCCTTGTAGTTCCCTGTGGCATCACATCGGATTCTGAATTTGAGTCTTGAGCCTTCGAATTTTAGTAAGTCTTTCTAAAACTCGTGATTCATTCTTTTTGAAATAATCAATGGTTTTAGTTTGGGACAATGATCTCTTGTTCCCCATCATTTCCTTCATTTTGACTCAGGAAATTCAAGGTCAGTGGTCTTGAGTCGTGTGTTCGACACAGAGTGGGTGTTGAGTCACAACTATAGATTGGCATCTTGAAGGTATTCCTCTTAAACCATTCTTTTTTATTTATTTCTGTCGATATATTGTGTTGAGTGCAGTATCCAGCGTATCAGAATTGTTAGGATATTTATGATAATAAGTTGATTCGAATAATCTTGTTGGATAGTCATATTGAGATGTTGTGTTCATAATTATATTTACATCTCATGATTGGAGTAATGTTAGTGTTAACTTGGTAAACTGATTTGTTGGAAGGAAGTATCAGGTTAACCTTGATCCTTATAGAAATTTCAATTGCAATTATAGCTGATAATAATTAACTACATCTCTGTTGGCTTGATATACTGAAATGATCGTATATGGTTAGCTGTTAGGTTGAGACTTTAAGTGTATGTTTTCCTTATATGTAGAGACATGATACACTGTGTTAGGAAATTAATTATTAGTCGAGAGAGATAACAGTAGATTTAGTGTCAGTATCCTGAGAAATATTTACGAGTTTGGGGCATAGGAAACCACAGGAAAACAGGGTGGGTTCAGTTGAGCTAGCTTAGCTTGCAATGGCTAAGCATGGATTCAAATAAATTTGGAGAACCAACAGTTGTAATATTCAATTCTCAGGTTATATCCTTGTGTTAGTTCCTGCAAAGCCAAGCTGATATGTTAGTTGAACTTACTCATTTTTAACCAACCCTCATATTGGAATACTTAATCTATTTTCAGTTGGTTTAAATGTTTGACTTAACATTGAACAATGGAAGCTTGGATAGGATTAGTACCTGAGTTTATGTGTTCTTGTAAAGCAATACTTTATCTCAGTTCCAAATTCTGAAGCTAGTAAACTTGAGAGCTTATATCACTGGGTATGAGTATTCAGGATTGGTACTGATCAGTTAGAAGTTCTATTCTAGTAGATACTTCATTTACATGAGTAATCTGCGTTTATGGTTAGAACAATATGTAATTTAGAAGGAGCTTTTCACATCAATTTTTGGTTAGGGCTTCCTAGTAGCATTTTAATCACCTTACTAAACTGTGAACAGATATCTAGGCCTGTAATCCTAGTATTGTGTGTTTGTTAACCAAATCCTGAGAATTACTGGCTCATATTTCTTTTCAGTCGAAAGGTTAACATGATAGGGTTACACAGTTTGAATTTGTGGTACTTTGATTCTTGGGGTGCAGGTGGTTAACCTTTCCTATCTTCCTTAATCTAGAATTAAATCTTGGTTGCCTATGAGGAATGCAGGCTTATGAACCAATAAAGGATGCCTGTGAGAACCTTCTTACCTTCCTTAAGCTACTGTTTCACCCTATTTTTCCTAATAATGATAGATAACATTAAACTGGACTGTGGTGGGGAATCATAGGTTAACCCAATCGATTCACAGTACATAGTTGACATAGTTAGTTTCAGCTATTATAGATTGATATGATTTCAGACCTGGCAAGTGTTAGATAATTGGAATTTTGTGGAGATTTAGCTGGGATATGGAAGTCAGAAGACTATAAATTGTACCAATTGATTTTGACCATTCATAAAGTCATGAGATTAGTGAGAGTAAGTAATGTATGTGTCACGACCCGCACCCACTGTGAGGGTACGAGCACGTTACAACGCCCAGCCTACGTCGCAGTGTCGTACGTGCGGTGCATGTCCGATTTGGACACGAATTACCCACAGAAATGTGCTCAGTGTTCAACATAATTAATCTACATATCAAGGGCTTCAAAATCAAGTAATTAGTTTAGCAAAAATCAAAAATAAAATCCTTAGAGGCATTTTAACAAACACATGATTACATAGACCGATACGTGTCCGATACGGACACCAAATCCACCCAAATTTTGGAGACAGTTAGAGGACACCTAAACCTAGCCTAATATGCAAAGAAATCAAAATAATAATGCAATTTAAAGGATTTTACCTATAGGTACAAATTGCATGGAAAAGCTCCAAATGGGGGGTATTCCGCTTGATGGTCAAATGCTCCAAATGAGCCCAAAACTGAGATTAACCTCCAGAAATATTAAATATATAGAAATTATAACCTAATGCAAAAGACTAGGATGAAAAAGGAGATCAAATGAATAAATGGGAATTTTTAGAAGGGGGAAAAATACCTTTTTTTCTCCAAGTGTTGGAATAAAATAAAAGAGGCAAGAACTCAATGAGGAGATTATTTATAGGGAGGGGAGCCCTAGTGGCTGGTCATAGGTTCAATAATTAGGGTTAGGGTTTACTAAATGGCCCATGGGCTTAAGTCATGATCAATCAAATCATTAAGCCATAAGTCATTTCATGAAACCACAAGCCATGACTTAAATTCACTTAAACTAATCCTCCTAAGCCAAAATTAGTTTCTAATGACTAAAAGTAGGTTAACCTAAGTTAGACTAGGGTCACCATGGCTAGGGTTAGCTTCTAGGCTAGTTCACTAGGTCTCAACAAGTCAAGGTCAACTGGAATTCACCAATTCAATAAATCATCAAATAATTCAAATAAGTCAAAATGACCAAATTACTTCTAGGCTAAAAATGATAATTAAATCATCCTAATGACATGGTTAGGCTCTAGGTCATGCAGTCTCTAGGGTTTCACTAGCAGCACGTTAAAATCACAAGTCATGACTTAAGGCAGTTTTTAAATAGTTTAAAAATTATTAAAAATCACCAAAAATCATAATGTGAAATAAATATCAATAAATAATAATTATAATTATAAAATTTTAAAATTACCCTCATCTGGAAAACTGGGTGTTACAATCCTACCCTTCTTAGAAAAATTTTGTCCTCGAAATTAAAATGATCGTACCCCTACTAGGTCAAACCCCCAATCAATCAAAGTCGAAGCAACACAATCCTACTAGTCATGATTTCACAGTCTCGAACAGGGTAGCTACACTATCTAGCAATCACAACAATATCCTGGCAGGTACTAATGAAATCACATAGGAAAGTAGGGAGGAAGAATGAGAAGGACAAACCTGCTAACCCATCACCTGTAGCGTCGGTCTCCTCGACCGCCATCGCAAAAGCTCCACCCCTCTGGTGCTGAGCTACAGGTGGCCTAGATCCCTCAAAAGGAGGTACAAAGGGACAGTCTATCTTCTGGTGGGCTTTCGACCCACAGGAATAGCAAACCTTCAGTCTCTTCCTACACTGTTCCCTGGTGTGTCCCATCTTCCTGCAGTAGGAACAACTGACCGCCTTCGGGTCCTGACCCCGATACTGATGCTGCACCTGCTGAACCATCACTGGTGCCCGGGTCTGCTGAATCTGAATGTGAGGCCTCTTGGCCTGGCCTCCGCTGCTGCTACCACTCTGGAAATCACGACCCCTCTTCAACTTCAACCCCTGGTCGTCTTCCGCTGCCATCGCCCCAGAAAATATCTCCATAAAGGTAGTGTTCCGGTCGCTCTTAGTCAGCGACCGAACCTCCCTAATCAAGCCTCGGTGAAACTTTCTCGCCTTCGTCTTCTCATTCAAGTCATCTACGAACTGGGCCAATCGACAAAACTCTCCGGCATACTCAGCTACTATCTGGTTTCCCTGAACCAGACCCTCAAACTGTGCCTCTATGCCTCCCAAGGCCACATCAGGAAAGAACTGCTCCTTAAACAGTTCCTTGAACCGGGCCTAAGTCTGGCCCTCAACTCCTATCCTGGGATCTGTCTGGTACCACGCACGGGCTAAGTCCTGTATTTGACTGCCCGCCGCCTCGATATGGAGTCGATCTGGTATCTCTGCCAGCCTGAATATCTCCTCGATATGCTCTATCCAGTCGTCTGCATAATGAATGCCCTCAGTGCCCAGGAACTCTCTGGGATGCATCTTCTGGAAGTCATGTATATCCTTCTCCTTCCGACGAGGCTGCTGCTGCTCCCCCAGAGCAGTCACCATCTCCATAGTAGTACGAACTAGCTGATGTGCCTCGTCAATCCCTTAACAGAAATCGGTAGTCTGTCGCTGCTGCTGCTGCTGCTGATGAGACGCCAGAATCCTCTCCACGAAAGAGAATAGATGAGCAGCATCTACCATCCCCGTAGGTGGAGGCTGCTGCAGTTGAAGGATCTCAGGAAACACCGGGCTCTGCCTCCCAGATGGTGGAGGTACTCCTCCGAAAGCTACCGAAACACCCACCCCAGCTGGCATGACTGGGGCTGCGGTACCGAAAACTGGCTATTGAGGACGAGAGGTGGCAGACCCCTCTGCAGCGTCCCCCGGTCCTGGGCGATGTGATCTCGTCTCAACCATCCTGGAGACACAGATCAAATAAGAAATCAATACTGAGATAGAAGCGATAAATCAAGGGAGGACAGTTAATTTCAAGGAAGACAATCAGCAAGATGTATAGATGGTATGAATTGAAACAGAATTTTTCCTAACTGTGATTGAGCGCCTCTCCGTTAAAGCCTATCTCTCAATCCTATCGCAGGCCCGCGGCAGTACAACTAAGTCGCCGTACTACCAAGATATCGCACTAATGCGACTCTCGACCTGCATGGGCCACCACTAAAAACGTGTCACGACCCTCACCCACTGTGAGGGTACGAGCACGTTACAACGCCCAGCCTACGCCGCAGTGTCGTGTGTGCAGTACATGTCCGATTTGGACACGAATTCTCCACAGAAATGTGCTCAGTGTTCAACATAATTAATCTACATATCAAGGGCTTCAAAATCATGTAATTAGTTTAGCAAAAATCAAAAATAAAATCCTTAGAGGCATTTCAACAAACACATGATTACATAGACCGATACGTGTCCGATACGGACACCAAACAGACACAAAATCCATCCAAATTTTGGAGACAGCTAGGGGACACCTAAACCAAGCCTAATATGCAAAGAAATAAAAATAATAATACAATTTAAAGGGTTTTACCTAGAGGTACAAATTGTATAGAAAAGCTCCAAATGGGGGGTGTTCCTCTTGATGGCCAAATGCTCCAAATGAGCCCAAAACTGAGATTAACCTCCATAAATATTAAATATACAGAAATTAGAACCTAATGCAAAAGACTAGGATGAAAAATAAGATCAAATGAATAAATAAAAATTTTTAGAAGGAGGAAAAATACCTTTCTTTCTCCAAGTGTTGGAATAAAATAAAAGAGGCAAGAACTCAATGAGGAGATTATTTATCGGAAGGGGAGCCCTAGTGGCTGGTCATAGGTTCAATAATTAGGGTTAGGGTTTACTAAATGGCCCATGGGCTTAAGTCATGATCAATCAAATCACTAAGCAATAAGTCATTTCATGAAACCACAAGCCATGACTTAAATTCACTTAAACTAATCCTCCTAATCCAAAATTAGTTTCTAATGACTAAAAGTAGGTTAACCTAAGTTAGACTAGGGTCACCATGGCTAGGGTTAGCTTCTAGGCTAGTTCACTAGGTCTCAACAAGTCAAGGTCAACTAGAATTCACCAATTCAATAAATCATCAAATAATTCAAATAAGTCAAAATGACCAAATTACCCCTAGGCTAAAAATGATAATTAAATCATCCTAATGACATGGTTAGGCTCTAGGTCATGCAGTCTCTAGGGTTTCACTAGCAGCATGTCAAAATCACAAGTCATGACTTGAGGCAGTTTTTAAATAGTTTAAAAATTATTAAAAATCACCAAAAATTATAATATGAAATAAATATCAAAAAATAATAATTATAATTACAAAATTTCAAAATTATCCTCATCTAGAAAACTAGGTGTTACAATTCTATCCTCCTTAGAAAAATTTTGTCCTCGAAATTAAAATGATCGTACCCCTACTAGGTCAAACCCCCAATCAATCAAAGTCGAAGCAACACAATCCTACTAGTCGTGATTTCACAGTCTCGAATAGGGTAGCTACACTATCTAGCAATCACAATAATATCCTGGCAGGTACTAATGGAATCACACAGGAAAGTAGGGAGGAAGAATGAGAAGGATAAACCTGCTAACCCATCACCTGTAGCGTCGGTCTCCTCGACCGCCATCGCAAAAGCTCCACCCCTCTGGTGCTGAGCTACAAGTGGCCTAGATCCCTCAAAAGGAGGTACAAAGGGACAGTCTATCTTCTGGTGGGCTTCCGACCCACAGGAATAGCAAACCTTCAGCCTCTTTCTACACTGTTCCCTGGTATGTCCCATATTCGTAGGAACAACTGACTGCCTTCGGGTCCTGACCCCGATACTGATGCTGTACCTGCTGAACCATCTCTGGTGCCCAGGTCTGCTGAATCTGAATGTGAGGCCTCTTGGCCTGGCCTCCGCTGCTGCTACCACTCTGGAAATCATGACCCCTCTTCAACTTCAACCCCTAGTCGTCCTCCGCTGCCATCGCCCTAGAAAATATCTCCGCAAAGGTAGCATTCCGGTCGCTCTTAGTCAGCGACCGAACCTTCCTAATCAAGCCTCGGCGAAACTTCCTCGCCTTCGTCTTCTCATTCAAGTCATCTATGAACTGGGCAAATCGAAAAAACTCCCTGGCATACTCAGCTACTATCTGGTTTCCCTGAACCAGACCCTCAAACTGTGCATCTATGCCTCCCAAGGCCACATCAGGAAAGAACTGCTCCTTGAACAGTTCCTTGAACTGGGCCCAAGTCTGGCCCTCAACTCCTATCCTGGGATCTGTCTGGTACCACGTACGGGCTAAGTCCTATATTTGACTGCCCGTCGCCTCGATATGGAGTCAATCTGGTATCACTGCCAGCCTGAATATCTCCTCGATATGCTCTATCTAGTCGTCTGCATAATGAATGCCCTCAGTGCCCAGGAACTCTCTGGGATACATCTTCTGGAAGTCATGTATATCTTTCTCCTTCCGACGATGCTGCTGCTGCTCCTCCTGAGTAGTCACCATCTCCATAGTAGAACGAACTAGCTGATGTGCCTCGTCAATCCCTTATCGAAAATCGGTAGTCTGTCGCTGCTGCTGCTGCTGATGAGACGCCAGAATCCTCTCCACGAAAGAGAATAGATGAGCAGCATCTATCATCCCCGCAGGTGGAGGCTGCTGCGGTGGAAGGATCTCAGGAAACATCGGGCTCTACCTCCCAGATGGTGGAGGTGCTCCTCCGAAAGCTGCCGAAACACCCACCCCAGCTGGCATGACTGGTGCTGTGGTACCGGGAACTGGCTGCTGAAGACGAGAGGTGGCAGACCCCTCTGCAGCGTCCCCCGTCCTGGGCGATGTGATCTCGTCTCAACTATCCTGGAGACACAGATCAAATAAGAAATCAATACTGAGATAGAAGCGATAAATCAAGGAAGGACAGTTAATTTTAAGGAAGACAATCAACAAGATATATAGATGGTATGAATTGAAACAGAATTTTTCCTAACTGTGATTGAGCGCCTCTCCGTTAAAGCCTATCTCTCAATCCTATCGCAGGCCCACGGCAGTACAACTAAGTCGCCGTACTACCACAATATTGCACTAATATGACTCTCGACCTGCATGGGCCACCACTAAAAATGTGTCACGACCCTCACCCACTGTGAGGGTACGAGCACGTTACAACGCCCAGCCTACGCCGTAGTGTCGTGCGTGCGGTGCGTGTCCGATTTGGACACGAACTCTCCACAGAAACGTGCTCAGTGTTCAACATAATTAATCTACATATCAAGGGCTTCAAAATCATGTAATTAGTTTAGAAAAAATCGAAAATAAAATCCTTAGAGGCATTTCAACAAACACATGATTACGTAGACCGACACGTGTCCGATACGGACACCAAACAGACACGAA
Source organism: Iris pallida (assembly GCA_029216955.1). Taxonomy (NCBI): domain Eukaryota; kingdom Viridiplantae; phylum Streptophyta; class Magnoliopsida; order Asparagales; family Iridaceae; genus Iris; species Iris pallida. Next base: position 1,413,444 of record JANAVB010010599.1, on the reverse strand, counting down.
ATCCATCCAAATTTTGGAGACAGCTAGGGGACACCTAAACCTAGCCTAATATGCAAAGAAATCAAAATAATAATGCAATTTAAAGGGTTTTACCTATAGGTGCAAATTGTATGGAAAAGCTCCAAATGGGGGGTGTTCCTATTGATGGCCAAATGCTCCAAATGAGCCCAAAACTGAGATTAACCTCCATAAATATTAAATATACAAAAATTAGAACCTAATGCAAAAGACTAGGATGAAAAATGAGATCAAATGAATAAATAGGAATTTTTAGAAGGGGAAAAAATACCTTTCTTTCTCCAAGTGTTGGAATAAAATAAAAAAGGCAAGAACTCAATGAGGAGATTATTTATAGGGAGGGGAGCCCTAGTGGCTGGTCATAGGTTCAATAATTAGGGTTAGGGTTTACTAAATGGCCCATGGGTTAAGTCATGATCAATCAAATCATTAAGCCATAAGTCATTTCATGAAACCACAAGCCATGACTTAAATTCACTTAAACTAATCCTCCTAATCCAAAATTAGTTTCTAATGACTAAAAGTAGGTTAACCTAAGTTAGACTAGGGTCACCATGGCTAGGGTTAGCTTCTAGGCTAGTTCACTAGGTCTCAACAAGTCAAGGTCAACTAGAATTTACCAATTCAATAAATCATCAAATAATTCAAATAAGTCAAAATGACCAAATTACTCTTAGACTAAAAATGATAACTAAATCATCCTAATGACATGGTTAGGCTCTAGGTCATGCAGTCTCTAGGGTTTCACTAGCAGCACGTCAAAATTATAAGTCATGACTTAAGGCAGTTTTTAAATAGTTTAAAAATTATTAAAAATCACCAAAAATCATAATATGAAATAAATATCAATAAATAATAATTATAATTACAAAATTTTAAAATTACTCTCATCTGAAAAACTGGATGTTACAGTATGAAAGTTCAGTAATAGTTTAAGAGCAAGCTAGCTAATTTTGTCTATAGGAGATTTTCCTAAGAATTAATATGGACTGCTGAAGAGCAGTCCATCCTTCATATTAGAGGCTAACAGTCTAGGGATGCCCAGTTTTTGGGTATATAGATAATGTGGTAAAATAGTTATATGGGATCACTAGTTAGATTTTGGTTACTTGCTAGTTTAGAGTATGGTTAATTTTTATTTTGATATTCTATAAAGTCATGAATAGAAGGGGTAACCCTAGGCTTGGACTATTTAGAAACTATTCATGATAAAATTGTTGATAACCAAAGTAGAATTAGTCTGTTATTAATCAAATTGTAAATCATTATTACATACAGGAGGATATCCGGCTTCCTTGATTACCTGTACTTTTTCGGAGCCAGACAAGTACACTATACGGTCTTGTACATTTCATTATATCCTGTGCTTTCTTGATTGACATACTACAACACGACATATATTTTTGGTGCTCATGTTCCTTGTTCTTATTAATTACTTGTACCTGGGGAGGGGAAATATACTATTTATGTGACAAATCCAAGAAACAACTCAGGTGTGTTTAGCTTAAATCTCGTATCGTGCACGTGGGTCCTAAGACGTACCATTCATGTGCTTTCATGTGCTTCATGTGCTTTCATGTTTTTACCCCTAGCCGGTCACATACTTATATTTCAAATATTGTACACATATGTTCAGGAGATATATCATGTACTTAGTTCCTATGATTTCTGAGATACCATGTTCTTTTATGTTCTTACATACCATGTTCTTTTGTGTTCTTAGGTACCATGTTCTTTCATGTGCTTATACACCATGTTCTTTCTTGTACTTTACGTACCATGTTCCCTTGTACTTTTATATCATGATGTCTTGTTCATTACCTAGAACTGTACTTGTTCTGCTCCTGAATAGGATATGTTGCAGGTGAGTTGGAGGCCCTGTGCGACACTTATTATGGTCGAGAGCCAGTTGATGCAAGAGAGCTAGCTGGCGTTGCTCTTGACTTAGAGGCTGCAGAAGCCTAGAGATTTACCATTAGCACTTTACATTTTACCTTGTATTTGAGACTAGTAGACTCTATCTTTTATTCTGCTGGAATGTAATAAAATTCTGAGACTTGTATTTTACTCTGGATTTGGGACACATTTATAGATGCTGTGATTTCATACTTGTTCATGATTATCTGGTTAGATTTCTCTAGATTGGTACAGCTTATTTCGTCGTGTCTAACGACGAAGGCTGGGCGTGTCCGACTCGTGTCCGATTATTCGGGAGCGGGTCATGACAGTCGCCGACCACTGGTGTTCGAAGCAGGAGATAGTGTCTTTGTCAAGATCTCCCCCACCAGAGGAACCATTCGCTTTGGAAGAGCTGGGAAGCTTAGTCCCAAATACATTGGCCCATTTGAAGTTTTGAGCCGCGTCGGAGAAGTAGCATACCGATTAGGTCTACCAGCTAATCTTGAGGGTGTGCATAACATCTTCCACGTTTCACAGCTCAGGCGCTACATTCCGGACCCGAGCCACATCTTGGACCATTCGGAGATGGAAATTGGACCCAGCCTCACAGTGTCAGAGAAGCCAGTGGCGTTATTAGACAGAGGAGATAAGAGGACCAGGAATTCTGTGACGCCAATAGTCAGAGTTATGTGGCGGCACAACTCCCCAGGCGAGTCTACCTGGGAGCGAGAAGACGAAATGCGGGAGCAGTATCCGTATCTGTTTGAAGCTTGAGGTAACTCCTAACCCAGCCTTTAATTTCGAGGACGAAATTTCCTAAGGAGGGAAGGTTGTAAAATCCGTAATTTTGGTTTATTAATGATTGGATTATTGGATTACTGGTTTAATGCTTATTATTATTATTATTAATATTATTATTTATTATATTTAGTGAGATCAGGAAAATTATTATTTTTATAAATAAATTATTGGATTTCTTTTAATTGTGGCCCTGCTCCGAACCCGTTCCCGAGTCCAAACCTATCCTTGGATTATTTTTATTAAACATAAAATTATATAAAATGTATTACTATATTTGTACATATATATTTATAAGTGGGTTTTAAGCATAATAATAAAACAAAATAAACATATTCCTACTTACTTCCGTAATCACCAACTCCTCATTTCCCTACGTTTTCTTTTCCCTCTCCTCAGCATCTTCTCCTCCAAACTCCTCATCTTTTCGAAACCGCCGAGCCCTCCTCCTCCGTAACAGCCGAACCCTTCGTCTTCCCATAACCCCCAGCCCCCTATTCCCTATAAAACCCCTCTCCATCTCCCTCTCTATCACCCATCCCCAAGCCCTAGCCAAAGCCACCAATCGGAGCTCCTCCGGCGACCCCGTCCATGGCCATCCCCAGGCGACCCGAGCCCCGCCCGACCAGCGGCTCCTTCTGTGTGCGCCGCTCAGGCCGACCCCTGCGGGCGCCTCCGGCCGCCCAACACGAACGCCGCCTCCCCGATCTGCTGTTCCGTGGCCCCGCGACAGCGATTCCTACTGTCCGCCCTTTCCAGCATCCCCGATCTGTGTCCTGTGACTTGTTCCCGCTGTCGTGTGCTTCTGGACCATTCCGAGTCCGCACAGATTCAATTCTTTCCCTATTTTTTACATTTGAGAGCTCTAGCCGAGCACCCGAGGTATATTTCTGTGTTCCTGTATCCCTCCCATTGGTGTGTCGCGTATACGTGTCGATGATGACTCGGTCCCGACCCTGTTTCGGGGATCGATTTTTATATTGTTGTGTTAGGGATATTTTTTCTGAGTTCGACTCGATTTGTTGTTGGTTTCGGGTTTTCCGAATTTTATTTCGGAAAATTCTGTAGTTGGCTATATGAAGTTGTGCTATGGCTTAGTTTTTGGCCATGAGCTTATGGAGGCTCATTGTGTTGTGCTTAGCTCTTTTAGTTGGTTTTTTTTCTTTTGTTCTTCTGTGGTTTTCTTTGGACTTGGCTTATGGGAAGTGATTGGGAAATGGTTATGTGTTTTGGTGGATGAAATTTGGAAGGCTGGAGTTATATATATTTTATACTAGACGTTGTGGGAATCGCCAAGTTTGGCTAGGTTGTCCTAGTTTCAAAGGAGGTGCTGCCAAAAAAATTTTGTAAAAGTATTTCAAAAATAATATTAATTAAGTTCATTAAAATCCGGTCGTTGCAAATGATTTGCAAAAGTTGGTTTTTTGTACGGATCTTGTGAGTTTTGTATCCCCTTTTAGGCGACGACCGTATCGGTTGGATGAGCCTCGGCGACACGCAAACGTTACAGGACATTCCTGTACGTTGAGGCGTAAGCCAGCAACATGAGATTGCACGACCAAGTCTGAGACTTACCCTATTTATTTTGTAGTTAAATTATATTTATAGAACGTGTTACTGGTTATTTCATATTCTGGGTGCAAGACCCTCGGTCTTCTGTTTGGACCGTTTCACGGCACTCAAGCTTGCCTCGGCTATTTAAAATATGTAATTCTTTCTAATAAGTTGTAAGGGAATAAGCCCAGTTTTTATATTTATTTCTGTGGTCCTGTATTTGTGTAATTTAGGATTTCTGTTCTTTTCTGGTTTGTTGTTTTGCGTAGCTAAACGCGAAATTAAAACGAATACTAATTTTATATATATATAATTAATAAGATCTTTTCACACTAATTAAAAGGATAGAATTACAAGTTTTGGTTAAATTAAACAAACTCCATGTTTTCTCACTTAAAGGAAAACCTTAGTTTTATATATATTATGAAATACCAAGTTTTGATAAATAACCTGAAAATGCTATCTTTTCCAATAAAACAGTAAATTGACTCTGTTTTGTAAATTGCCGTTTGCAGTTGCAACGTTAGAGTATTGCTCGTTAGATTAATTAAATAACTTAAAAATTGGACTAGGATCTACTTCTAGATATTGCAACTAGCACATCTAGAGATGGCTTTATTTTTGGTTCTAAGTCAGAGTTCTCAAATTGTAGGGTTTCGAGGACATACTTGATTTCCTTCCCGGTATCAACATCCCGATCCAGTCATACAAACAAAGGCAAGTACGGTTATGCTATCTGATATTTTAATTAGTAATTTTTACCTTGCATGCTTAAACCACATTGCTACACGAAACTCTCTCCTAGAATTCAAATATTGATTATTATTTATTGTGGGGATATTGGGGGAGTAGTGTAGCATTTATGACCAATACCCTCATATTGTATTATTGTGCGAGTTTACCCCTCTTACACAAGGGATAAGCCGTATCGCATCGCTATGATACTATTGTACAACCCAAGCCGGTCATAGACGTTGCATATTCAAATCATATTGTTTCAAATATTGAATTGCTGAAAATTGCTGGAAAATATTGTCCAAGTATTTCAAACTGTTTAAAATTGCATATTTCTATTATTATTTAAAATGTTAGATATAAACTCGTACTTTGCTCCTTTCCTGACTGGATCCCCCCCAATAGGTAACATTGACGATGCTGAGCTATTGTTCAATAGCTATTATGATCCTGTGTTGTATCCTGCGGTGCTTCCAGAGTCCCACTTGGAGGATACAGATCCTGAGGCCGATGAGCCGGCCGTCTAGATAGTTATTATCTTAATTTCTAGTTTCTTTGTGTTGGAGTTGACGACTTTTCATTTTAGACTTTTCATTTCAGTATTTTATTTTCAGATGTATTTTTCTTTGTCGAACAATTAAAGTTTTAAAAGTTCGTAAATTAGTGTTGTGACAAATGTATAATTGTTGTTGAGAGTACCTGCAAATAGAAACAGCATACTGCCACCGTCTCACAATGGTGCAGGCTGGGCATGATCCGATTTCGACCCAATAATTTGGGATCGGGTCGTGACAACAGCCTACAACGCCAGCCATTCCGATATTCTCCCTATCGTCCTTGTCGACACCACCGCTATTCCCTACAGATATCGCCCGTCCACCATTGCCACAAACATCATCACCAATACAGGCAACACCCAAAGCCAATTACCGTGTCCGAACCCGTGTGTCCGTGTCTAAATCCATCTTATTCCACAATTACAAACCAATTACCATGTCTGAGTCAACAGGCCGACACGGACGTCCCCACAATCTCAACCGCTCACCTTGTCCGAACGTCGGCGAGCCATTACCGACCGAGCGCCAGATCCGCCCATCTGACCTCTCCAGTACCGTGCCCGTCCGGCCGATAACATCCAGCCGCAAGAGGCCGCAATCCGGAGCCGGTGTCAACCACTTTCAACGTGCCTCGACTTTACAGCATCCTTATCGTGTCAAACCCTCTGGCACTGCTTCTTAAGTCGAGCCGCTCGCCTCGACCAACGCCAGAAACCATGCGAGCAGTTACTCGTTTGTGCCTCCCTAATCGACACCAAGGGCTGCTGCCACGTTCTTCTCCACGCAACCTCCGCCCTATTCTCTGTTCGCACAACCCAGAGCCCTGCGCCTTCGTGCGCCTATCCAAGCTCGATGAGAGCCTCTGTTGGTTTTATTGGGTTTTTGTTGCTTGTGAAGCAACACCAATGTGATTCAAAAAGGCATCCTATCTTTTTTTAGTCCCACATGGGAAAGGAGGAAAAGTTCTCATTTGCTTATAAGGCTTTCCCCTCCTTAGTGGGTTGTGTAGGGGATGGGCTACATCCCATCCAACCCGCAAGCGGGTGCGCGATTTAATGCACATTTTTGATTCGTTTATTTGTCGCGCACTTAGCACGTTGTACGCTTGCGCGCCGCGGACCAGACCAAGGGGTAAAAAGGTAATTTCCTATCTTCTTTTAATTTTTATTTGATTAATTTTTTGGTCAGTTGCCTGGTCTCCCGCAGACCTGTTACCACGTAATCCCGTTACGGGATTTGTGGATCGCGAAGAAAATTCTGGCCACGTACGGAGAGATTTGATTTTAAAAATCAAATCGGTTGATCTGTTTCATAGATACGAAAAATCTTTTCTCTCTCTCTCTTCCCCGTTCGGAACTCTGTTCGCGCAGAAGAGAAAAGTCGCAACCAGAACCTTCCTCCTCTCCTCCGTCCAACTCTTGCTCTAGGCAAGGCTGTGATCGATCAAGAGATTTACTACCGGGTGCACGGTGTTGTGGATCGGAGGATTCATTGTATCTCGGGGATAGATCGCTTGGAACCTACTGTACGATTGTGGGGGTAAAATTCTATTCTAAGGACAACGTTTGTAATGTGCCTCGAATCCTAAATTCATTTATTCCTATTCTTAATTTTACTTCTCTGATTTCATGCGTTAGAAATTCTGCCTAGATTTTCCAACAATCTTAAAATAGAATTTTTAGGCTCTGTTTACTTTCTGTTTGTTTTATTCCTATTCACGCACAATAAATCCTACAGCAGAGGAATTCTCGATCAATATTCACAACTTCTCCAAACCGAAGAAGTTTGATGGTCAGAATTTCAAGCGATGGCAGCGCAGGATGAGCTACTGGTTAACGTGCCTGAAATTGACTAAGGTTCTCAAAGAACCTGAAACACTGCCTGGCTTGCACGAACCTGCTAGAACCTTTGGACTAGAATCATACAATAAGACGGACTTTATTTGTCATGAAAAAATCCTGAGTTGTCTGTCTAACACGCTGTATGATATCTACTGCACAACTACCACTTTCAGAGAGGTTTGGGAAGCCCTCGATAAGAAATACTCCAATGAATGAGCAGGTTCTGAGGTTTTGTCACCCCCAGTTTTCGAATTAGGGGTATTTTCTTCATTTTTAAGTTTTATAATTTCTAGGAATTTTTATTTATTTTATGTGAATTTTTGGGATTTATTTGGTTTGGTTTGGATTTTATCCAATTCGGACTCAAGTTGGAGACCCGGGCAGCCTGGACCCTATTGGGACCCACAAACTAGCTGGACTTGGCCCACATACTATTATAATTAGGCTAGAAACCATTAACCCTATTTTCTATGGCTTAATTAGTCATTTTAGAGCTTGATTAGTATTTAGAATTTAAACCGAAACAAACCGAACCAAACCCGAACCAACCCAACCTAAGTTTAATGGGTTTGGAGGGTTATTGGATCCTACCCAAACCCAATAACCCCCCCCCCCCCCCAAATGGTCGGCCATGAGATGGAAGCCCCCCCCCCTTTCTTCTACACTAAGTCACAAACTCTCTCTCTCTCTCTAAACTCTTTCTTCTTCCCAAGCTTTCTTTCCTCCAAAAAAATCCATTTAAGGTATGTCATTATTCCTCTATTTATTACTCTTTTCCATTTATTGTCTTCACAATTATTATAGAGGGGGAGATTCTCTACACTTTGCCCACAAACTTTGTAGGATTCCCTAGAAATCTAGGTTAGGGATAATTTGGGGGTTTTCTATTTAAATGGTATATTTTATTTTTTCTTTTTTTTCTTTTTTTTTTAACAGAGGAAATTTTATTAAAAAAAAGGGAGGCTCAGAACGAGCGTTACAAGCGGGTGCAGGACCGAAACACACAAAACGGGTCCTGATTGACAAGTAAGGAAATCTAAAAGGATCTGGAACGAGACTCCGAAATATCAGAACCGAAATTTCGAAACGAATCGAGAATTCGAAATTTTAATTACTGATGATTCGAAATGTCGAAACCCAAAGACAAAATATGGAAAAGTGGTGGAGTGGGGGTGGGGGCTCTCAGCCCTGGTTGGGTTCGTTGTTGTTGTTTTTTTTTTTAATCGGAAAAGGCAGGGAAAATGACTTTTGAAAAAGGATTCAAAAATCAAAAGGTGGCAGGACCAAAATACGCGGGGCCCGAGGGCGGGCTAACCCGCGCACGAAATCCGAGGGGACAGCACCGCGTGGGAGTGGGCCCACCACCCGCAGGGTCAAGCCCGGCACTCTGACCGAGGGCGCGAGACCCGAGAGCGCGAGGCCCCAGGGGGGCTCCACCGGAGAGCCGCCCAGCTCGGCGGAGGCCGGCGAGAAGGCCAGGCCGGCAAATGCTCCAGCGATAGCCGGAAGGGCCTAGCGGGGCGACGACCGGGGCAGAAGAAGGGGAGGGAAAGGCGCGCGTCCGGGGAAGGGCCACCGGGGGCCACAGGCTCACCGCCGGTAATGGGGAGGGACTGCCATCGCACGGGGGTGGGAGCTCCGGAGACGTCGGAGCCGCCGACCGACGCCAGGGAGGGCGCCAGGGCGGGTAAGGCTGAGCACGACTACGACTCCGGAGGGGAGGGGCAACTGCGCCGAGAGGACTCCGTGGGCGGCGGCAAAGGAGCTCCGGAGAGGGAGGCCGTCCCTGCGGGGGACGCTCGCCCAAAAAGAAAGGGGGGGAGGAGGGAGGATGGTGGCCGCCGAGGGGGAGGGGAGAGGCGCGGTCGGCCAGCGGGGGGAGGAACTACCACCGGCGGGGGGGTCCTCCGGCTGGAGTCAGGGAGATCTCCGGAGACCAGCAGCGAACGCCACGGGGGTGAAGCTAAATTGTGTCGGCGACGTCGTCGCTACAACTGCCCACGAGGGGGGCACGCTGGGGGTGTGCGCCGCCGAAGAGAGAGGGGCGAGCGGCGCTGGCAGAGGACGCTCGACCGATGCCGGAGGGGAGACCAGGCAGGGGGGCACCGAGGGCCACTTCGCCGGAGACGAGAAGGGGGGAGGGGACGAGCTAGAGGGTGCTGCCACCGACGCCCTCTGGGGAGGGGCCACGGACGTCGGAGGGAGGGCCGTTGGAGCTGGGGTGGCGGAGACGGGGGCGTCTCCGGAGCCGCCGGAAGATGGGATGATAGACGGCTGCGGCCACTGGAGTGGGAGAAATACGGGGGGCGACGACACCGCAGGACAAGGGGCGGCGGGGGGAGAAGCCGGCCACGTCAGAGGAGCCGCAAGGCGGGGAGGCTCCGGGGAGGGTGGCTAATGGCCGAGGGGAGGCGGAAGAACGTCGGTGGGGGCCATGAGATGGAAGCCCCCCCCCCCCTTCCGAACCAAATCCGAACCAACCCAACCTAAGTTTAATGGATTTGGAGGGTTATTGGATCCTACCCAAACCCAATACCCCCCCCCCCCCACGCGGCCGGCCATGAGATGGAAGCCCCCCCCCCTTTCTTCTACACTAAGTCACAAACTCTCTCTCTCTCTCTAAACTCTTTCTTCTTCCCAAGCTTTCTTTCCTCCAAGAAAATCCATTTTAGGTATGTCATTATTCCTCTATTTATTACTCTTTTCCATTTATTGTCTTCACAATTATTGTAGAGGGGGAGATTCTCTACACTTTGCCCACAAACTTTGTAGGATTCCCTAGAAATCTAGGTTAGAGATAATTTGGGAATTTTCTATACATATATATATATATATATATATATATATATATATATATATATATATATATATATATATATATATATATATGTGTGTGTGTGTGTGTGTGTGTGTGTGTGTGTGTGTGTGTGTGTGTGTGTGTGTGGATGTATTATATATTTATATTTAAATTTGTGTGTGTGTAGAGGAATGAGAGTGGTGGTGGTGTTGTCATGAGGGTAGTGGTGGTTGTGTGTGAGAGTAAGTGTGTGTTAGTGTGGTAGAGAGAGAGTGTGTGTGTATTTATATATATATCTATGTGTGTATGTATTTATATATAGATATATATAGATATATGTATGTATATATATGTATATGGATATGTGTGTGTGTGTGTATGTATATATATAGATGAGTTTGTGTGTTGGTGTATATATATATATATATATTTTTTTTTTTTTGGTGTATATATATATATATATATATATATATATATATATATATATATATATATAGATAAAAATATATATATATATATATATATATATATATATATATATATATATATATATATATATATATAGATAAAAAATATATATATATATATATATATATATATATATATATATATATATATATATATATATATATATATATATATATATATATATATATATATAAGAGTAGAGGATGAAGAGAAGGAGAAGTAGAAGGAGTAGAAGAAGAAGGGAACCAGCAGTAGCAGCATCTACAGCTGCAGTAGCAGCAGCTACTGCTGCAGCTGCAACAGCAGCAACTGGCAGCAGCTGCTGCCAGTTCTCCCCCCTCCCATAGCCCCCTTTTAGCCCATATATACCCCCCTATATAGGTATATATGTATATATATATATATATATATATATATATATATATATATATATATGTTTATATATATATTTAGATAGATAATTAGATAGTTAGATAGAAGGATTAGAAGGAAATTAGAAGAAGAAGTTAGAAAAGATTTAAGAAGAAGAATTAGAATAGGAAGAGAATAAGAGGAATTGAGGAAGAGAATGAGATTAGGAATTTGAAGAAGATTAGAAAAGGAAGAGAGAAAGGAAGAATAGGAAGAAGGAAAAGAATAAGAAAAATTTGAATAAGGAGACTAGAAGAAGAGTTAGAAGGAAAAGAATTAGAAGGGTAAAACTTAGAAGAGGAATGAGAAGTAGAAGTATAGGAATGCAATATAGGAGAAATCGAGTTAGAGGGCAAAATCGAGCTCCGAGTATCGAAACACGATGAAACTTGGCGTGGACCTAGATTATATGAATTAGATTTTACGGGTAAGCTCCCGAGTTAAAATCGGAGTCGTAGGGCGCCAGTATCGTGTCGTACCATTGCGTATCTTGAAATATTCAAGATATCGGCAATGGGCCGTATCATGGACTGGATGTCCACTTTACCTAGGTATTTTGGTAGGTAACGTATGTATAGGTTAGTATCCTACTACCCTAGGGAGCACGGGTCAAAATACCAAGCGTAGGTAGGCTAACTTGATAGTCACCTAGGCTAGAAATTTACCTTAGAAAAGGATAAATTAGGATATTGGCCTACGGCCAAGATACGGGTTTCGGAGTCCAAGATGGACTTGGATATGGGTTGTAGAGGTAGGTAATAGTTAGAAATAGTCGCCTAGACCTAGTCTTGACCTTGGTTGACCACGGTTGGAATTTTTAGACCAAAAGTCAACTATGGGTCAACACTTTACCCAATTTAGTCCCAAATTTCATTAAACTTGAGCAGTTGACCAAAAGTCAACTATTAGTCACCATTGACCTAGAGTTGACCTAGAGTTGACCAGAGTTGACCCGATGATCAAAAGTCAACTGTAAGTCAACTTTCGACCTAGTTTGATTCGGATTGACTTCCAATGTCCTCCTATGACCAAGGTTGACCTAACTAGACCTGTCTTGACCTAGTATGACTTTGTTAGGCCTAATATAACTTAGATTGACCCTGTACCATCTAGTTTGACCTTGTTTGACCTAGACTGACTTAGTTTGACGTGTCTTGACCTATTTTTAACTCAGTATGACTTAATTTCACTTCCAAACCATTATATTGATACAATATTCCATCTATAGGTCCTCGAGGCACTGATATTGGACTCAGTCGACTTATCCATCACAATACAAGCGAGTACATTCTCTGATAATATTTCTGTTTTATGATATCATCTTTTTTTCTAGTATTTAGTGTAGATTATCCTTGTTCTCTTGACACATTGTTCATACGGATTGATATTTGTCTGGATCCCGTCATAAGATATTATTCCTCTTATATATGGTATACACTGGGCAAGTCTTCATTGCTTATTGTTCATTATATAGATACGATTCATGCGTAGGCTCGCGACCTCCTCAGAGAATACGTATCATGACGTGTCATGACTGGATCCACTATATTAGTCAGGGATGGGGTGTTAGCGTAGATATGTGATCAATACCCCACAGTATTGTATTGTATCATCATTGTATAGTGTTAATCATACACTCACGTATGATTAGCCAGGCCAAACATTGTATCAAGTTCTAAGCCGATCACATGTTGAAACTAATACTAAACTCACATAGATATAGTTCCAGATTTTTGTACATGATTTATACTGTTTTTTTTCCTGTTCTTACATTCAGATTACAGTCTTGACATGCCTTACCATGATTCATGTACACATTATTTACTTCGTAGATTCTCTCTATTTACTGCTACATTTTCAATATCGTCTAACTAGAACTGTTATTGAGATTTGTGCTCGTTCCATACTGACTGCATATGTTGACAAAATTTTACAGATTGTGGCGAGGAGGATTGTCCTACCTACTACGGTCTGGTTAACGTAGTGGGCGTAGACTTGGAGACCTTGGTTCAGCAGGGCTTAGCTCCGTCCGACGAGCCTCTAGCTTAGTTTAGTTAGACTAGACATTTTGGACTAGACCTTGTCTCCAGCTTGCTACTTATGTTATTATATTATATCTTGGATTGTATTAGAGACTGGGACTTAGACTTGTATATTATTTATGTTTGGACTCGACGGATTATATTTTATAGTCTTGTTGTCTTTATCTTTAAGTCTTTGCTTATCTTAGAATTGTGATTGAGTATTCATATATTATCATTGCTTGTCCACCGTTCGGAGTTGACCATATTCTCGACAGGTTTTGATATTATATATAAACTGTTGTTAGAGTAGAAAACCTACAGCGTTCTACGCCGTTTTTACGGTGAGGGCTGGACGTTGTTACGTACACGTGCCCTTATAGCTGGTGCGGGTCGTGACAGGTTTATATTGTAGACAGGTTCTTAGAATTTAAGATGGTTGATGAGAAGTCTGTTGTTGAACAGACTAACACCCTGCAAACTATTATTCACGAGATATCTCAGAAAGACATGCCACTAGCTGATAAATTTCTGATTGCTGCATTTATAAATAAATTGCTTCTATCCTGGAAATCCTTTGGCTTAAAGCTGAAACACAATAAGGAGCCAATGTCCTTAGATGAACTGTTTGTCTCTCTCTGCATTGAGGAAGAGAGTAGAACTAGGGACAAGGAACCTCTGAGTAGTAAATTCGAGGCAAAGTTACATATTGCTGAGTCTAAGGGAAAGCCTAAGGGCCAACCCTTTTAATAGAGAAATAACCCCCAGAACAGGAACCCTGCAAAGAAATAATTCCTGAAACCAAAACCTGTTATTGGGAAAGACAACAGGCCAAAGCGGGAATGCTACAACTGTGGTAAGCCTGGCCACTTTGCTAGGCAATGTCGCCACAGGAAGAAGGGTCAGGGATTCCAGAATCCTGATCGTCGAACTCCTGCTGCAGATGTGTTACGACCCGCACCCAGTATAGGGGCACAAGAAGTTGGTACGTCCAGCCTACGCCGCAGTGTCGGCGGTAGAACGCTGTCCTAGGTTACTATCTAATCAATAACTCACACAATTATATAATGTATCTGTCACAACCTCAACCCCGAATATAGGACAAGTATAAGATATGATATAACTCAATCACAGTCTAAGCATGATAGAATAACACAGAAGTCTATATTAAACTCAAAGCAATAACTTAAATAAACTTCTAAAATATTAATATCT